>LOEQ01000437.1:571212-597017 GCA_001685075.1 Bramus lutescens | reverse complement strand
GAGCATGGGGACCTTGGGGGAGGGTTGAAGGGGAGAGGGGAGCAGAGAAAAATGGAGAGCTCAATAAAAATCAGTTTAAAAAAAGAAAATGACAGATGCCTTCCATGAGCGGATTCACCTGAGATGTGAAGGAAGCTACAGTTGGGTACTGATCTTAATCTTCTTTCTTTCCTCCCAGCCCCATCTATTCTTTTCTACCACCTCCTTATCTTCTCATTGTACTTAAGACTTTCTTACATATTTATCTTCCTTTGCTTTTGCAAGTCACAATCCATTGACATTTTATTTTCCATAAACATGCTTCCAATAAACATTCCACAATTATTTTTTCAATTATTTTAGCTAATAGAGAAATTAAGCAGAACTCCATATGCAAAACTATAAACAGAAAGCATATAAACTAACAAAGTAATGACTTTCATTAAAAGCTATTGAAAGGTCCTGGTCACCTTTACCAAAGAACCTGTTCTAACGAACATTGAGTGACCAAAGACCTATGATAAAATAGCATCCATCCAAGAGATGGTGTCTTAGTTAGGGTTTCTATTACTGTGATAACATATGAACAATAGCAACTCGGGGAGATAAGGGCTTATTTCGCCTTACAACTTTTATGTTCATCACTGAGGGGAGTCAGGCTAGGAACTCAGAGCTGGAACTTGGAGGCAGGAACTGGAAGAGGCCATGGAGGAGTACTGCTTACTGATTTGCTTTCCATGGCTTACTCAGACTGCATTCTTATAGCACCCAGGACCACCAGCCCAGGGGTGGCCCCACATGGTGGACTAGGCCCTCCCACATCAATCATTAATCAAGAAAATGTCCCATAGCCCTGTCCATAGGCCAATCTGGTGGGGCACTTTCTCAATTGAATTTCCCTCTTCCAAATGATTCTAATTTGTGTCAACAAAACTCAAGCTTATGAACATAAAAAGAAGCTAGCACCAATGACCAGTGAATTTTATGTCACAAGGATAAATTATGCAATTTCCTCTCTTACACTACTACTTAAGAAAGAGAGAAAATAAGGAGGGGTGCACTTTCACTCCCACCCTTTTCCTAAGACAAACCCAGCACCTCCTCCTGCTTTTAAGGTGACTATGTAATAATTGATATAAAATTTCCACTACAATAAAGTGTTTTTAATCCTCATACTCTCTGCTGAGTAACTTACTATGAGATAAAACACACACTAAGAAAATGTTTTAGTCCTCACAACACTGTGACTATAGAATAGTAAGAGACTGTAGACCCATGTGAGCTACTTTCAGGCAGTTCTGTTTGAAGTTATTTGCTGCTCTTTGTAGCTCAGGCTAGATTAAAATAGTGAAAGGAGCAATTGTTCCCTGGCATTTTCTCCCACTTCCTCCGTGCAAAATCTACCATTAATATCATCAAATATATCTACACTTTTGTGATATGTAGCTGGTAGACAAATACGCATGGGTGGGATGACTATATCAAACACATATGTTCTGTTTTTAAAAGTTATTATCAGATTGCTCTACAAAGCATTTTACCACTAAGTAATTACACTGAAAAAAGAGAGAGAGTTTACCACTAAGTTCTAATAATACCCTTATCTTTATCAATACACTAATTTTGCTAATTTTCTCTTTTAATTTATATTTTCCTTAATCTTACAGGTTTTAAAGATTTATTTGCTATGTTGCTTTCTCTTCTTTGAAGTGTCTAATATTTTGTATGTAATGGATCTTTGCAACTTTCTGAGCTAAATATCAAAAAACATTTTCTCCTTTTCTCTTGTTTTTACTATGCATATTAATTATCATAGGCAAAAATTTAATTTTTGTGAAGTCAATTTATCTACTGTTTACTTGCTGATTTTATGTATTACCTTGAATTTTATTATCCAAATAAAACTTTTAACACCTTTAGACACAATTTTATATTTATCTAACAATACTTTAATTGGTTAAGAGGCAACAATATCCATCAAATGAATAATGTTGTACCAATGCATATAACATCTACCATAGTTCATATTTTTGGGCTGTCTTGTTTTCTTGTCCATTTTCCCCTATAGTAATACCTTTCAGGACATTTGAATATCTTGGTTTTTAATGGAGTTATATATTATTTAATACTCTATAAGGCATAATCCTTACTCATAAAATACTTGGCTTTTATTTGTTACTTTCTTTTATTTATTAATTCCATGTAATAACCATGTCAACTATTAAAACAATATATGCACTCAAAGAGGAGCTACCACTCTCAGGTGTTGACTTGAGCACATTTAATACAGCAGTTCTACTTCCTCACTAACATATCTTATATGAGGAAGATTAATACTATGATATCATGGCCACAGGTGATGAAGCTAGAATTCTAAATGCAACTTGTCCATAAAATAAGTACTTTTAACACTTTATATTAAGTTTAAGATAATCTCACTAGAATTTATTTGCAACTTTAAAATATCATACATTTACACAGGATTCTAGTTTGCAACACTAAATTTAATTTAAAAATGTCTTTCTCTTGAATCAGATGTTGCATTAAATACTTCAATAATATCTATACTTTTCCTTGGATTCTGTCCTGGAAATATCTCAATAGAGCTATCACCATTATTAAAAACTTTAAAGTTTTCCACTATTGTGAACTGAATAACTAGTTGTTTACCATTTATATTTTTAGATGATTTTGTTCCTATGCGGAAGAACTGGGTATCTATGTGTTTGCCTACAATTCATTCATTTGATCATGGAGATAACATGCTAAATGAAATATTTCAGGAGAAATGCAGTGAATTAATATCTTTAAACACAAGATACAAATCTGTAAAACCACTTTGAACAGGATGAAGAGTGATATTAAAATAGATTATGCACATAAACATATCAAAATTTTAACAGAAATTTAGATACTGTCATTAATGGACCTTAAGAATACTTGGTTACTTTGTGGTGACAAATTTAGAATCAGAGGTTTTAGAAGTTTTTTGTTTTGTTTTTATAATCATTTAAAAGATCTATTAGGATAATGATGACACTGATGTTTCAGGCAATTCTCTTCATTTCACATTGCTTTCATAAACAGAAAATGTGACTTTTGAACATTCCTGAGGTCCAAGTAAACAGCTCACTTATATATGCCAAGATATAAGTGAATATTTACATATTTATGCATATCTATGTAACAATAAAAAATAGGCCATCAGCAGGTAACATGAAGGGGTTAGCGGGAGGGGACATTGGAAAGAACATGAAGAGGACAAAACACACCTGTTATCTTCATTACATTATGTTCCTGACAGCAATGGTCTAACAAGACGTACTATGTCCACCCTAATAACTAAACAAGTGAGCAAAAAGATTAAAGTCAGTTGCCAGAATTTTAAAGATGTAAATGCAGATTCTCATTAATGCCTGGCTGACAAGGCTGAAGATTGGTACTGCTACTTCAGAGTTTAAGTTGGCAGCATCTAGTGAAAATTTAAATTTGTGTATTTGTCTTGCGGCCTTGCAAACCCACAGTTAGGTATATTCTATGACAGGGAAAGGCATGCCTATATGCAAAAGAGAAAGTTTCATTATGCATACAATACAGCAGTTAAAGAATGAGACCAGCAAGAAAGCTCAACAGGCTTAGGCCTCTCTGCAACCAAGCCTGAGGACCTGAGTCTATCCCTGGGACTCCCAGGTGGAATGCGAGAACTGACTTCTGCAAACCTCTGTTTGCTCTCTTTGCACCACCACGTTGTCTCCTCTCTAAATATATGAATAAGTAAATACATAGACATTGCTATGTCTTTAAAAGGTAACAGGAACAAAATATGTTAGAGAAAGTTGTGTTCAAATTATATCACTATGTAGATTTCAAAGCTAAATAACTAAACTATGAAATAGTGCTTATGCACATGCACATATGGGTGTAACTTATTTTAAGCAGATAGTAAAAGAACATATTCCATCATTCTAATTGCTGGAGCTTCAAGTTTTGTAGCAGAGTTGTGATGATGGGGTAAAAAGTCTGACTAAGATGTTGTCTACGCATCTAACAGTGCACATAATAGAGATACTGACAAATATTCTCTTCTGTAACACATATTAGTTGTGTGAATTAACTATCAATGGTATGAAAATAAAGGATTTGATGTGTTAAGTCAAGATTTGGAGCCTCATTTTATGAAGAGAAATGTGGATACCTTTAACTTAGTAAAGATCTCCAAGTCCATAATCATCGTGAAGCTAGTGGGTCTGAAATGAAGGCAGACAGTAGGAGCACACTGACAACTGAGATTAAGCTCATTAAGACCTAATACACTAGCACTGCCAATCTGTTTCTATTAATGTGAGCACTTGGTTTGATTACTTAGTTTATGCCTCATCCATTTGCAGATTTATGAGTACTTGACACTCTGTTTGATTTCACACAAAGCGCTCTGTTTTGTATTCCTTGTTAAACATTGATCTTTGTTGACTATTAAGGACACTCAAATCTGGTAAGATATTTACCCTTCAGGGTGTTGGTGTCAGACTTCATAGTAGATTTTTCCCATCTGTGAAAGTTACAACTTAAAAAATCTGTTATACTATTCATGATGGGCTTTTGTTTTGTTTTGATTTGATGCTGAAATTATAATAAAATGACAACATTTACCATTCCCTTTCCTCCTTCGGAACACTCCCAATAAGGCCCTCCCCACTCTTTTTAAAATTCACAGCTTCCTTTCCTGTGAAATTGCTTTTGCATGCACACACGTGTATGTATATGCCTATATATTCTTAAATATAGTCTGTTCAGGCACATGTTACTTGTACGTATGTTTTCAGGGTTAACCATTTTATACTGGACAACTAATTGGTTTGCTTTTCCCTGGAGAAGACTAGGTCTCCCTCTCCCAGCTTTCCTCAGTTGCCTATAGTTCTTTGCTGTCCGTGGTCAGCTCATGTTTGGATAGTCGTGTTGGGAAGGGTTCTTTTTGAACAGTATTTTTCTTTTTGAAAATTCCCTACATTATACAATGTATTGTGATCGTATATCTTCACAGCTATCTCCCTCTATCTCCCGTTAGTGTCCCACATCCCACCTCACTCAATCATTGTCTTCTTATTTTCACTGTTATTAATAACCTCCCTTCTTAAATTAGTGGTGCTGAGTATGGCCATAACTTTTTTTGTTATGATATTTAAGTCTTTAAAATAAAATTTTAATTGAAATAGAACTAGCTCACTTTCACCCTTTCATTTCCTCCCTCCCATTCAGTGTAGGTTATCTACAAACAACATCAAATGTCTACGTAACCTGCTATTAAGGTGAAGCTCCAACACCAATAATCAAAAAAGCCCAGAAATTTTGTCAAAATTGCTGCAACTCTGATTCAGAGGAATTTGGAAGGGACCTAGGAATCTGCATTTCAACCTATGACGGGGTTGTTAAACAGTGCTGGAGAGCCTCATCTGACACTTGTTCTTTCGGTTGACGTCCTTTATTATAGGCTAGTCAGAAAGGCAAATGTCAACTTCAAAGCAGTCTGTGCACACAACACAATGTGTATGTTTGAGGTTGTAAAACACTTGAAAATGCTGAGATAAGCACACTGTAGAGGGTCAAAGTAATATTATAATAAGTGTGCAATAAAGATTAGCTTATTTTATTATTAAGGAGTGGAGAACATGCTCATTGTGGTGTACTCCGTTTACTAACATTTACCACTTGACTTTTAAGAAAGTTAAAATTTATCATCTCCGCTTCATTCAACTATATCAAATAAACCAGAAGTTATTCAGGAAACTTGGTAATATGAAGTTCATTTGCTCTGAATTGATTACACAATAGAGTCATAATGATACAGACTGTTCTACTGAGAAAGAATGAGAAGAGAGAGGGAAGAGAGGGTATTTTATAGAAGAAAGGGTGGAGCGTTACATTTAATAGTCTTGTGTAATTTAGCAATATTTGCTGAGTACATTTGAGCTTCCTGTAGCTTTGAAGATAGGAAAACACCATAAACTGATTTTATGGCTGGCTTATCGCATTTTGAACAACCTTGACAATACAGATGCTTGTGGGAAGGAGACGGTGAGAAATTAGGACTAAGGGAACATTAACTTCAGGTTAATGCTGCTCAATAAAGCATATCTTTAACTGTGAATCACTTCATGATTAATACCCATTGTTATTAATGTTTAAAAATCACTAAACACTGCCTTGCTTTATGCATACAGAAACTGCACAGTGGAAGAGAGATATAAGTGAAAAGCAGAAGAAAAAAGGGAGAAAGAAGTTAGGTGGGAGAAAGTGAGACAGCCAAGAAAGTGCTGGAGAAAGAGAGAAATCTAGCACACATTTCTTCCCATAGGCAACTGTAATTGTGAATGTGTATGCCAGCCAGTTGTCCAGTTGTCTATGATACAGATCAACAGAGGTATGCTTCATAACAAAATACAGACACTAAGGAGTTTATAATTTAAATTGGGTTATGTCCACTAGATAAGATAGGTTTTTGATCTAAGTCAAACTTTATTACAAATAGCTACATGTGAAAATACTGGCAAAAACTAAGACCTGTTAGAAAGCATAGATGTGAGATTTTTCATCAATTTTAAAGATAAAAAGGTTTGCCTTCACTAGTGCATACCAACCAAGTTTATAGCAGAAAATTAAAGCTCAGTATATAATTTTTTATCAGAACCAAGAAAAAAACAAAAATATATGTTATAGTACTTATCAACACTAAAGGCTTGGGGCTGGGTAGAAAGATACCTTGTGGCTAAAGCACCTGGATCCCGAAAACCCACATGAAAACTAGATATGTTACCTCAAGTATCTGTAATCCAAGGCTGCCTGCACTGGATGATGAGAGGAAGAGACAGGAGAACTGAGCTCACAAGCCAGCTAACCTGGCATAAGCAACAAGGAGAGAGAGAGAGAGACAGAGACAGAGAGAGAGAGAGAGAGAGAGAGAGAGAGANNGAGAGAGAGAGAGAGAGAGAGAGAGAGAGAGAGAGAGAGAGAGAGACCTCAAACATGGTAGAAATGAAGCTTGGTACTCAATATTGCCCTCTAACCTCCACACATTTGACACGATATGCACACAGTCACACAACGGAGAGCAAGGACCTACAGATATCATATAGATATCACACACACACATACACACCAACTAAACGCTTGTTTTATAATCAGTTATCACATTGTGTGAACCTGTGAGTATAAATATAACTACTAATATATGTGTACTCCTTTGGTGTAAAAATCTGTGTTTATATTCAGAATGGATAGCCTAAGCATTCTTAAGAGAAGATTTGAAAAGTGCAGTGATTTAATGGACGTGTATGGGTTGGGCAGGGGGGGCATCTCTAGGGATAGAAAGTAAGTGCTAGGATTCCTGAACTCCCCTACAGATAGAGAATGGTATGAAAAATGGATTTCACTGGCTTTTAGAAAATGGAACCAACCAACAAACAATTCCTTCATGATATTTACACTCATTTAGTCATAGACATCTGGATAGCACATTTCAAAATCTGATCTTAAATTATCCTGAAATCTAGATGCACGAACTACCTGGATAATTCTTATCTAGCTGGCCTTATGGACATTTAAGTGGTACTAATTCCTTATCTTCTCCTGTAGTTATGCCCACCTTTAATGCTTAAGACAAATCTAACACATTAGTAGAACATCCTGTGTTACCTTGAATATGTTTCTGCTCTCAATTTCCCCAAAACGGTTCCTAGTTCCTATTACTAAACCTCTTGTGGCTCAGCTCCTGAGAAGAGTTTCAAATCCACCACCTCTGAAGTTCCTATCTAACCTCTGGTCACTCAATAGCTGACTACAGTTGTTTTATCCACTAAAATCTAACTCGAGTAGAATTTAAACTATCTAAAAGCAGAGACCCTTGTCTAAGTATGCCCTTAGTTCCTAAAATGACGATGCCACGAAGCACCACCATTTTTGGATGAATAGGAACTCCTTAAACTTCCCACTACACTGACCTTATATTTTTATATGCAGTATCTTATTTCTGTTTTCTTAATTCGTTAAAGGAATTGGAGACCCTTTACTTCATGGGTCTTAGACTCAACACATTCTGTGGATTTTCCTTATGCTGTTATTCTTCTATGCTCTTTTGTACTGAGCCTTCAGTTACTCCTTCTCCTTGAACTGCCTCCTACTGCCACTCAGTCATACTCATTTTCTTAACTATGAATTGGCTTGAATACTATTTCTATGTTCAGTTGTTTTAGATATTTTAAACAAATATTCTGTTTATAAGCCTTGCCCACTTTTTGCTCTTATTAATTTGCATATATTGTAATAAAATTAAGAAAATTAATGAGTTCTTATTCATCTTACTGGATCTTTCCAGAGTAGTTACCATTACTGAGTGCTGTCTATTAAACATGCTCTGCCCTTTGCTTTCCCCAGCACTACATTCTCTTACATTTATATAATACCTGTCAGTACATTTGCTGTAGTCTTTACATTGAAGCCTCTTTTACTTTGCTACCTCTTAAATACTGATATTTTATCATCAGTTAAATATTAATATTTAATATGTTGGGATCATCATGTACTTCTGTGTCTTCATTTATAATCTATAGGCTTAGGACTATCTTATGTCGATCTCTAACCAACAACCTTCCCAGAAAGGTCCCTCTCAAAGTTTCACATCACTTCCAGACTTATATGAAGCACAGTGTTTTCATCTTATCAACTTGCCTCAGCCAGTAGTCCTATCATCTACCTGGATGACCATGATAGAAGCTTGACAGAGAGAGGAGAGGGGAGAAGGGAAGTACTGCACAGCATGGTGGCTACAGTCAATACTACATCATATACTTGAACATAGCTCAATCAATAAATGTGAAAGTTTTGGTGGTTTTTTTTTGAAAAGTATCACTATGTTGCCTAGACTTGTCTGGAACTCACTACATAGACAAAATAGACAAGGCTGATCTTGAACCTGGAGACTCCTTCTGCCTCTGTCTCCCATTAATGAGATTACAAGTGTAGTCCACAGTTCCTGACCTAGAGAGCAGAACTTAAATGTTCTCACTACACAAATGCAGATGACAGCTATATAATTGATATATTCCAGATCACATTGTATATGGCAAACAGATATAAATTATGTGTGTCAATCATACCTTAATAAAGTTTAAAAAAATTAAACTATTTTAAAATGTAAAATTGAAATGCAAAAACTTGGCAACCTCTTGACTAATCTGACTTCCTTATTCCCCATATCAAATAGTGGCTACTGTACTCAATTTTGTAATAACTATTTTGCTTTCTCAACACTATTTGTCATCTGAATCAGTGAAACAACCTTCAAGATTATCTACCTGCCACCAACTTTGCTGCTCCTTTTATTTAGAGTATGGGTACTAGACAATGTAGCTCAAAACATCTTTGTAAAAGGTAAACCTAATGGTATCACCTTCTAATTTAAAACCCTTCTGTGAGCCTCATGAACTTTAAATAGAGTCCAAGTTCCTGAATGTAGCATAGAAAAATCTTCAGAATATAACTATCCTTTCCCAGTTCACCTCTTATCACACAGTCCTTCCTTTCCAGACCCTTATGCTAACCACACTACATACACACAGCTCCTCACGTTGCCAAAGGGTCCATGCTTATTTCAATTTCTAGTGTGGTGACATAAAACTGATTCTAGCTCTCTAGCACAATATCTCCTTTTGGTTCTCAGCCTTTGTACGTTCCATTCCCTTCTGAAACTTTTTTCTGCTTCTTCATTCATCTTTCACCCTAGATGTCACTTTCTTGGGAGAAACATCCAGGGTCTTTTAGAACCACATTGTTACTTTACTTATATAAAAATGTTACAGAACATAGAGTGTATTAACCTACACTAGTCTTTAATTGCTCATCTTCTCTACTAGAATAAAAAAACTCTTTGAGAACAAGAATTTTGTTTTGTTCATCAATGTAATTCCCAGAGTTTTGTATAGTTATTAGTTCAATGCTTATACTCATAAATATTTATTGAATGAATACATGTCTTCCTGCTGTAAATTTCTGTAGCCAAAATGTCACTATACACAAGTTCCCTGTTACACCTGCAGGCAACATCTGGAGTGCTTAGTTCAGTGCTATGTTTATAGTAGGAACTCAATAAAAAGTTGCTGAGATCAATTTCTTTTTATTTCATCAATCTGAACCAAAAATAGGTTAAAAGTATAAATAAAAATTCTTATCCAACACTTTGAAATTACTTCTAAAAGACTGGACAATGGTAGCATATTCTGCCTATCTTGAGAAGACTTTGCCCTCAGTGTAGGAAACACAACGACTCCTTCCCTGGGAAAGCATCTATTATCATCTCTATGTATAGACTAACAAGTTTGGTAAGATGTTGGAATCTTGCTGTAGATACGAAATTTAGCCAGGGACTTCTGAGCACCATCCTGGATCTGAAATTATATTTTAAAAACTTTTCTTGGTTTATAATGAAATCATTCATCACCTAAATATGGAAAATTCTGAATCTAGATTCTTCTTTAAAAAGTTGAAAACAGAAAATATGTAATAAGGATTTTATAAAGTGATTTTTATCTTTGGAAATTTTACTGTTGTTAATTTTTCTGTTCTAAATATGAAGGCCAGGCTTAAACATCCTAATTTCACTATTTATTCACAGGGTAGTTTGTTCTCAGACAGTTATAATTATGTTCATATACTCCTGCTCTGTTGACTTGACCAAATCTCATTAGGAGTGGCAATCCCAGGGCTATTTTGGTTTTAGAGACGTAAGAACTCTGACTTGTTAACCTGATAATTACCTCTACTGCTATGGTGTTAGTCCCTAAACTTTAGCCTTTTAGGGCCTATGGCCTGGTTTGCACTTTAAAATCAGCACATTTTTACCCTGACTGTAAACTCTTGCTAAAGCTGTCACTGAATAAATTGGAAGTGACAACTCAATGGGCCAGTTCATGTTAGTGCTTAACACTTGCGGCCATTTATGCTCTTTCCTAAGTATTAGCTAGTATTTATTTTTTAAGTTCTGGGGCTCAAATGAAGTGAAATAACAGTTCAGTCCATAAAACAGTATGACATTCCCATTTAATTCTGGTTCAGTTGTTTTATAAAGTACTCCTGGCTTCATGTTACAGTAAATAAGATCTAGTGTTCTCTAAAGACCCATCAACAGAAAATTATAGGTAGTTTAGGGTACAGTCAATGTGATTTTTTTCTGGCAAAAGGGACATAGTTCAATGTGATTCAAATATCTGCTTTAGATATCTATTATGTCTAAGCTACTGCAAATACTAAATCCTATGGCACCTTTATGTTTTCATTACTTCTAATTGTAAAGCTATGAATTATCCTACCTTGGAAAATTGACTATCAAAGGTTAAGTCTCACCTCATAAGTTAGTCTTGGGAGAACCACCTGGAGACCCAGAGGTTAAATTCAAATTCAGTTAGTCATGTGGAATCTCTATGATGGAATTTATTTTTCTGAACAGTCTTGTTTTTCTGCTTATTTCCCTCCCAAGGTTTTTTTTTATTACTTCTTGCCAATTTCTCTTCCAATGTTCTTTTTATATGTATTTTTATGTGTGAAATTTTGGCAATTTCCTTCTTAGCATTTCCTCTATCAAGTTAAATATGAAAACTACTAAGCAGTTATGGAAGAGAAAAACATGCAGAGCTTGCCTTCTTCACCTTACATAGTAAATATTTTTGCTGTAATGCTTGTGTAATGGCTGTCATGGCATATGCTTACTTACTCGGGATCATTTTGTGGTTTTAAAAGCATCACAATAATTTTGTGGAAGCCGATTATATATCCTAAACCCCTGACCTCCTTTGCACAGTCCCCACCCAGAGTCCCCACCATACAGTGTTATAAAAGTCAATTACTTCTCCAAACCCAGGTACTTTTATAAGAAAATGAGTCACTGAATAAAGACAGACCAATCACTTATTACAAAAACACTAGCCTGTCTAGAATTCTCCTCTGTCAGTGGGGCTAAGTGAAGCTAATGATAAAAGTGATGCAGAAAGGTAGACAAGAGAACAGTGTAAGCTGTCTTTCTTTCAATATTGAAATAAGACTATAATTTCATAAAAACATGTAATTTGACTAGGGCTTAATTATACTGATTTTTTTTTAAGTACCACACTTTCTAGTGCTGGGACTGAATCTTTAAGTAACAAGGAAAACCCTAAAGGCCTATGAGGGAGAATGAAGAAAAAACCAATGGAAATAAGGATGTGGAACAATATTATAAAAGTGACTCTTAATTCATCTCTAAGGCCATTATATTATAATCTAGATTCAAATATTTGTTTTTATGAAGTAGGACATGGAGATTTTTCCAAAAGAGGTTAAAAGTAAAAAATACCAACATAGCTTATTCATTTGCAACTGCATGCTATAAATTATTCTATTAACACAAAAAAGGCCTTAGCTGTCTTATCAGTGAATAATTTCCAACAACAAACTGAAATCAGAAAACTATGTGAACTATGTTGTGCATGCTTTGCCCTTCCAAACTCATACATGCCTGCCTACTCCTATGACACTGAAGTATCATGCCATATGTGGACCATTGAAGATCTTAGAGTTGAACAAAAACACAAACACGAGGAAGAGACTAATCCACCCTGATATCAGTTGCAAGCCTAGATTCAGCACATTAGGAAACAGGTCAACTTCATCAGTCAAAATGAAAACAGGGTCATGAATGTTTGGATTTCTCATGAAGGACCACCCAGAGATTATGCTGAGGGATTCTTGTGTTGATGCCAGCTGCTTAACCATGGAGGAGGACTCTGTAGGTATCCTCTATTCCTGTGACCAACACTCCTACATGCTTACAAAGTAAAATCTTCATAGGGATTATATACTATATGAAGTTCTTTCTGGACATGAAGGAGTATTTATATGACAGAAACAAACATGGAAGCTTAATACACTGCAAACAGGGTAGACCCCTGGTACTTCCTCCATAACAAACAGTCAAGTCCCCAGCAATCGTGTTCTTTCATGTAACTGCTCAGATTCTGAGACACTGACACTCACAGAATGTTTTGTGAGCAAAATTCTTATAGATAACATGCTACTTCAAGCCATTTCCAAAACAGTCATCGAGAAAAAAATTTACTACTCTATCAGCCCATGAGGTAAAGTCAAGTAAAATAACATTTTAGAGTTGCTGTGTCAAGAACTTTACTCTGTAGTTAAGATAACCAAAGCATAGATGAGACAGTCACACCAGTGTAACAGCGCACAGCATTTACCAATTTAAAGAGAAAGGTGATTTAAGAAAAATCTTGTTTGTGTGCCTTTGCCTTTCATAGGGTAACTTAAAAAAAAATTCTAACTCAGTTACAAAAAGCAGCAGGACAGAAAGGAACAATGTCTTGGGGATTCTTTAAAATTAAAAAAAAAAGGTTTTACTTAACATTTTCTTTAACTAAGAAAAAGAAGGGTAATTTGCAAATTAAAGGGACGAGCAAGAACAGCAGGGACACCAATGAACATGCTACTGTAGAAGGGGAAAGGTTCTGGAGCTTCAATCCAAGACTAAAAATAAGAGCTACCGGCAGCTAAAGAATGCTGAAGGTAGTCTTCCTAGGGAAGAGCACAGCAATTGGCTATCCAATAACAAATGTTCACCCCTGAACACATCCTTACAAGTAACACTATACTACATAGGCTGAGCAGGATGTATATATTTAGGAATATATATTATTATGTCACATATATATGCAACAACAATTAAAGAAAAAGAGGCCATGAATTTGAGTGAGAGCAGGGTGGAAGTTGTATATGAGAGTTGTTTGGAGGGGGAAAAGGGAAAGGGGAAATGGTGTGATAAGTAAGTAAAAAATAAAACTAATCATTTTTTTTAAAAAGACGTAACCTAAATAACCATCAGAAAAAAATGGGACACAAGAAAACAGTTAAAAGAAATCTTTAGGGCTTGGGAGTATAACAGGATATATTGACAGAGCTAAAGCAAGGTCCTGAACTCAATCTCTAGCATTGGAGGGAGCTGGGCAGATGGATAGTTTCCACAGACTGTTTTGTTTTTGATGAATCTCTTATGAACTAGAAGATTCTACAAAAACTACAGAATAGGCAATATTAGCTTCATATTGCAGAGATTAAAAACTCAGTATAGACAAGTTAAATAACTGTATGACTCAGCTTTGTACGATTTCACAATATATGCTTTTTATTCCATACTAAACATATAGTATCCACCTTCATTCTCCTTGCCATCATCACAGAACGACAGGGATAAACTTCAAAGTTCTCACAGCATTCTTGTAAAGTTCTCTAAGATAAACTCCCCAAGACTGGTCTCCATGAAACAGCTCCTCACTTCACTCCTGCTCACTCACTCTCTTTAGGTATACCCTGGTTCTATTACTCTGCTTACAATCTTCTGCACCAAGTGGTTTCATACCCTGACTTTCTGTTCAGTTTCTTTTATACATAATGTTATCTATCTTTTTAACTTATTCTTTAAGAAGTCCTCTCTCAGAGACGAGCTTCCAAGTAGGCTCAAAGCCCAACACTGATTCCAATCCAACAACTGCAATGTCACACAGAAATTGAATCCTTAAGCTTTTTCCCCCAAATTTATCCTATAAGTCCTTTGATTTGAAGAATGATTAAGCTTCATTTGGTACCCACCATGCCACTCCTAAAGTAAACAGTCAGTTTTTATTGTCAATTTGATACAATCTAGAGTCACCTGGGAAAAAGAAATCTCAATTGGGAGATTGCCCAGATCAACAGGTCTGTGGATGTCTGTTGGACATTGTCTTGATTGCTAATTGATGTAGGAGGACCCAGCCCACTGTGGGCAATGCCACTTCATGGCAGTTAGTCCAGGATGTATAAGAAAGCTAGCTAGCAAAAGCCTGTTAGCAAGACAAAGAGTAAATGAGAAAACTGAATTCCTTCTTGGTTTCTGCTTCCAGTTCTTGCCTTGATTTCCTTACCCTGAATTCTCTTAAGGAGAGACTGTGACCAGGAAGTATAAGTCACACAATCCCTTCCCTCCCCTAAGCTGCTTTTGGTCAAAATCGTAGCACCAGAAATCAAACCAGGATAATCTGACACAAGGAACCACACAGATAATTTTTATGAATGTAAAAGAAACGCAAAAAGCAGGATGAATTCCAACTCTCACTGATACTGAGCAGAGTCAATGTGTATACATTCCAAACCTCAGGATCTGCTATAATTTGATTTCTTTCATAGGTAACCAAAGATTTGTTTACTATTTCCTTGCAAGCCAAAAACTTTAAAATGCCAATGTTATAAGTTTTTCCATGACCAGTTTTGTTAATATAAAAATTCATATTCATTATTCCTTGCTGTCATAGTTCTTCAATTCGTTACCCACTTTACCTCCATTATAGTCATTTAGTAATAACAGCTGGCTTTCAAAGTATTCCTCCTGCTTTGCTTAGTAATGGTCTTATTATTCAATGCTTCAAAAGAAGTAAAAATAAGTTAATGCTTCCAAGAACGGGCTTTGTGACAAACGCACTCTGAAGTACCTATCTCATTTAATCTTCTCAGTAATCAAACTCCATTTTTCTACTTCTTAAATTCTGACTGACTTTCTCTCTGCTTTTTTCGAAGTTCTAATGTTCCTAACAAAGAGTCCTTCGGGTCACAAGCTTTTCTTGCAATCCCTAGAACTCTACAGAGAATCACGCCATCACAATACCCTTCTCTCCATCTGGAGGCTGCTCTTCCTTTAACAGACCCAGATAGAGTCTCTGTTTCCTCTTGTTACTCATAAAACATTCACTTTTTCATTTTCAACTAAATTCATTATGGATGTTTCTATCACTCTGGATATACTGTGTAAAGCATAGAAAGTATATCTCGGTGGATGTTTTCTTGATAAAGACTCATTAGTTCTACTTTAAAATTTCTTTAATGCTGCCAGTATATGCATGGGGGTAAGGCCATTCACCAGCTTACACTGATTGAACTCGGAGGGTTAAAATAATGTAGTTGGGCCAAGTGGGTGCCAAGGATATGAGAGGCATATATTTGGGGGTGAATTAGATAAAAATACATTGGATACTTGCATGAAATTCTCAATAAATAAAAATATTCATTTTCATTAGGTATGAAAGACATAGTGAGTGGTTCCTTTTAGGCAAAATGTAAAACACGAAAGACTTTATGGAGATATACTGGTGGTTGCTTAGAGCTGGCACATACATAAAAAAATAGAATTGGATTCTTGATAAGTACAAGTTTCTTTTATAGATGCTAAAACAGTGGTCATCATTGTACAACCCTGTGAATATACTAAAATACCCTGAATCATACACTCTAAAATAATTTTAATATGGCTATGCAAACAGAGGAAAGAACAATATGTTTTGCTTATTCTCCCTTCATTATTTGTAACAGCTTAATTGAGATATAATTGACAGTCCATATAATCCTCCATTATTAATAAGAGGCATTCTACTATGAACATTTCAAAATATACACAGTCTTCTTCAACCAACTATTCCCATGGTCTACCAGTGCTCACAATGCTGCACTCACTTATCCTGAGGTAGAGAGACTCATGGGTCTAAATTGACTACCAACAATGTACATATGCTATAATTTGGCTTTGGACAATTTGTCGATTGACTTTTGGTACTGAAATGCCACCTGTAAAATCATTTCTATGGGAAAATACATATTCAAAGCCAAAACTAAATTTAGAAAGAAGCAATCACTCCACCCCATCCTGCAACCCCATAAATAAGCCAGACAAGAACTATCACTCCCTCCAGTTCCCACCCACAAAGGCTCATCTAGAAACAGTCTTGTAACAAATGCAGAATGAGTCAACCTCCAAGTTATGAAAATGGGCTTTTGAAAAATCATGGCTATCTTCTTCAAGGTTAACCCAATACTTTATGAGACAAGCTCTCTTCTCACTGTGATCTCGGAGCGTACACAAAATACCACTGTTGAATTCACGAAGAGTTTGGCATTGTTTGTTTTAGCATAATTCTACCATGTGATGCAGACTAGCCTAGAACTCATTATATAGCCAGGACTGGCTTAAACCTCATGATCTTCATGCTTCAGTCTCCTGAATATTGGAATTGTAGGCATGAGGTGCCACATCCAGTGAGTGCATAAGGGATTTTAACTTTTACAAAACCCAACGTAATTTTAAAAACAAATTGTTTCTATTTATAAATTTCCAAGCTTAAAGCATGAGTCATGGGTTTTACTTACTGACCCACCTACTATAGCTTACTCTTAGAGTAATCTTTGATATGTATACATTAAATGAACAGAGAATTAAGCATGCAATTTGGTTAGTCTTAAGACTTAATGTGCATAAACAATGTAGTGGTTTGCATGTGAAATATCTCCAGTGGACTGAAGTGTTTGACTCCTGATCTCCAGTTGGTGGTACTTCTGGAAAAGGTTAAGTAATCTTTAAGAGGTGGAGGTTTACTGGAGGAAGTGGGATATTGGGAGTGGACCTTGAGGATTTATAACCTAGACCCCGACCTCACTTCCTGTTTTCTGTCTGCTTCCTGAATATGGAGAGAACATGACTAGTCATGTTTCTGTTCCTGCCATTCCTGTGCCATACTGGGCCGTATCTGCCTGGAATAGTGCAAGCTGAAACAAACTCTTCTTCAAGTTGCATTGTCAAAGGATTTTATCACAACAAAGAGACAAGTGGCTAACACTGTCAGCATTTCTTATGGACTTGCTTACCTCCTGCAGTTGACAGGCTTTGACGATGCTCTTATATCTGTACTCATCATAGGAAACACCAAAGATGATATTTTCTTTGATAGTACCCGGCATAATCCACGAAAATTGAGAACAGAATGAAATTCTTCCACTGTGCTTAATTTTTCCCTCTGAAGCTTCCAGTTCTCCCAAAATCATCATAAGGAGTGATGTCTACAAATAAATATCATTGCTAAGTTGTTTGATCAAATTACTTAGCTTCCCCTTGCCTCCAATTATTCTAATCTGAAGTCGCCCAATGTTTAAAGAGTCTATTAACTCATTTGATTAAAGATGTTTCAGTACTTCGTGATCCAGGGGCTTTTTCAGGCACACAAATTACAAAGGGAACCGAAAGAGACAATGGCACCACAGAGTGAGAGTAACGAGCGCTACATTCTTGATCAAGGATCTCAAAGAAGAATGAGTCTCTCCTTAAGTTTACTGGGATAGGTTTGCAGATATGGAGACTGGCAACAATGAACATTTGCTGAGTGCGCTCGGCTTAGGAGCTCCTGTATGCTCTAACTATATGAGCGTACTTATTCGTCACAGTAAACTAACACAGATCCAGTTCTATCTTCCTCTTTTAAATGGAGATTAGGTTGAAAGAAAAAAAAACCCGCATATTCAGCTAGCCTTTCTTGATGTTTGTGACAACATGAGAAATAAACTAAAAGGCCACGTGGTAATCCCTGCACTCAGGAGACAAAGGCAGGTGCATCTCTGTGAGTCTGAGACCAGCCTGGTCTACAAGAGCTAGTTCCAGGACAAGCTTCAAAGCTGCAGAGAAATCCTGTCTCAAAAAACCAAAACAAAACAAAAAGAAAACTGAAAACTAAAAAATAAATAAACTAAAAGAAGTATCATTAAACAAAGGCTTATTGATATTACTCACAAAATAAAGTACTTCCATCTTAATATGAGAATTTGCTTTCATCTTTAATAAATGCTAACAATATATGCATCTAAAATTATTTTTAAAAAGCTCTCTGTGCCACTTTAATATAACCATAAAAATAAAAAAAGTTGAAGATAATAACTTAAATATGCTAATATCCTCACAAAAGAAGTCCTAAGGAAAAAAACCAAGTATACATAAAACAAGCAATAGGGCAGGATGTGGTGTAGAGGATGTTATCACTTAAGAAAATCTGGATGTCAAAGAATTGTGTGTGTGTGTGTGTGCTCGCGCGCGCATGCGCGCACACACACTTGCTCATGCACTCACAGTATATATGTGAGCTACATAAACATGAATATGCATGCGCCCTCATCCTTCTGTGTGCATGTAGGGGCCAGAGCTGGTTATATTGACTATTTTCCATGTCTTGTCTCCTTGTTGCCTTGAGGAAGATTCCTCACTGAACTGAAGCATGCAGTTTCAGCTATGCTAGCTGCCAGAGAGCTCTTAGGATCCAATTGTCTCAGCCTCTCAATATAGATGCTCCTATGCCCAGGTTAAAAATAATTAATATGGAAGTATGGGATTCAAACTCAGGTCTCTGTGCTGACAAAGAAAGAACTCTCAGTCTACTGTGTGTGTCAGAGTATGTATGTGAGTGTGTGTGTGTGTTGACAAAGAAAGTACTCTTAGTCTACTGTGTGTGAGTGTGTGTGTGTATACTATAAAGAAAACCTGGTAGTAGGGGAAGGAAAAACACTCATTTTACCTTCATTATATCATTCATTATGAATAAACTAAGTGTATAAAAATGAAATATGAAGTACATAACTATTATAAATGTAACCAGTAGAAAAATATAAACTTTCCTAAAAATCATATTATAGTTATTTCTTAATATTCTTGGAGGAGGAGTATTATGTAGCATACCAGAAAAAAGCTTTTCCTTTTTCACTTAACTACATCTTAGAAAACTTTCTATAACCAAAGACTAGAGAGCTTCAATACATATCCATACTGCTCTGAAGATACCTATATCAAATCTCTATGCAGCTATAAGGGCATAGCATACAAGTAGATAGATTACTAGGCTATCTTTAAGGTTTAAGTAGTAAACCATCAAATTGAGGAGTATAAAATTAACTTTAAATATTTATGTTTTAATTATAAAACTTTATGTTGTTGCTAGGCCCCTTTTCCTTCCTATTATCATCAAGCAGCAGTCCCCTTGCCAGAGTTGTGAGACTTTTGATAAGGAGTGGGCCCCGATCTTCCTATCTTCACAGCAGCTTTCCATGAGAGGTAAGAGCCATCTCAGAGTGAAATTAGTCTTCAGTTTTTCATAGGCTTGCCTGAGAGTTAATTATGGCTAAGTTCAACAAATCTGCAATTCCAAAGCTATTCTTACACGTATCTCAGGTAGTGGACAATTCATTTTTAAAATTCTACATAGCACAGTAATACTCCCCCGGGGAAGATAGTCTGGTGTAGGGCATCTGTGTGTTCAAGAGCATCAGCTACGTAGACTCCTGTGGTATTGTTTTCTTTAAATACTGAAAAGTTTTATCTAAAATTTTTATTTAAAAGGGCCATGTCACATATGGGAAAACAATTCGAGAGAAAGATAGCAAGATATACAATAATTAGAAAATTTCTTTGGCATTTTATTTCCAAAATCTCAGATAAAACTCTTCATAATAATTTATGTTTAAGAGATTAATATAAAATAGAAACAAATTCCCTTTCAGAATCCTTAATTTTCATTTCTGTTTTATAACAGCCCCATTCTTCCTTCCTTCTCTTCCTCCTCTGTTTTCCTCCCTCCTCTCTGCTCCCATTCCTTCCTCCTATGTTCTGGAATAGAATTTAAGGGATTAATGAACACATTTTTGTATTACTGAAGGGCACTTTACCTAAATGGCACTCTGACTAAACAAGGATCTATTGCGTAGGTATCCACAGCAAGTGCTTTTTACCCAAGCTCATGGAGCATGTACTCATCTCCAATTTCATCCCTTTGGTCCTTCAATGTGCTATCTCTCTAATCACTAAAGAATAAGTATATATCAGTATCAAGATCTTGGGGCAGTTTTTCCTTCTAGCAGATTAGATTTTCCGAGCTGTCTCTCCAAAGGCCATAAGTTTATATAAACATAGTAGGTTGTTCTTGCAACTGCTGAACAGTATTTTTAAACATCTTTTCACTGATATATTTTCATAATATATAATAAGCAAGACTCAACAAATTGAGATGTATATATATATATATTACAGGAAATAGTACTACTGCCATATTTGTAAGCTAAAATGATTTTTAACTGGGTTCTAAGTACTTACAGCTATATCCACAGGTAAACAAATATAGTTCATACCTCTTATCAAAGTCACATGTTTTCACAATGGATGGAAACTATTACAGAGATCTACAACTAATCAAAATGCAGACAATAACTGACTATGGGTTACTCAGCCCCAATTGATATATCTAAAATGCAACCTCTATACTTAAGGCTCAGGGCAAACTGTGGAAGAAGGGGACAAAAGATCATAAGAGCCAGAGAACAGGAATGTGTGCTTCTACAAAGTATCTTTTAGACATGACACACTACACCTACGAAATATCCAAAATACTGTTACCTAAACAAGTCCTAAATGATGACATCACTAGTTGGCATGACAACATAGATGAAGGAAATCTCACAAGGTCCCATCCCTTAAAGCAGTGGTTCTCAACCTTCCTAATGCTGTGATCCTTTAGAAAACCCCAGAGGCATTGCAATCCACAGGTTGAGAACTACTGCCCTGGATGAACAATTACAAGTGAACAAAAGTGGTTGGGAAGCAGAGTAAATTTTCTTCAAAAATGAGCTCCTTGATAGGTCATTTAATCTCAAATGATCAGCTCTAAATACATGTGCATATAAGAAACACGAAATATGAGCTGGAGAGATGGCAGTTAAGAACACTAGCTCTTCTAGAGGAGCTGGGTTCAATTCCCATCACCTACAAGGCAGTTTACAACTTCCTGTAACTCTATCTCTAGGGAATCCGACAGCCTCACACAGACAATACATCAGTGCACATAAAATAAAAATAAATTATTTAAAAATATTAAAAAAGAAACACAAAACTGATCCAGTACATTATATATAACAATAACCAAAACAGATGTTATGAATTGGAATGTAAGTGAGTAAGTGTTAGAAATAGGGTAAGGAAATGGGAATTATGTAAATACAGTACTCATGCATGAATTTCTCAAAAAATTTAAAGAGATAGTACCTTTCCCGCTCCAGTAGATCCAGTAATAGCCAACATCTCTCCTTTTTCTACCTTAAAATTGATGTTTCTCAACACAGGATTTCCCAGAAAACAAAGATGATTAAAACTGAGGTTGCTATCACCATTGGAAAGTTTTCTGTCACCATTGTTTAGTTGCACTTTCTCCAATAATTCTCCAAATCCCTATTTAGTCACAGCAAAAATAAAAAATGTTTTCAGTTATTTTCAACAGATACCTTTATGTGCAATTAGTTTAAGAAACACATGGTACACGATCCATTATAAGACATATGCATCATTAAATTAATTTATAATCTATGATTATAAAGCAGATGTTTTTATAGAGAGCATAGTTCAAAATATTTGAGAAGTGGATATACATTCAATGAGAAAACAATTTCCCCTTATCAGACTTTTGCTTATCATTACATTAATTTTATACCATTAAAAGCTATAGTGTGTGTTCATGTTTGTGCGCATGTATGTGTGTATGGACCAAAACTATAAGAAAGAAGAGTATATACACATATCCTTTTCCTACAGATCTGGTAATATCATTAATTCATCATAATATATAAGGCAGGTTTCACAATCTTCCTCTTTTAAAACTGTGAACTCCTACTGAGAATGGATAAGTGATCAGTCACAAACAAGTAGTCCTGAGTGGAATTACAAAGCAAACCTGACTTCTGTTACTTCACACTGCTAGGTATTTCCTCTAAGATTTTCTCAAAACATTTATTGATTATCACTGGCTACGAATATGATGACGTTGCTAAAGGCTTCAAGGAATTGATCTGTACAAGAGCATGTGTGCAGTGGAGAGGAATCCCCTTTTGAAAATGGCTTGCCTCTTCCATTGCCCCACAGAAGTTATGAGATACTGTCTTCAAAGCAAAATTAACAGCATTAAATGGTAGTCATGAAAAGCCTGTGTGCCAAGTTTTAAGGGAATCTATTTTTAGGCCCTCATCATCTTAAGATACTTTTTCCTAAAGTTAATCTGCCTGAGAATTCATTGTCTGCTACTTCTTAGAATCCAATGGGACCTCCCAGTTTTTCTTTCCTCATTTTATACGAAACAATTGCCTCCCCACTATGATGCTCATCTTAATAATGTACTTTCCAAAATGTGAAAAACCACTTGAGACCCAAACAATGGCGCCAAAAGGAATGATGATGTATGGAAACAAGAGAGACCCATAAAAGAAAAGGTAAAAGATACTGAAAGAAGTAACAATGTATTTCACCTAGATGTCAAACGTAGGGATCCCACACATGTCAAAAATAGTACTTCTGCATTAAAGACTACTTCTAAAATCCAACAGTGGGAATTTGATTAGGTGGAGTTAAGAGGAAAAGTGGAAGGTAAATGTAATAAAAATTTATTATATATGTATGAATTTCTCGAAATTAATAAAAAGCACTATATTTTTAAAGAGAAGAAAATTAAAAATATAGTTATAATGTCCCAACTAGACACCAAAGGATAACAAATTAAAACAAAACAAAACAGTGTTAGGTGTTGTTTTTAACAAACTCTTAACCATCCAATTTCATCAATAAAGAGACAGGCATCAGATGCTGGGGTGAAAGCCTGCAAGCTCAGGCATGTATAGAGCACAACCAGCTGTCCTTTTTTTCTCAGCTGACATCCTGAAGCTCGTTTTATCCTATGGTTTCGAACAAGACCCTCACACTCACTGTCCCTGACTTCTACTTCCTGTGTCTCTATCCATCCTCTTGACTCCCTCTTACCATTCAGAGCTTGATAGTAAGACCCTATTCCTAAAGATACCACACATTTAATAGAACATGAAGAAATACAACTGGATTCACCTGGATGCTTCATCACTACTGAACAGTTTTCCTTGTGTTCCTAGGTGTTATGAAAACTATCAAAGGAGAAAAGCAAGCATCAATCTTACTGGCATGCCTGTTAGCGCAACAGTCACACAACTGTTATGTTAGTAACCATCCACTTTCTGATTGGACTTGAAGTCTAATCCACAAGATGAGATCCAACTTTCATAAACACTGTAAACTGTGTGGTCTGCTTTTTCTTGATATTTACTTACATGTATTTTCACATTAATTAAGCACTCTTAAGTTTAATTGGAAGACAATATTATAATGTATCAACTCTGAGAAGTTTTCTACTAGATGGTTTAGCTTTTAATCAATAACACTGTGATAGAAATACAGAGGGGCATGGATTTTGCTCTTGTTATTTAAGAAAAACTCTTGTAAGTGGACCAAATAATAAGTAAAATTTCTCCAGCCATGTAAGTAAGTGTTGAGGGCACTAATGGGAAGGGAAATACTTTTTAGACATTAAAACAACAATTTCCACCTTCTCCTCTTCCTCCTTCTACTTTCCATCTTTTTGTTTTTCAGTCCTTTTACATCTTTTCGTTTTTCAGTCCTGGCAACTGAATCCAGGCCATTGTCCACACTAGGTAAGTACTCTGCTACTGAGTTATACCTCTACCCCTTTATCTGTACCATTAAATAAGTAGCGATATGCAGTATGGTGACTTGGGAATGGATTTGGGGTATGAGAAACCAAGACTGATTGATATTTTAGCTCTACTGTGGGTATTTGAGCAACCTCTTTATTTAAAGGCCTCAAGTCCCAATTGACTAAAATATAAGTATAAATTTTATCTAATCAAAGAATGCCATGTAACCCACTCTAGACCTGCCTCTCAGGTGTTGCCATCAAAGGAGATGGAGAATATGCTGGACCAAGTGAAACAGTAAAGCTTGAGGAGTGATGAATATGAAGTGTATAAGGAGCATGCAAGACACTGGAAGAGCATGCATGGAATTCAGGATTGAAACTAGGACCAGAGATTTGCATTTGCACATCATCTGTTCACTAACATTGAGCCTAGGTGAGGTCTCCCACACCACAGAGAGAGTAAAATACTGGAAGCTGCTCATGGGGACTCAATAGGCCATCAATAGTGACAGGCAGGGGAGCCTTAGAAGTCATGATCAGAGAGAACTTAATATTCACTGAGGAACCCCTACATGCAAAGTGAGCTAATAAACAATCCATGTAAATCATTTTATTATTAGGAAGATTGTATCTTCATTTTATAAATGAAGACACTAGCTGCTTGACAACTTGAAAGTAATATAATTTGGACTACATGGAAAATGAATTGCAGAGAGAAGATTCAACTCTAGTATTGAATCCTATCATCTTCCTGGCCTGTTAGATGAAATCAATTACATGACTTTAAAGAAACAGGGCTTTTATAGTGCATTTAATGTCTGGTCTCCCACTTTTCACTCTATAACACAGAACACTCCCTTCTCATAGCTCTATCAATTATAGTATCATTTGAATGCTATGTTTTATTGAGGAGAAATTTATATATATGAAAAGGAAAAGATTCAATTTTTATGTATTAAAAAAACCCACAATGTTTAGGAATTCTCACCTCCTCCCAGAATGCTGTTACATTCTCCATGACCACATCTGTGGTCATTAAGTTATACTCCAGCATCTTATATTCTTGATTCTGCAGGAAATCCTAGCCAATAAAGAGAGTAAGAGCTTTTAATCATAGAACTGGAATAACAAGGATGCATTGCTTTATCTTCGTACACTCTTACAGTGTCTTAAATTAGAAATTATTTAATAAAATAACTTTACAATTGTCCTAAAGTTAATGTATTAAGCAGCAGGATTCATCTCAGTTGAAATATACTCTTTAAATATATTAGCTTATGAAATTAGTTTTATATATTAGATATTAGTACAAAGTTGCTTCTTTTTTATATTTATTTATTTATTTATTAGGTATACAGTATTGTGTCTGCCTGCAGGCCAGAAGAGGGCACCAGACCTCATTAC
>LOEQ01000437.1:555444-571139 GCA_001685075.1 Bramus lutescens | reverse complement strand
TTTGGAAGAGCAGGCAATGCTCTTAACCACTGAGCCATCTCTCCAGCCCACATAGTTGCTTCTTTATTATACTATTATATAGAATAGTAATTTCTAATGAAACCCTAATAATTATTCACTCATGTCTCAGTCAAGGGTAGTACAAAGGAAAAGAACCACAAATTGTGTTTTTTAACACAATTTTATAAGCAACATCACTATCATCACTTCTCTAGATAAAGGGAACCTATAAGAACTTCATATAACTACTTTTAAGAAAGGGCTTCATCAGAGACTCCAAACTACATTCTTCCTAGGGAAGATGCACCAGGAAGTCTTCACTAGTCCTGCCTGGCCTCTTTTCTTTCTTTCCTCCTTCCCTCCCTCTTTTCCTCTTTTGTTTGTCTCATTTGCTTCCATATTTTTTCAGATGTTTTTTGTGTTACTATTCAGTTTTATTCTCACTTCTCTTATCTCTCTGCCCTCTTCTCCCTCTTTCTTCTCTCATTTTTCCACCCAACTACAATGTTATCAGCAGAGAAATAAGATTAATCAAAGAGCCACTATGATCCTAAGTGCCACTCACTATCTTGTCTAATCACATAACTCAAGTTCATTTAGCCTTGGGGTGCAATGGGTTGAAAGAAGGGGCTGAAAGAGAGTATGATAAGCCAGATAGGGCAGACGCCCTTGAGTGGCAGCTGCGATATTTGGAGACCCAAATTACTAGAAAAGTCCAAATTTGTCAGAAGACACTCAGTGCATGCAGTGTATGCCTGTGTATAAGGGTACACATGATATCTTTCTATTTCTAGTTACTAGCAACTAATTCAAAATTTCAAAGACAAAACAGATATAGAAACTAAAATAACATGCTGCCACCATCTGCAACAGCAGACTTAGGTAAACAGTGGAGGACCACTTAAACCAGCTCACCCTCCACCCCATCTATTTGTCATAATGATTAATTTCTGTGTTAATATTTAAACAAATATATTAAAGTATAATGATACATTATTCTTGCAAGTTTATTCAATTTGCTCTGAATAAACTACTTACCACCTCAAAACTTTAAGACGTCTCACCACTAAAAGCTACTTTGGCATCCTGCAGTAATTAATGTGACACAAAATGTGATTTTCATCCCTCATACTATCCAGAAAAAAGGCTAGACAAGTTTAAGTGGGGCATTCCAGGGTTAGCTGAAACATTTTATAACTTCTTCATGAAGTTTATTTTTCAATGTTTTTGGATATTTACAAGCTGCCTAGAACTTATCTATTCACTGATTATTTGGGTGAGATTTCATTTCATTAGACTTTCGTTGTCAGGATTCATGAGACCCTGTATGAAAATGAGGAGAAGAAATCCTACCCATTCATAAATACAAAACCAAAAAAAATCATTTAGGGAGTTCTCCCACTATACAAATTTTAAGATGCTTCAGAATCATATAAGGATATAGTTATGGAAATTACCTGTACTTTTGTTATCATTCCAATAGAATCATACCATGTTTGTACAGCAGTGGGGAACTGTCGTGTGACTGACATACGCAGGACAATGCAGAATGAAATGGTTGTGAATATTTTTCGGAGGATGATTCCGTTGATGACTGTATAGGGATACACAGATAAAAAGACTACAAGGAACCCTGAAAAGAAGAAGGCAGAGCTGGTGAAGAACCTCATAGAGGCTGCCTTCCGGGTCAGTTTCAGTTCCACCCTGTGGAAAAGAGAAGATGTGAGATGTTACTTTCTTTTTAAATGTCAGGTGTCATAGAATATAAAATCTGAACATACAGTCTGTAGTTTGGGCAAGTTATAGAATCTCTCTTGGACTCAATTAGCTTATGTGATCATGAATGAATATACCATATTTTTTACAGAATACTTGTTAACACTGCTGTAAAACAATTAAGAACTTCAATTACTAACATAATGAAATTTTTAATTATATTATTAAAATTAATTTAAACTGTATTATCTAAATATATTTCAATTTTATATCTTTAGAGACTTCATTATTAAAACATGAAATGATGTGTGGAAGAGAAAACAATATTACAAACTTTATTAACAAAAATGATTATTTTTGTGGTTATCCAGCAGATTCTTAACATTTTTGAGATTCTAGCTTGGTTTTAAATAGCATTGGCAATGGCATGAGGAGAGGTTCTTAGAGGTTAACTTGGATACAAGACAGCCCAGAAATGTGTTACTGGGCATCCTCTTCTCTGAGCCATATCTACTGATGCTGAGGTACTGCACTAGCTTCCCAGAAGCTACTCTGCAGTCAAAGAAGCCAAGCCATTGTACTGTAGGTCTTCAAACCCTCCCTCTTTAGTGTAATCACCTGCAGTCAAGCCTCACATAGGTATAGTCCTCTCGTCTGAACTCCAACTGTGAACTATTATTTTTTAAGACACACAGGAAGGGGTTAAATGCTTTAACGGGGATGTCACGAGAGCCGAGAGCAATAGTCCCCTCAACCTCAATCCCATTCTTGCTCCTCCGCACTCTTGAAGCCATAAAGCTTCAAGACCCTTGTTATCATCTGCAACGAGTACAGCCAAAGGCCAATGTTAATTAAACACAAAAGGAAAGCTCTCTCCAAAAGGAGCAATAGTTGAGATGGTCTGGTGCAGTGGGGTACCTGAGATGCAGACACTACACTTCCACATACCTCGAATTCAAAGAAACAACTGTCGTTCTCATGTGGTAGAACTAAAAGGAAATATTTTTTAAGTCTTCAAAGACAACAATGCAATACTGAGCTCATTGATAGAGGTCATGTGCATAACCTACATTATGATCAGGCTAATTAGGTGCAGTGTTTTATCTTTCAGTAAATTTGTATTGAAGGTGGGTTATAGTTTGAGGTCTGCCTGTTTTACCTATGCCATCTAAAGGAAGTCAGTATTTCCTCATGATTCCATCACTAGAGAGAAACCTAATACTTCCCTTGTAGAGATGTGGTTAAGCTTAGGTGATAACGTAGCAGAAAATCTAATAGAATGCAATCTGTAGCACTTTTCTCTTAGGTTAGTATTTATAAAATGATAGAACTGTTTAAAAATGATATCAAGGTGTCAAAGTTGTTCAAATATATTAGACAGTTGACAAAGTTGGAAGGAGAGATCACATAGGGGAAAAAAATAAATCCGCAAAAGCCAGAACCATCGAGAAACTATTATAAAGTCCCTAACATTTTATGAGTTATAAAAATATTCTATCAGTTTCTTATAAAAAAATTTACAGTCCCTTTATTACTGAAGAACGATAAAAGGCGTATTTTTTTTTTCAAGGAGATTTGCAGAGCCTTTGGCCCAGTTCAACAGTGGCTCAGGCTGAGGTAATCATCCTTCAGAAAAGCATCCCATCAGTCTCTCCTAGAACACTGTATTTGCTCTGCTGAGTAATAGTAATTCTTACTTTCCCTTTTATGGAAGCACTTTCCAGCTTTTTCAGGTAACAATTTCATGCTGTATCAGACAGGTTACAACCAGACAAATGCTATCAGAATTAGCCCAAACCAAAACACAGAGTAGGAAAGATGGATTTCATCTTTTGAGGAAGAGATGGGTAAAATACCAATGTCAGAAAAAGTCAGCCACAGGAACAACTTGTCTGTGAGCTTATCAGGAAGCCTGAGAAAACTGGATCCTCTGATAACCTCACACCCCTTGCCATGACTGTGTTTACAGGCAGAGTGCTGTGGTGCACTGGACTTGTTAATGTGAAAAACAACTCTCCTCAACTGAACAAATTCCCCAAGATCTTTGAGGACGTTTCTGGAAAGAAAATGCAATATCTTCCTTGATTTATCTTGAAAGGCATAACAGAAACAGGTGACCAATAATGTTTGGGGAATAACTACTCTTTTGCTATTTCTATTTACATGGCAAAGGACTTAACATTTCAGCATTTCCTTTGTTATTCCAATCACACACCTGAGGCTCAGTTACCATTGTCTATGGGTCTAAGCAGCCTGAATATGAAACAGCCCAAAATTCATACCATTGCAAAGAGCACTTTTTCCCTTGTGAAATACTTCAAAATGTCCTACTCTTTAAATCAGTAGTCTCCTTAATGATGCATCTACCCCAGAAGTCTAAAAGTTTTCCTTGATTGTAATCCAGAGGACAGAGAAGCCAACTAAAGAAAATCAGTTATATGGCTATACCAATGCTCAATTTTCTTTTACCCAAAATTATCTCAGTAATTACATCTCAGTCTTTGCTGTACTCTATTTTTTTTGCCAGAAATAATGTAATTACATCTCAGTCTGTGCTGTACTCTTATTTTATTTTTTTATTTTTTTGCCAGATATAACCTTTACTAATCTGTGAAAGATTATCTGAGATGAAAGAAGACAACACACGCAGGTGCCAAGTACTGACTCCATCTCAGGAGATGACTTTTGGTACAGGGACTGATTTCACCTTCTGTGAGCAATTTACATGGGCAACATGGAGAAAAATTCCTTTGTCATTATTCCTAAGGTTCAGAATAACAGGTACAATTTGCCCAAATGTATGTAATACAGTGTCATACAGCATCTCCCTTTTCTCTCAGAACTATTTATTTTAACAGTTCCATTTATGATCTCCATTAATCCCCAGCGTCTTTGTCATTGTTTTAACTCAATTAAGGGCACTAAACAATTATAAACAACTACAGAAGACTCATTCAGAAGGGATACAAATCCTCACAGTGCAAATGAACTACTGGATTAACTATGTAAACCAGAGCCTAGCATGGTGGCACATGCCTTAAAGTTCTATACCATCCTGGTAGTCTAGATACATACTGAGTTCTAGGCTAGAAAAACCTACATAGTGAGACCCTGTCTCAAAAACAAAACAAAACATTAACTCATCAAAGTGACTTTATGCAACTGATGTATAAATAATATTATAGCTTAGAACATATGTTTGAATTCTACTGGAGTAGTCGTTTTTAAATGTTAAGTATAAAATTGTAACAATATCAACTTACTCTCTCAGGTTTTCAATTATCTTTTCCATCGCTGATTCCCAACAATATGCCTTAACAGAATGGATATTATCAATAATTTCTGATGTGATCACAAGTCTTTCATTGATTTTTGCGGCTCTCTGATCTCTGTAAACCAATCACTTGATCAACCAATCAATAACAGAAAGAAGTCAAATTATTTACTAATTACTACTCAAAATTTTAAGGAAATTCATATTTTATTATATAAACATTTTGTTATTAAACAGATGGTAACAAAAGTAATTCTATTATTTAATAGATGCCTCTGAATGTCAGACAACCACCATTATATGGATTTTGGACTTGTCCTTTATCCAATACTTATAAAAGAGGTGATAACTTCTATTTTGTGAAACAAATGAAATATATGTTTTTTTAAAAAAAAGGACCTGAGTCTCCAGATTGTAGCTTTCAATGACATTTCAGCTGGCAAACTCTATATGTTCTCTGTCATAAACAGGTATTATGACTCACAACACAGATTCATTCCATAATAAAAGTAATAAAAGCTTTGGTAGAATGACATACAATATGGGGTAGGAAAAGCCAGTAAGTTCCATACAAAATTTAGGCATTTCTTTCAGGTCATATAAATACTTATAACCACTTTACCTAAATTTTATGAGTATAAAAATGTACAAAACCTTAAAACTTTTATAAAGAAATTCTGTAGACCAATAGGGGAAAAATACCCTTTGGGTATATGATATATTACTGATACCATTAAAACAACCCCTTTTTAGTGATATCCCATAGTTTTCTGGTCCAGGCACAGAGAAGCCCAAGTTAAATTCCTTCAAGATGTAACAAAGATCACTACCTGTACTTCACCATCATCTTCCCTAAAATAGCCTGAAGAATGACAAGTATTATCAGTAAACCAAGGCCACAGAAAGCAGAGAATTGTAACAATTCCCAGAGAAGTCCCATCAGGAGAGCTACTTGTAAAGGAGCGATCCATACAAAATGTGCCAAGGCAAGTCCCTGAAAAATAAAAGCACAGAGAAGAGCAACTGACATGTTATACTTCACCCTCAAAAAACAAGCAAAGAAACACATGTTGGGGGAAGGGAAGAGTGCAGAGGATTTGTCCCCTCAAGGAACTCATGGTTCTGAGCATATTATATTGTAGATGTTCTTAGTATGGAAGCATAGTACTGGTCTTAATCAATGCATAGACCAGGTTCCTCAAGGTAAAAATTTCAAGTCACTGCATCTTAAAATACATTGTCAACCCCCTCCCCCCAGAGTGGAATGGGACTGGATATCCTAGAAATTGTGCCCAGATTTTATTTAATTAATTTCTTTTAAAAATAAAGCTAGTGTCCTCACATTAGACCAAGTGAGAACAAGAGGCTCTCCTCAGAGACTCAGTACACACACACACACACACACACACACACACACATCTGAATAATTCAACATCTGGTACTCAATTTAACAGTAATTTATTTAACTTTTGTTAAATTAAATACTAGAAATGAAAAGATAAATAAAACACAGTATCTGTCCTCAAAGACCTTGAATTTTTTGTGACATAAGACAGCACAGAACAAGAACTGCCCAAAGTATCATATTTAGCCAAAGTAAATAAAAATTTAAAGTATTATATTAAAAGGAAGCAAAGTCTGATAAGGATTAAGTTTTGAAAAACCTTATTAAGGGCAAGCTGGGGTATGATTGAGTTGGGCAATTTTACCTGACCTCAAAATGGGTGCTCTGAGCCTTCCCAGCTTCCAGAAATAGCCGAACTAGGGATGAGAGGGACTTGCCTACTTAGCACTGTTATCTGGTGCAGATAAATTTTTCTTTAGGGTTGTTTGATTTCTAATAAAATGCATAAAACATTTAATAAGTGAGTACATACTTCATCAAATTTGTTCAGGTTGTTGGAAAGAAGACTAACAAGTTGTCCAATACTTATTTTATCAAGAACACGGCTTGACAGCTTTAAAGTCTAAAAGAAAAGAAGTTAGGTGATATCAACAAACAAAAGTAAAATGTATTCATAAGTAACACATTAGTAAAGTAGAGGACTTTAAATATACTTCAAGTGGATGATCAGCCTTGTTTCATATTCATTAGGTTCATACCTTCTCAACTTTATGACTATTCAATTGAAAAGCAAATATTACATTGAAATGTTTTTATATTAAAAAGTTTTTATATTAACTTTTTGACTTTGACAATAAGAATGATACTGTATTTAAATATCCATTTGTAAAATGTTCGCTTGAGTCTTGTTTTAAAAAAATCATTTTGTTTGAGTTTTAGGGGCTTTTTTTTTTACATTGTTTTTTAGAATGGAAACAAATACTATCCTGAGTCAGGTAAGCCAGGCCCAGAAGGACAAAATTCTACCAGTTCTTCCTATGTGAGGATCTCAACCGTGAACTTTTAGAATATTAAGCACAACAATGCGTTAGTAAAAATCAGAAGGATAAGAAAGAGGCATTAGAGAGAGGGAGGGAGGACAATGTTATACACCAAGCATGAAATGGAGGCCAGGGCTGACAGATAATGAGGGTAGAGCCATCTCTGCAGGGACTCGGGTGGGAAGGTAGGAGAGACCAAGGGGAGGAGAGAGGGCAACCTACAGTAAGGATAAATGAAAAAGCCACATGAAAAACCTCTGTTTTATAAGATTACCTTTAAAAGGACAATCTTAAGACTTTATTAAAGCTAGTATGTCAGAAGCCAGGTTCATAGGACAGCTAAGGGGTGTACAGTGCCCTAAGTGAGGTGTGAGCATTCACAAAGCAGTAGGGTAGAAAGCCACCTTCCTTCTGCTTTGGGTGGCAGAGGCATTCACTCTGTAGAATGGCTTCAGAATTGTTATTACCCAGTTTTAACCACGCTAGCTTTAGCAGATGTAGTTCCACATTGGACTGTCAGGTGAGGATACTGTTTGCAATAATACAATCTAATAAGCATAAAAATACATTGGCAGAGACTAATTTACTCATGATGTGTCTCTGTCAAACACAATGCAAGGAAACACATGCTATGCCATGTGATAATGGAGTGTGTTCCCAAATAGCAATTACCAGAATAATTTAATATAGAGATTTGTAAACATTATTATTAATGCTTGTTTGTCTTGCCTGTATTGTATGTCATGCCTTGAGAAATTAATAATAGCTGCACATGTATACATATAAATATGTATGTCTATGTATGAGTTTAAATTTATAGTCTGAGTATCACTATTGTACAGGCCTAAGAATAAAGAGCTTTTGTTTTGTTTTGTTTTGTTTTGTTTTGTTTTGTTTTGGTCTTTTGAGACAAGGTTTCTCTGTGTAGCCCTGGCTGTCCTGGAACTTGCTCTGTAGACCAGGCTGGCCTTGAACTCAGAGGTCCATTTGCCTCTGCCTCCTGAGTGCTAAAATTACAGGTGTGCACCACCAGTGACTGTCTAAGAATGAACTTTTATGCCAACCAACCAAACAAACAAACAAAAAGATCCGTAAAAAGTTTAAATAGAGGTATCCTTCATGGATGATGCTCCTCTCAAAAGCCATCAATAATCAAAGTTCCGGTGCTGGGTATGGGACACCTGCCTATGAGTGACTAACCAGGGAGGCTTTTAGCAATGCTCTTGGTTACCCTCCAGAATTTGATGGAAAGACTCTGCTGTTGAAAATACTGTATACATACTACTGTCACAAGACATGGAGCTGAGTTGCAAGCTTCCTCCCTACTGGCTGGCTTTAATAATGCCAGAGGTGTACAGTACGCAAACTGCTAGAGAAGACAGCATCACCAGTCTTACCCAACCGTGATTCTTATAAGCTATAGTAACCATGTATCTTTGTAAAATGTGCCCCCTGGTGCAGCAATAGCATTCTTCTTACGGGGGTAACTAGCTCCACAAGAGGAAGCTTATGCTTGGTTCTATAACCCTGGCTAAGAGTCTCTGCTTTAGGAGGTCTCTGGCTATAGGTGGCAACCAGTTAACTGCTGTTCTACTCAATGCTCATATTATCAAGCTACCTTCTTCCTATTTCTCTTCACACCATAGATTAGGGCTTGTACTCAGAAAAGTTTCTTACGACAGTGGATACTGGTGACTGCAGAAACCTACGACTGACCCCAATATGGTAAATAAGTGATGGTGGAATGTTTGACCATATATGAGATGGCTGTATCACTCACAGCCCTGCCCCGTAACTAAGAGAACATGGCAGAAGAGGGGGCATAGAGAATATATGAGTTGAGTTTAGGAAAGATAGACAGTAGGAAGAAGTGTTTTCATAGGACTTATCAGTCGCACTCATGAACTCTTTATAGCTGAGGCTATCTGCACAGGATGAAACATATCAGGATGGATGGGGGCAGGCTCATGCTTGTTAGGGAGAGGTGTCATATTATTTTGTCACTGGTGTCATATTTATATATCAAATATATAAGCTTTCCTTGCTCCACTAAATAATCTCCCCATGCTCTTATTAAACTCAATGGACCACACACAAAGACATGGAAGTAGGAAGGTACTTGCTAAGATGAGTTCCAGTTGGAAAATGCAGGTAATGATAGAGAAAATGGGGATAAAGATGACTGAACTTAATTATATGTATATGCAAATGTAAAATAATAAAAATGTATAAATTTATGAATAAAAGATACAATCTAAGGTACTGAAAACTGGTCTTAATTTTCTCATAAATTATTTGACCAACTCTGTGGATCTGTCAAAGTCAATAAAAGTATGTTATGATAACTGAATCAATATTTTTATTGATTTTTATTGAGCTCTACATTTTTCTATGCTCCACTCCCTGCCTCTCCCCTCCCCCATTCAACCCTCCCCCATAGTCTGAATCAATATATTTATGTTTATAAAACAAAGTCATCAATTTTGTTTTGTTTTATTATTTTTTGTTTTGTTTTGTTTTTTTGAGGCAGCGTTTCTCTGTAGCTTTGGAGCATATCCTGGAACTAGAGCTTGTAGACCAGGCTGGCCTTGAACTCACAGAGATCTGCCTGCCTCTGCCTCCTGAGGGCTAGGATTAAAGGCATGCATGACCACCACCTGGCCAAAGTCATAAAATTTTACAAAGAAAATACATCATAAAAGAGTATTAATTAGAAACATTTGTTTGCTGGCCTATGCATTAATGATTTAACATTATTAAATTATTTCATTATTAATGAAAGAGAATAATCCTTTGTAAAATTTAATAGGTTATTTGTTGTTAGATGGCTTTGGCAGCAAAATTTTGACACATTTATTATTTGTTTCATCTCACCATATATTTGTTGACCATTTAATAGATTCAAACCATTGTCCTGAATGCATGAGAAATTAATATTTATTAAGAAATACTTCTTGTATGGGAGCAACCTAGAAATATATATTTATAAATATATATAGAGAAATATATATAATTTCTCTATATGTATGCTAAGGAAGGCAGAAAGTATAGTGGGCTTAGACTTTGGATTAGAAAAATATGAATGACTGTATAGAGACAGAACAAAAATAATGGATAATTTTTAGACAGGCCAACACAAAAAGTGTCATGGTAGTTAATCACAAAATATTACTAGAGTAATAGGAGGGGAGGAAGAACTCACTGAGTAAATAACATGTGTTACATGTGTCTTAGAGAAAGTTTTGGCATCAGGAAAAGTTAGTTATACACGGGGTAAAACATGAAGCTGCATGCATAATATAGACATGGTAAATGCTTATTGTTATTTTGGTAATTTTCATATTCATGGGCAAGTTTGTGTTTATATTCATTATTTTCAGTAAGATGTGTTGTAGTTTCTAAATTTTAAAGGGAGCAACTTTCTGTACTATATAATTTAAAATACTGTAGGAAGGATTATATATGCCATGGGCCTGAAACAGGATGAATATGGGGAAGGATATGAAACATGGAAAGAGCAAAGACAAAGCACACTTAGGACCAACCTAGAGCAACATGAAGATGCACTCACACTCTGGCAATGAGCCAACACAGGAATGCAAGTGTGGTTTGCAAGATAAACTAAATGATCAACCATCACAGGTAGTTGATGTTGAAATGGAAATGTATATGGAAGAGCTTCAAACTCTTCATTAGTGTTTCTAAAAAGTGTGTGTGTGTGTGTGTGTGTGTGTGTGTGCGTGCGCGCATGTGCGTGTGTTAACTATTACATGAGCACTTGGTCACAAACTAACCATACTCCTTATTTTACTTCTCATCCCCTTTGCCTCAGTAACATATTTCCACACTTTTGTTTTTACTAATGCCTGGAAACAATTTCACGTCAAAGATTGTGATTTATCTATTCTGAAAATTTGAAGTAGTTTTTAATATAGTGTTCTTCCTTTAGTTATAGGTTTTAGTTTCATTAAAAGAATAAAAAATAAAAATAAATGTACCTGCAGTAGAGAGTTGTGAGTAAATAAAATTAGATCACATTTAATTCTTTTATTAGTATAATATATATAAATATACATATATATATCCTTAGTTATCAGCATTACAATATAAAGTCATTACTTCTTAACAGGTATTTATTAAAGTAAATTGAATATTCTATGATAGCAAGTTCTGTCGATTCTACATAACACATGATCTCTAAAAAGTTTTGTTGATTTATCATGTTTTCCTGGGAATTAGGATTTGATGAGATTGTACTTTAAGAGATTAAATTAAACTTCTGACTCCCTTTTGTTCTTCTCGGCCTCCATAAAAGCCTTTTTCGAACAATAAAGTATGGCTATCAAGATTTTATTACACTGTTGGCCTTGAGTGTGTACTATAATGGTGTTATGGATTACTTGCAGAGGTCGATTTCAGATCCATAGCCCACATATATATATATATATCCATAGCCAAGTATATAAAGTTTGTAATTGAAGAAAGAAAACAGCAAAGAAAAAGGGAAAATATAAATGATGCCACCAATATATATGTCTTTGAATACTTGGTAGAGGAAAGCACTCACATACACAGACTGGAGAAAGCACAAGCCATTGATATAACTTTAAATTTTGTTAGAAATTTAGACAATATTTAGGTAGCTAAACGTTCATTTGAATTGATTTAAATCATTCCTAGAGTATTTAGGCTCTTGTCTAGCTAACATATGCAGAAAAGAAAAATAGGTTATGATTTCAATGCATTGGTATTTCAAAACCTTTATAGTTAGAGGACTTGCTGGGTGACAAAAATCCAAATCAAAGACAGACAGTAGATGTAAGTTACCACTGTGAGACAGTCACCACCTATGCTTAAGTTAACCATGACAATAACATAATAAATTATTGTTAACAAATATAAAGAAAGATAGCATTTTACCACAAGATGATATTTTGTAAATGACTTTCATACTGACATTTGTAATTTTAACTGAAAAAAGAGTGGATTAAAAAATTGATGGTGATTTAGCTCACTGCTATAGCACTTGTCTATTGTGTGTGAAGCCCTGGGTTCAACTTTCAGTAATTCAAGAAACAGCAAAAATTCCCAAAGCAAAACCACTCAAATCCTTCTCTTAATAAAGGCCATCTGTAATATTGTTAAACTATAGAAGGCACTTAATTGTCTACTGAAGTAAATTGAATTACTAAGGATAAATAAAGCAGTACTTATTCCTGCCATTTATTTCACAGACACGTAAATTGAGATCGATTTTCATACTTATCCTAAATTTTTAGAGCTCACAATCTAATTCAGGGCATTGAAGATATGCCATGTAGAATACCTGAGACTGTGCAGGGTGACAAACCTAGCAAAGGACTTGCTGGTATGCAGGAAGCCCTGAGTTTAATCCCCAACATTGAAATAGCAAAACAAAATAAATAAAAAACCACTCCCCCCAAGAGTATTTATTACCTTCTTATAAATCAAGCTAAATATAGCTATTCTCATCTGCATTCCAATGCGATGAAGACCAAAAATGGCTGGATGAAGAAGCAGTGTTCTGATAATGAAGAGAAGGCACAAGCCTATGCCCAAGTAAATGGCAATGGAGCGCTCCATCTTGTTATCTGGGTCATAGGAAGCTATGATTCTTCCTAGCAAGAGGGGTTGGACAGCCTTGGTGACTTCCTGCAGAAGAAGAAAACAGTTTAAATTTCATTTCCTTGTCTTGAAATACCCTCACAATCTCATTATAAAATATTTTTCTTTACAGAGGATTTGAAATGGCTTTATAGAGAGGGTCAAATCATCTACGAAATCAATGTTGTCTTTATTTTGTATAGATTCTAAAATAAGATTTGGTTATTACTTCAAACTCTAATATAGAGCTAAAGTAATAAAAAACAGCTTGGTATTGACTATAAATAGACAATGGAATCAAATCTAAGACCCTGACATTAATCCACACACCCATGATCACCTTATTTTTGACAAAGAAGCCAAAATGGTACAATGGAAAAAGGAAGGAATCTTTAACAAATGGTGATGGCATAACTGGATATCAACATGTAGAAGATTGCAAATAGATTTATATCTATCGCCATGCACAAAACTCAAGTCCAAGTTTATCAAGAACCTCAACATAAATTAAGTTACATTGAACCTGATAGAAGAGAAGAAAGTGGAAAGTAGCCTTGAACACACTTGCACAAAAGAACACTTCCTAAATATAACACCAGTAGCACAGAAACTGAGAGCAACAATCAATAAATGGGACTTCCTGAAGCTGAAAAGCTTCTGTAAGGCAAAGGACACAGTAAATAAGACAAAATGACAGCCTACAGAATGAAAAAAGATCTTCACCACCCCCACATCTGGTAGAGGGCTCATCTCCAAAATATATAAAGAACTCAAGAAACTAGACATCAAAATACAAAATAACCCAATTAAAAAGTGGTGTACAGAGATAAACAGAATTCTCAGTAGAAGAATCTCATATGGCTGAAAGACATCTAACATATTGCTCAACATAATTAATCATCAGGGAAATGCACACAAAATGACTCTGAGATACTATCTTATACCTGTCAGAATGGCTACAATCAAAAATACTGAGGGCAACTTACATGGAATCAGGGGAACACTCCTTCATTGTTTGTAGGAATGCAAATTTGTACAGCTACTTTGGAAATCAGTATGGCAGTTTCTCAGAAAATTGGGAATCAATTTATCTGAAGGCCCAGAGATATCACTCTTGGGTATATTCCCAAAGGGTAATCAATCATACCAGAAGGACACTTGCTCAACAATGTTTATAGCAGCATTATTTGTAATAGCCAGAACCTGGAAACAACCTATATGCTTCTCAACTGAATAATGGATAAAGAAACTATGGTACATTTACACAATGGTGTATTATTCAGCTTTTAAAACAATGACATCATGAAATTTTCAGGCAAATGGGTGGGACTAGAAAAAAACCAACCTCAGTGAGGTAACCCAGGCTCAGGAAGACAAATATGGTATGTACTTATTCATAGGTGGACATTAATGTAAAGCAGAGGATAAACAGACTCCAATCCACAGCTCCAGAGAAACTAGATAAGGACAAGGAAGACCCTAACAGGGACACATGTATCACCCTGGGAAGGGGAATTAGTTGAGATCTCCTGGGTAAACTGAGGGTGAGAGTGGGTGGTAAAGGGAAGGGGATGGTGGATGAGCACATGAGAGAACATGATGGTCGAGGGGGAAGAGGGATGAAGTGGGAGAGCAATGAAAAAGAGATACTGATAGAGAGAGCCACTATGGGGTTAGGGAGTAACCTGGTGGTAGGGAAATTCCCAAGATTCCATAAGGATGACTCTAGTTAAGACTCCTAGCAATAGTGGAGAGGGTGCCTGAACTGGCCTTCATCAGATAGGTGAATACACCAACCATGATTATAGAGCCTTCATTCAGTAACTGATGGAACCAGATGTAAAGATCCACAACCAAGCATCAGGCCAAGCTCCGGGACCAATCGAAGAGAGGAAGGAGGGAATATATGAGCAAGGGAGGTCAAGAACATGATGGAGAAATCTAAAGAGACAGCTGAACCAAACTTGTAGAAACTTATGAACTCTAGACTGACATCTGTGGAGCCTCCACGGGACCAAACAAGGCTCTCCAAATGTGGAAGACAGTGATGAAGCTTGGACTATCTGAGGGACCTCTGGAAGTAGGACCAGGATCTATCCCTGGTGCCTGAGCTAGCTTGTTGGAGCCCATTCCCTATAATGGGATGCCATGCTCAGCCTTAATGCAGCGGGAAGGGGCTTGGTCCTGTCCCAACTTAATGTGAGAGACTTTGTCAACTCCCCATGGCGGCCCTTACCCATTGGGAGAAGTGGATAGGGGGTGGGCTGGAGAGGAGCAGGGGGCATGGGAGTGGGTGGAGGTAGAAGTGGGGTTAGAATTTAAAATAAAGAAAAAAAAGATTTGGTTACTAGTTTACAGCAATAGTCACATTGAGACAAGTTTGTGTGAGGTGTTTGCTAAAACCTGAATGAATAGTGGCTTCAGTAAGGCATATACTAAGACACTTTACCTTGGGCCAGTTCCAACAAACTCATCAACTTTTCAATAGTCTTCAACTGACTACCAGCTAAGCTGTTTATCTGGTTAACCATCCCTTCTAAATGTACACGGACAGGTTTGAATCTAAGAACTCTAAATCTTATCCATCTTGCTAAGCAGCCTTCAAATTAGGAAGACATTCTCTCCCATTTTTTTCTTTTTTAATATTTATTTATTTATTGTGTATACAATATTCTGTCTGTGTGTATGTCTGCAG
>LOEQ01000437.1:514539-555344 GCA_001685075.1 Bramus lutescens | reverse complement strand
GAAGAGCAGGCAATGCTCTTAACCACTGAGCCATCTCTCCAGCCCCCAATTTTTTCTTATACTGACTTATTTATAAGTGAAACAGAAAGTTAGGGCTAAATCCCACAAGAAGATCAAGACAGATGTGATCCTAATTGGTTATCTCTAAGTCTGACTGACCCACCCCAGCACTGTTCAGCATTCTTTGCTCTTACCCTTAATTTGCTTTTTATTGTTATCTACAATGGACTTTTCCAAATCTCAAGTGCCAATACTACCTGTCTCATCATTCCCAAAAGATGACCATGCTCTCTACATCACTTTCCTCCCCAAAGGAGATTACAATCTACAATAGCTACTATTGTGCAGCTGCTCATTCTGACTTTATATACAGCGCTTCATCTCATTTATATACAGTATAAATCAAAGCTCTGAAATAAGAGAAGATTGAAACCTTTAAGAAAGCTTCTAAAATAATCACAAAGGTGATACATCATTTCCTTTAACGTGTCCATATTTTAAATGGATTTGAAATATAGAAAATCAAAAGGCAGGGATTAAAAAGAAAAATTTTAACCTCCTACCTAGTTAAAACAAACTAATAGTTTGTGTGATCTAGTGATTAAAACTTGAGTTTTAAAAAGCAAAATATATAAAATACTTCTTACATATGCTTCATATTTTTATTACATGGCAAACATCTTTAGCATATTTAGATGTAGAATTAAACTAGAGATTAAACAGGTACATTCAGGGTGGTAGGGCCTAGATGTGACTTTTAAATGTCATATAAATGTCCTCATAGTGTTTTGTTTTTACCTAAAAGCATTATTTTTACATTTTTCTCATACATATCATATAACTACCTCATTTTCTCTAAATGCTATCTAGCAAGCCTTCTTATGAATATATTTGGTTGTCTATGCCTGCATAGTGACAAATGTGTTGTTTTTATCCTTGGATATTATGATCTTGATTGTTTTGTAAAGTGAGAAAAATCAAGAGACAAGTTAGAGACTAAATTAAATATCATATTGCACAAAATATAACATATAATAGTTATATTATATTATAAATACATTATATATAATAAAAATTATAACTTGTATTACCCTAAATGGAAAGCCAATTCTATATATTACTACTATTGTGTTAGATTTCAACTTGCCTCAACAGGACATACTCATCTTTTGAACAACAGGTCACCCCACAAAGACACCAGTAGTATTCCTCTGGAAGAGAAGATATTCAGTTTGCTTCTTCACAGGAAATTTCCAAAGACAGGATCATATGTAGGTTGCAGAATAACCCTCGCTACCACACAGTGCTGTTACTTCTCAGGGACAAAACCAGCACTTCCAGCCTCTCTCTGTAACTGCTTTTCCCAACCTCTTTTCTGTATCATGTTCTCTAATATTTACAATGGAACCATTCATAGGTCCACCTGACATGCTTTTTAAATGTGGGAGAAAACCCACATGGTAATTGATACCCAGCTTAATCTATAAAGTGCAGTCCTTCTCACAAACCACCGCTGGTACCTGAAAGCTGAGTGTCCTCTGTTGCTCGGACTACTTTCAGAAGCAGAAGTGCCCTCATTTTCACCACATGAAACAGTAAACCCAAACAGAATTGTATCCATTGGAAAATAATGTAAAGCTATCTTAAGTAGTATAATATCCAGTTAAATATTTAAAAAATTTTATAGAAGGTAGAATTTACCTTAGGAAGTAGAAGAAACTTAATAGCAATGTTAAAGACAATATGGACAGTAAACTCAAGATCATAAAACTCAAAATCCTTTTTTCCATTAACTTTTGAGAATCTTATACACAAATACTGTATGTATCTCTTTTATAACTCCTTCCCTCCCTTCAAACTCCATCCATGCTTACCCTGACTTTCTCTTAAGTTCATGACCTCTTTACTATTCTTAGCCCAGTGTATCTACTCTCTGTATACCCTTGGTCACTTCTATTGTTTGGACAGTTCTCTTCATTGGCAAATTCTGGTAATTCAGAAGGTTCCCTCCTATAACATCATCCCTGAAAGTATGAGCTGAGTATAAGAATACTGTGCAGAGGCTAAAGAATACCTTAGGTAATTGTACTGGTTCATTTCTTTACACACACACACACACACACACACACACACTGCTCAGAGAGGTATAGATTTAAACAATGTGAGTTCAAAAGACCATCTGGGGTCCGGAGTTTTGACACATGACCATAATCCTATCTTGGGAGGCTGCAAAAGGAAGATTATGAAATCCAGGACAGTCTGCATACACATCCTTTCAACCAAAGACCATCTGTCATCTGGGTAAATGAACACGTAAAAATAAAGGGACTGCACTCATATGAGAATAATTTTAGGTCTCAGAGTAGCCTCCCAGGGGAAGTTTGAACACATGTCATGGTGGATATACCTGGGCTATCATAACATTTTCAAGGCCATAGCTCAAAGCCATTGTAGTTGGATACACATCCTTAAACCACTTCCAATGTACCTAACAAAGTCAGATGTCTCTAGAGACAGGAAAGTCTGCATTGAGTGGACCATTCACATTATAAAGGAAAGTTCATATAGAAACAGAAAGGCAAACTGAGGTTTGCAGCTAAATTATATGGAAGTTATCTCAAGGCATCTTTATATAAAACCATTTTTAAAAACCCACAAGTTGTGGAGCTGGGGGTTAGTTCAGGGGTAGAGTGTCTAGCACATGAGGCTTCAGAGTACTTTGTTATATTTTGTGCAGCCACTAAGTAATATCGTTATAACATTCACCTGTTTTAAGCATGTTTTATATAGCTTTACCTTTAGAATATTAGGGCAGGTAATACTGAGAAATCAACTAACAGAATACTAGTATCATGTTGAACAACCCAGGAGTATCACAATGACCATAGAGAAACTAATTTAAAAAACAGTATTGTGTCCAGGAAAAGTTCCAACAAAGCTGGATATAAACCCTCTTCGTTAACCTTAGAAAGAGGCTCCTTCACAGTCAGAAACTGGTGCCATAGCCTCTGGAGTGAGGAAAACAAAAGAATACTGGCTATTATGACCACTTAACATCTTTATGAAACTTCTAATGTAACTATATAAGAAAAATGATTGCTATATTATAAATAAAACAAAAGCACCATAATTAATACAGAATGTGATTGACTAGAGAGACTACTAAGTACACTAAAAACTAACTGAACTAACTGAACTAATAAAAACTAAATATTGTGAATATTATGTTTCCCCTAATATATTTTATAAGATTTATGTGTATTTTAAAAATAAACAAATTAGCAGCAGGAGAGGGGCTATCTATTTATATTGCCACAAGAGTTCCAATGGTACATACAATACCTAATAAGTATACCTAATCAATAAATATTCATTAAATAAAATTTATTAAATATAAAATTATTGTAAATTCCATTTGGAAATAAATGCTAATTGAAACCATTGCAGAATAAAAATAATGTGAGCATTTAAGTTAATGGATATTAAAGCATAAAACTATACATGTCACAAGACAAAGAAAATATACTGATTTATCTGGAAACTCCATGAAAATATCAAAATATATATAATATATATACAAATATATATAAAATAATTTAAGATATAATAATGTGTGGCACTTAATTCAGTGGAGAAAGCAAAGCTTATCCAATCAAGAATGGAAAAACTGGATCTAAGCTTTAAAAATTAAATTCTTTTTTACATATGGACACATAAAATGGATTGTAAATGAGTAGATAAGTAAATGTAAAACATGACATAATGAAGCACAGGCTGGTGCGGGAGAGATGGCTCCATAATTAGGAAGATAATGCTTTTCTATTGGACTCAAGCTTTGTTCCCAGTATACACCCAGTGAAACTATGACTCAAGTTCCAAGGAACACAAAAATGCCCTCTTCTGGCCTCTGTGGCACCTGCACACATGATAAACATACAGACATGCATAAATAAACAAATCTTCAAATAATAAAATTAAAGTAAAACCAAAAATACCTGTCATTTTGCATAATATTTGAATTTTATAAAACTCTGAAACAAAGGTATAAGCATAAATAGAAGAATAAAAAAGTAAAAACATTACACAGATTATGCAGCATTTGAAAATTCTAACAATTAGAAAATAAAAATTTATCCATATATGCTGTGGGAGCACATTCCACTCTTTCAGCCAATAACATTTCAGTAAGATACCAGCCCACTTGTGCATGGTCTCATACTATAAATGCAGCTGTAAAGCGTGCGCTCTCTCTTGCTCCCAGCTCTTGCTTCCAGCTGCTAAACTCTGTCCCCGTTTGTGTAGTGGACTGTTATCTAGGACAGTGATCTGTAAGTTTCCTCTAAATAAATAACCCTTTACTATTCATAATTCTGAACTGGTGTGGGATTATTTTGTGACTTCCATCTTCACATATATGGTGGCAAATGCCTTTATTCTAGCACTCAGGAGGCAAAAGCAGGAGGCTCTCTGTGAGTTCAGACCAGTCTGGACTACAGAGTGGATTCCAGAGAAGCCAGGCCAACTAGGGTTACAATAGTAAGACACTTTCTTTAAAAATTTTTAATTAATTAAAAATTATGAGAATAAAGTTACAAGGCTAATAAAGTCTAGAGAGAATATTCTAGTATCAAATAGACAAACACACTGAAAAAAGAATAATAGAATAAATGGCCTATTTACATACATAAAAAGAAAAGTAAATGCATAGTGACTATATAAAAGCATAAAAATTATGTTAGTAAAAATAACTATATTTTTTCGCTCAGAAATTTTAAAAATGATATATCAAATGGTGGTAAATTCCCATTGTTATACTAGAAAATTAAATTACATATTTTCTAGCTATATTTGTAAACTATAGAAGTTAGCTGGAAGTTACACCAGTGTATATATCAAAGGACTACTTTCACACTAGCCATAATATAAAAAATTATTTAAATATTCACTAACTTGTAATTTCATTTCATGTAATTTATTTCAAAAATTACAGTTCAATTAGAGGATTTACCAATTATGTAGAGAACATCTAATGATATACAACAATATTTACAAATACATGAAGAACAGAAACAGACTTGTACACATTAGCTAAAGGAATGCTCACCCTCTCTTTCATTAAGCAAATATTCTGATAGAAAATAAAGGGAGAAGTATCAAATTATTTGGAGGTGGATACTTGTTGCTCTGAAGAAGAGTAAAAATTCCTTACTTTTCAAAAGCGATGCTGTGGACCTCAGTGTCTGGTTGCAGGATCTAGGAAAGACAAATGGGGCAGGAGCTCTACACGGAGAAGCAGTAATTACTTGAGATAGATCAGGCTTATGGAGTGTTCAGAATGCAAGTGTCTGCTTTAGTCAGAGAAGCAGCCCGATATCGGGGCTCATGGGATGGTACAGAAAGATGAGATATGAATCCCAGATAGCAGGCCTCCAGATTTGCTAAGAGCATTCATATTGAAGGGAGCTATAAAAGTTAAAGTACCCAAGGCAGAGCCTCCACATGTTCAGAATTACCCCAAACACCCTTCCTTTAGTAGCAAGAGGCTTGGATTCAAAGGCTTGTGTTTGTCTAAATACAAGAGACAGATCCTCCTTTATAACAGTCTATGAAATTTAAGAACTGTGATATTGTGAGTACCAGGAATTCTTTAAGCCCTTTAACTTTCTAGGATGATTTAAGCTGAGCTAATATTTACTTCTGTGCAGGGAAGAACACAAGGAATCAAGAACACTTCAGAGAAAACACTTGTGAATTCTTATAGCAACAACTGCTCTCTGGTGATCATATTCTGTCAATGATATGTTTACTGATTCCCTACTGAGCTTCCTTTAGATTACCCTTAGATTATCCTTAATTGACTCTCATACTCAAGTTTTCAATAGCCCATTGCTCTTCTGCACTGGAAGTCTTAAATATTAAAGACAATGTTATTTATCTGGCTGCTGACTCAGATAAAGAAAAAGCAAGTGCATACATAGTCAATGGGGACGTACCATAACTAACGATTTAAAATTGCATCACTGTTGTAGAAATAAGGTTCTTTATGATGGTATTTCCTTTTTCTTAATCTTTCAAAGTTGAAAATTAATTCTATAGTGCTTTTTTCTATCCGTATTGCAGCCAACAAAATCATCATTATCCCACAATTATCATGATACACAGAGAACAAGAATAAACACATTCTTAATGTATGTCCCCCTACATCTATACAAGAATTACAGCAGTTCCCATAATCTTTGCTTACTTAATTGGAAGAAGAAATGTTCAGAGAGTACAATACAAATAATAAGGCAATGGAATCAGTTATTTGCCAAGACAGAAACTTATTAAAATGGCTAAAATTTCTCCCACTCTCACTGCAAGTCCTGAAAAGAATAAAGAAAACAGAGGCTGGTAATAACTGTAGAAATGAGAATACTGGGAAAGCTCAGTTAATAGCTACAAAATAACAGATGAAAAGAAAATATTTTATTAGGGTGACTACAGTTAATAATATTTCAAAATAGCCAGCAGAGATGTTTAATGATCTCATCACAAAGAAATGATAGATGTTAGAGTGATTTCTATGTTACTTACTCCCAATAGGTCATGAAAGATGTATACATATATTGAAATATATACTTTGTATATATTTATGCACATTTATATATGTCAAATAAAAATTTTAAAATAAAAATTAAGTTGAAAAAACTAATAGATCAAATGCCTTGGAAGTTATACTTACCTAAATAAGATCTACTTTTCAACATTTTTACAAATTTGAACTGTGTGGATACAGTGAGGCTTTGTGTGGCAGGGGAAGAGAGGAAGAGAGGGATAGAGCAACTTCAGCATCACTACACTGTTCCCTGCTCATTTTCTTGCTCATGCCTTCTTACTTTACACTCAGCTGCTCTCTCCCATCAGGACCTTTTCTTCACAGTCAGAAATTTGATCTTTGGCTTTAAAAGCTACAACAGGTCCAGAGAAACATGCCAGGATTCAGAAGTACTTTGAATCATTCATTCATAATTAATACATTGTGAATAACTTAGAGATTTTTCAGCTAGATATTTTTAATTTTGAAAGTTTTAATACTTCTTATTTACTACATTTCTCTGTTCTTAGATTCTACTCATTAGTTTATCTTGACTGAAAAGAGCTTCAAATTCTTTAGGTGTGCTCACTGATAAAAAAAATAACCTCAAAAATACCTTTAAAAGATAACTGATTATTCTCTCTCTCTTTCTATATGTGTGTGTATTTCATAAAACATATTATACTAGACAAAATTATATTGGTTTTATACATATAGATATTTAGAGATTTAACTATAAATAATAGATATATAGTATATAACAATATAAAACATTATTTATTATATGTCAATATAATATATAATCTACTTATGTATAAATATATAATGAGACTATAATATACATGAAATTACTTACAAAGAAATAATAATCTATGTACTTATATTCTTATATTCATAAAGAAGTGCGTGTGTGTGCATGTGTGTGTGTGTATTGAGAAAAGTGCCGGAAGAATTTCTTCTAGAAGAAAACAGCATTAGAAAACATTCTGAACCTAATTATAGTCAATTTTGTCAATATAAATTGTTTATCTCTCTTGGGCAGGATAAAGTAAAATTCTTTAAGTAGTATAGGTGTACATGAGTTCTCACAACACTTGAGGGAAGCCAAAGCCCTGCTAGGGTTAAAAGGCCAGAAGGAGGACAGTGCAATAACAATCCAATGGAACAGACAGCCGCAGCATTACTGGCTAACCTGTTGAAGCACACTTATTGTATTCCCATTCGTCACCCTTCCTTACAGTCTACAACCAAGCATTCAAAGTGATGTACTGATGATGCAAAAAAACACCCAAGTCAGTCTGGAGATCATCTGGGGAACACACCCAAAGTCAGTAAACATCACAAAGCCTGAGTTTCCAGGCTTGCTATGCTCTTTACAGTGATGATGACATAGGCTGCTGTCAAATACATTCAAGTGTACCTCACTGTCTCATTTAAAAATTTGGCTACTTTCTGGGAAACACTTCAATGTATGTGTGTATATGTATGTGTGCATATATATATACATATGGTTTCAAAATATCATAAATATCCCTCCACATAATTGACTGAATGGGGCCTTATTCTTGTCATGGCATTGTCTTCTAATATTCTCTTTCTGAATACTGAAAAGTAATGTTGCCAGTAATCTCATGTACTATTAAGATGTTATGGTCTGGATTCATAAAGAGAAAAATTTTAAACAAGTAATTTGCTTTTCTGGATCCATTTTAATTATGATCTGTAAATTGAAACCTGCATTTCAAGGGTTTCCACTTAATTTTAGGTGGTCTGTACTTAGAATTGTAATGGATTCTTAAAATAACCTTTCATAATTCTATATAAGCACACAACTACTTACTATATCTCAATAATACATGACACTGTATTTACCAATGAGAATCTTACCCCTAGGTATAACAAGATTCCATAGAAGATGAATTTCCATAAAAAGCATCGCCGAAGGGCATTGATAAGTTTGGGATTCTTCTTTGAAGCTTGTTCCCTGTCCCATTCTCTGCAAAGAATAAGAAAATGGGATCAATGAGCTGCAGCTGCAAGTCTCTGAGTTGCTCTATTTCCCTTCAAGATTCCATCCACAAGTATATGTATGTTCAAGATTAACACAACACGATGACAGGACCAAACCCTGTGAAGTCTCTCCAGTGCCAGCTACTCAGTCAGATATCTGGCAGAATTTGATGCTCTTCCATGTAATCACTCTGCAGAGCTTCATTACATGAAACTACCTAATTGTGTACATTAGAGAAACGTATTGGGCTTCTTCAGAGTGATGGCAAGGGTGAACAAATTACAGATAACACTTAGAATGCATTTGTGCTCAGAATAAGATGCAAAAATAGATATTCTAAGTCCCCTCAATCTCATGCTATTTATGTTTTTAACTGTCATAGATTTCACAATATTCAACTTTCAAACAAAATCCACAAATTAAAAAAATCAGGCAGATTTTTTCGTTTTACATATTTTTTAACCTTTTACTTTCCTCCCTCCAATGCCTCCTCTGTCCCTCATCCTCATTCCTTCTCAAATTCATGTCTCTTTGTCTTTGATTGTAACATGTTTTACTGTAACATATAAATGCAGCCTTCTGAGTCCTTTCAGTGTTGCTTGTGCATATGATTTCAGGGCTGACCCTTGGTATGGGATAGCCCATTATAGGGAGCACACCTCTGGGAATGACCATTTCTCTCTGTTACCTTTAGTTCTTTGTCTGGGGGTGGGGCTCATGAACGAAGGGGCTGAGCACTTTAAGAGGCAGATTGCCAGAAAGTGTACTGTCAGATGTGTCACCTAGAAATGACAGGGAAGCTATGCCCATGATACTTCAACAATCTGGTTGCCTAAACCAGACCTAAACAATCACTACACCAATTAACATACTAATGAAAGGGGACCATCAGGTGAATGTTTTAATGATTTAACAAAAGAAAAATCTATTTGGATTTTTAAAGAAAAAGCATGAAAGTATCATCATTAAACTTCAGCATCCAACTACTGAAATCATCTAATAGTCTGTAAGCCTTTGAAAATAGAGCAGAATAAAAATATGTTTTATAGCAAGGATAGGTACTAAATAGCATTGACAAACTAGCTGAAGTGTAACAGTTGAGTTTTATTTTCAGTACTCCTAGAACATCAGCTGTTTTTTTTAAGTTGTTGCCATTGCTGTTTATTAAGAAAAGCACTTCTTAATTTTTTCAATGGAATAAAAAATGTCTCAGTGTTGCCTTCATCTTAATTTTCAAATTGTTCTGAGACAGAAAAATTCTATGAACCACAGAAGAACTGAATACTTAAAGGCCATTCCACCAATGGCTATTATTAGTTAATATCATTATTAACTAAATCTGGTTTGTTATTAATTTAGAGGAAGAAAACACAACTGATTTTGATGAAAAGTTTGTTAGTCTCAATATAAGCACCATGACTTCCCCTAGAAACTTGCATTATAATGGCAGCCTATCTATAAAGTGAATCCAACCCATGGTCCTCTTCATTCACATACATGGAGCCTGTTCATCCATCTGTGATACTTAGTGAATCAAAAATAGGGAACAAAAATAAGTGTATAGCAGCAGCATCTTCTCAATGCAAGGAACAGGGCTCATTAAAAATTCTCATTTATACTTCAATTAAAACTTAGTGATCAACAATCTAGGAAATGCAGAAAAGGGATTGCCCATAAACCAAACCAATGGTTTCAAGATAAAGATACCAATAACAGTGAAGTAGCAAGTACAAAAAAAAAGTCACATTTGGTAAGTAAAAGGTCTCTGGTATCCCTCATCAATGCAGTTTTAGGAACATAGTCAAAATAGAAATTATAATTCAAGATCTGAGATAAAAATGGATGATAAACAAGTGAAGACCAGAGCACCAAAGAATTGTCAGCTATAAAATGGGAGGATGTGGTGACTTGATAGAAATGGAAGCTGTTAATGGAATTTGAATAGTTTGTAGCTATCGAAGAGGAATTAGCAACAAAAGTAGATGGTATTGATCCAGCAGTACGTTAAACAGGCTTAATGAGGGCAAAGCACTCTAGCCTTACGAAATTCATAAGTTGGTAATGAACATAGAGTGGGCGTGTGGTTTTCATACTGCAATGATTCAGATGATTCCATTTCATGGCTACAAAAGTGAATCAGAGGAGTCAAGGTACTTCTAGCAACAAACTGAAAACTTGGGCCATTTCCCAAGGGTGCAAAGGAGTAGTTTCAATAAACTTCTAACAAAAAAAGATGAAGAGATGTAAAATTATAGCAACAATTATAAATTTTAGAATTTATTTGTTATTAGAATGTATATCTCTGTTCTGAGAAAAAGAGGCTGAATTAAAACAAATCAGATGCATTTTATAAATTTGGGAATAAAAGAAAAAATAGAGTGAAGGTGGAAGGGGTGAGGGAGGGGAATGATGGAGGGAAGGGGGAAGGGGAGAGGAGAAGAAAGTAGGGAGAAGAAGGGTGGGGGAAAGAAGGAAGAGTTATCTTCTTTTTTGGCATAGAAAGGTATAAGCCTAGAGTTCTGAGAGGTCCACCTGAGAAGAAAGTTAGTCTAAGAAAATAAGCCAGCACAGGGCACATATCACAGAAGATAATTTTGTCCTAGGACTCAATGACTCCCTTGGGTTAGTTCTCTACCTAGACATTCACCTAGTTTAGGTTTCATGAGCTTTAAATGTCCTCTTTTTAGTTGATAAACCTAGTTGACTGGGCTTCTGTCACTCACAATGGTCCCAACCAATACTCAGAAAGGGGAACTATGATAAACTCACCAGAACTGAATTGTATAGCTTCATCGGTCATTGGTTGGCAAATTATATTATCTTTAAATTGTGGGTTGCTTTTCTGTAGGCTGAAGATAATTACGGTTTTCTTCCAGAGTGGTCAAGATGAGAAATTATGCTTGATATGAGATGGATCATCAAAAATTATGAAAAGTTTAAATTTGTTTGACAATCAGTAGCTATTGCCCGAAGTTTTCTTTGAAGTCTAATGGCATTCACACATTCAGATTTTCACAGTGACACTCCAAGTGCTCACCACCAGCAAACTACACAAGACCTGACTACAGTTTGCAGGGATTTTGCTCCAGGTGCCCAGACAACACATCTTTGTGCAGTAAGCAGGGAAGTTGGTTACCATTTCTTAGTCCCTTAGTCCACCTACTCTGCCCCAAATTTCCTGCAGCAGCCCCACAAATGGAAATGGCATTCTCAACCCTACTGAGACTTAGTCCTCTCATGAACATTGTAGATGCCTTCACTGAAAGATGGCGACTTAAATGTAAAAGAGGAAGGAATACAACAAACCACTTAAATGTCTAAGTTCCAACACAGAAACAAAATCAACATAAAAAGATACCATGTTTCCTCCCCAAATTACTAATCCCACGATAACAGCACCCAATAAAGAAAACATGGAAAATTATAAGTATATTCAAACAACTAATAAAAGACATGAATATGCTACAAAAGAACAAAGGGATTAATGAAATAAAGAAGTCAATACAAGACATGATAATAGGATAATATCAATAATAATAAAAATAATAATAATAGAATTGCTGAGAGAAAAAATGACATGAATGATATACGGTTAATCAACCCCTTTCTGATGAACTGAAGCTGTATTTTACAAGATAGAAGTTATGTCTGTTACCATTAACTGTGCTATATCATAGTCCTAGGGGAGAACCTAATTGTTCTGCTGATTATTCAGAATAAGCTGAACAATTATTCTGCTAAGTGGTCATAAGTATTAATCTGCTGCCTAAGTTCTTATCTTTATAACCATTAGTGGATATCTCAACCCTCATAAAATAAGTAGGAGGCAGCAGATAATTTAGAGACCAACAACTGATCAGTGTGTAGAGATTAAGTGACTGTGAAGTCCTCAGCTCTAAATGGGACACCAATCTGGTCTTAGATCCTCATGGAAGTGGTTGTGGTTGATTTTAAGAGCAACAGTTATTGGACATCTCTAGCAAAATAGTATGTGCTGTCATAATTTGCTGGATATGACAGCACTGTTGCACATATGAACTCATAGCAGTTACAACTGCATGTACAAGACCTGCTCAAGATCAAATCAGGATAATCTCAGCATGGGGGGAGGGGCTCATGAAATCCCACCTCTACCTGGGGAGCTACTGGTTGTTGGTGGAAAGTCACTTTTCTTCAGGGAAGAAGAAGCCACCAACGAACCAGCAGATGTTCTTATGCCCATCCACATACTGGCTGCACTAAGTGGAGTCAGTAAGTTTTAAAAGAGTATATGGCAGTTGGGAGGGAAAGGAGGTAGGGAGGGTAGGCCAGGAATCAGATACAAGGACACAAGAGACGGACTTGACAAAAACATAAGTATGAAATTCTCAACAAAATAAACCAAAACTAAAAAGAAAAATACATACTTTTCTTAATGAATCCCAATATATTTTTTAACATCAGAATGTTAAACTACTTCTACTTTATACATTTATAATAGAAACCAGTATTTTAGAATGTTCAGCCAACATATAGGTTTTGATTAACATAATTGTTTTAGTTACTTTTATACTGTTGTGCCAAGGCATCATGACCAAGGCTACTTATAGAAGAAAGTGTTCATAGGGGCTTGGAGTTTAAGAATTAAGTTCATGACCATCATGGTGGGGAGCTTAGCAGTAGGCAGGCAGACTCAGTGCTGGAGCAGCTGATAGCTTGCATCGTCAGAAGCCTCCATGAGGCAGAGACAGCAATTTTAGAATATCATCTGTCTTTGAAACCTTAAAGGTCACATCTCCTAATCCTTCCCCCCTAAAAGGTTCAATGACCGGGGACCAAGTAATCAAATATATGAGTGAGTGGAGGTTACTGTCATTCAGGCCACCATAATAATAAACATTTTCAATTAAAATATTTTGAAAGCAAGCCAGTCATTGTGGCACATTCCTATAGTACCAGGACTTGAGACACTGAGGCAAAAAGAAGAAGGCTTTGAGGCCATCCTGGGTGGGTAGTGAGATTAAAGATAGCTTGGGCTAAGAAATAAGATCTTGTCTCAAAAGACTGAGGTTAATGTTGGAGGAGGTCTGTTTGTTGGTTCCCGGCCACCCAGCTAGCTTAGACCTGAAATAATCACACAGAAACTGTATTTATTAAATCACTGTTTGGCCCATTAGCTCTAGCTTCTTATTGGATAACTCTTATATCTTCATTTAACCCATCTCCAATAATCTGTGTATCACCACCTGGCAGTGGCTTACCAGCAAAATTTTAGCAAGTCTGACTCCATGGCAGCTCTCTCCCCACCATCCTTCTCCCAGCATTCAGTCCAGTTCTCCCCATCTACCTAAGTTCTGCCCTATCAACAGGCTAAGGCAGTTTCTTTATTCACTAACCAATAAAAGCAACACACAGACAGAAGGACCTCCCACACTAGGTTAAGAATGTATCTCATTGTTAGAGTCCTTGTCAAGTAAGGACAAGGCCCTGCATTCTATCCCTATTGCCACAAATATTTTAGAAACAAATTATTTACTTTACAATGATTTTATTTTAGTCTTTCCAAATATTTCTTTATGTTTCTTAAAGATAAGTAAATTCTCAGACTATACATCATTTATTTTAATACAATATGCCATTTCTTAAGAAAATGATCATTTTTCATTCATGTTTTAATTCTTGAGTTGGTCAAGATTCAGCAAGAGTATAAGATGCTCCTATTTTAAATGTACACTTTTAAAATTAAACCTCTAGTATGCCATTTTTCTGTTCTCAAAAAGACATGAATAATGTCTTTCTTCTGCTAATAAAGTCATGGATAAGATCATACCTTTCTAGCTGTTCAGACAAGTGGTCAGCTGAATCAGAAGAAGGAGCTTGGTATATGTCTGATAACTCCAAGTGCTGTCTATACCCTTTTCTCAAAATTGGTGTGGTCCAGCTAAAAGAGAAGAAGGCAGACAGATATTCAGTTATTAAGTCTCCATTATAGGCATGATTCTGGTACCAACTGTCATGCAGAAAATACAGTATATATACAGAAATATGAAGGTAAAGTGAAACAAATTACATAAATACAATAATATTCAATTGTACTTGATATACCCATATAAACATCACCACCTCTGAACTAAGGCTTCTTTTTTAACAGATGAGGATTCTAATATAGTTTAATCTTTCATGAGAAGAAAAGAGACTGAGGAACATAAGACAGACAATAAATATTCATAATTTTGTCAATCTGACCTAGGACATTTAGCAATGAGTTAGCTATTAAAGAACTGAGTATAAAGATAGACAGTTAATAGTTATAGCAGTTAGTTAATATGATTGTCTCTACAACATTGCTTGAAAGTATAGATCATCAATTCTGTTCTCATTACCCTGTAGGTATTTATGATTGAAACTAGAGAAGCTGATGAAGAAAAGTAGAGTAGCCCTTTTTGCTCAAACATGCTTCTTCTAATTACTATGAGAAAGGCAAGATAAACAACTCCACATTATATTATGATTTCTAATTATGTATATAATTAGAAATCAGAAATTCTAAATATATATATATATATATACACACACACATATACATAATTCCAACAAGCCCACACCTCCTAATCCTTGCCAAATAGTTTCATCAACTAGAGACCAAGTATTCAAATGGCTCATGGAGATCATTTTCATTCAGACCACCACAAAACTTTCAATTAAAAATATTTTGAAATCAAGCCAGATATGTTGGCACATGGGAGGATGAGGCAAAAAGGAGGTGACTTTAGAGGCCATCCTATATATAGCAAATTTAAGGCCAGCCTTCTAATATATACATTAGATAAGCCTGAGTATACAATGAGTTTAAGGCCAATCATATCTAAACACATATACATACACAATTATATATGTATATACTTTATATATACATTTATACAGATATACAATTATCTATGCATATATGTGTATATATGCATATATATGTGTCTGAAGAAAGGCAGAGATGGAAAGGAAAACTGTAAAAAATTAATCATATATCAAGAGAAAACTCTAAAGTAAATTAGAAAGAATGCAGTCTTTCTCAGCTTAAATTTTATGTATTTGTTTAAGGAAGGAATTTACCAGGATTAGTTGGTTTCAAAACTGATTTCTCCCTCAGCACCTCTTTTTGTACCCCAGAAATTTCTAAGATTTATTATCATTATGGTTCTGTAATAATGTAAAATGATGAATGTTAAACCATCAAAAAGTCTGTATTTGAGAAGAAAACATGAAACAAAAAAAATACTCCATCAAAATCATTCAAGAGGTTGTAAAGAAATGCCATGTCAAATGTCACCATTTTGATATTGTTCCAGGGCATAAAATTCCAGGGAGCCCTCATGATTACCCTTATCCCTCCCATCTAAGGGTCCATATTCTTCTTTATACTACTTTAGTCTCTGACTTGCTCACTAGGACCAGTCCCATGCCCTTAATCCTCCTGTAGTTTGTCTTTGAGACTCATCTGAATTTAGGCCCATCCCTAAAACTAAGTAACTTAATTGGCCATTTCTTGCTAAGACTGTAGTGATTGTTCCTTGTGTCTCTTTAACTTACAAATTTGCATTTTGACAAGAACCTTCTTTTACAAAGGGTAGTAACTAGGCTTAGTCTTCAAAAACCACTGTGATTCTCTGGTCATTCTTCCTGCAGGAAAAAAGATAGTGAATATACGTGAAAGCAGGCTGAATGTATCAGGAAAAGAAGGGCCACAACCATGCAGAGCCTCTGGTGATACCATCTGAAGAGTGGCACAACTAGGTACTCACTACCCTAGTCAGTATCTCACAGGCAGAAGGTGAAGTTGAAATAAAGGTGGCAGTTAGTATAGGAGATAAAACTGAGACAGCAATGTGAGATATGGTTATGTGATTTAGGTAATTACCCTTTACAAACTTAAAGCAAGAATTTACTACCAGAGCTGGGCAGAGGTGGTGCATGCCTTTAATCCCAGCGCTTGGGAGGCAGAAGCAGATCTCTGAGTTCAAGGCCAGCCTGGTCTAGAAGAACTAGTTTCCAGGACAGGCTCCAAATCTACAAAGAAACCCTGTCTCAAAAAAAAACAAACAACAACAAGAGTTTACTACCAATTATTTAAAGAATCTATTTAGCACTTGCCAAAGACTTTTGCAATCATTAGCATACTGGTGTATTTTAATTGTGAAACTTTGTTAAGCAAATAAAACAAAAGGGAGTGTTATTAGCTACCTTAGGAAAGGGTACTCAGAGACACAAAATTTTTCTGAATTATTAATGTTAAAGATTTCTCCACATTCTTTTGAATTCATTCTTTACCATATTCAACTGTAAGAGAATTAGGTAAAGTGGGTTATAATAAAATTAGACACATAACTAGGAGAGTGAAAACAAGGGGAGCAAATCCAGTGGGTAATAGGTAGGGGTGTGCTCTACAAATAATAATCCCTTTTCCAGAAAACAAAAGCAAAAGCTGACTGCTCATTGCTTCATAAATACTCTTACCATGATCAATTCAAGCTACCAAAGATGAGATCACTGAACTCAGAACTGGCAAGAAGAGAATGAACTGCATGTAATACTAACATGCTAATCACTTCAGAGACAATAACCACAAATGGCCTTAATACCACAAACAGCAATGCATAAACTAAATGCAAAGTGATAACCTCTTGAACTTTTGTTTACCATATTGCAATTATGTTCTATAAGTTGATATTTAACCACTATGTTTAATATTGACCTCATAAATAATCTCCTCTAGAAAGGTTCAAGTGTGTACATCACTATGGGCAGAAATTTGAAATCTCAGAAGACCGGTAGCAAGGGACAAAAAGAATGACGATCCGCAGAACACAGTAAAAAAGAAAATTCATTACACCTACTAGCAGCCTTGTGTTCTCAATATATTTGAAATTATTAAAATCATGCATCAACTTCAAAATGAGCAGAAGCTCACTGTCTTCCAATACCATTCCTTAAGGGGCATTCAAAAGAAATTTTTAAATTTTCTTTAGCGCTTACAAACATGATTCTTTGGGTCTATGTTTAAAATTTAGTGGCCATTCTCACGAACAAGCTTCCAACTCAGTTCAAAATAACACAATGTGTGTGATAAATTCATAAAAACCATCTTTGTTATCTCAGGGTATTTTAAGATATTATATTACACTGTGACAACTAGTTTTGCCAAGAGAACCACGAAGCCAAATAAATTCAGCAGTATAATGTTCAAGCTCATCAGCTGTAATTATTAGTTAGCATTTCTTGGCAGTTACACCATAGAAAGCCTGAATTTATGTTTGCAAATTAAAGCTGGTTCAAAGTAAATTGTAAAAATGAAAATCTAGGGACAGTAGCAATGATTAGTAGTTTAGGGCAGCTACTGCTCCTACAAAGGACCAGGGTTTGAATCCTAGCAACCACATGGAGGCTTACAACCATCTGTAACTCCAGGTCCAGGGGACCTGATGCCCTCTTTTGACATCTGAGGGCTCCAGGCATACATGAGTGCACATATATACAAGCAGTCTAGATACTCATACACATAAGCAAGTCTAAAAAATTTTAAAACCAACTAAAAACCTATTCATCTTAGGCTGTCTGCAATCAATCACCTTACAGAAAGATTTTATTTCTTGAAAATAAATCAGCTTCTCCTAACAATGAGTTCTCTACGTCAACTATAAGTCAGTCTAAGAAACATAAAAACAAAATTAGAGAAAATAGACATCCAAGTTTTAGACACTATGCAACATAAATGTGAAACTCAAGCCACTCTTTATTTGCAAGGATTCTGAGTATATTTAATGGACTTGTGTAGATTCAACACTGCTCAAAGCCAGGATTTTCACCTCAGTATTTCTCCCATTGTAAAGTAATATACATTCAGGTATTTCATGAGTCTGAGTAGTTGGAACAACATAAGGCATTACAGTGTCGATTTTTCTGTCTTCCACTGCCCCTGCTAGCTATTTCCCTCACATCTAAATGACTGACAAATTGGTATTCCTAGAGCGTCTGATGGCCTTCAAAGTCAGGGTTTCTCTAACAGAAACTAGTTATTCAATTAAGAGGTAGCAGACACATAGTATATGCATATTTCTAGAGTTTACTACCATCCAGGAAAAAAGCCTACCATCTCAGATATACTGTTCTGTCCACTTAACCATAACAAGCTTCAGGTTGTATTACAAACAATGTAAGCATTTTAGTTTTTAAAGACATACACGCTAATTTTACTCTGTTTAATATAGCTCATTTCATTTCTTTGGGAAAACTAATATTATACAGAATGATTTGTAGTTTCTAATGAAATAATTTATTCCAAGAAATTGAGGTCAGAAGTCCTTACTTTAGGAATGCAAAACCAAATCTCAGCCACCTGTCCTAACATGTCAGTCTAAGAGATGATCAGTGATGAAAGACAGAGAAAGAAGATTTAATCTAAATGGGCACACAGTGAGAAGTAGCTCCCCACCCCACGTCCATCTTCAGGATATAGGCAACAGCTTAGGCTTAAAAAGAAGTAACAAAAGGGCAGGGGCAAGATACGTTTATCATTAAAGAGTCTTTGTCAAACTTGGGCTCAGTTCTTGTTGTACAAGTAAATTCAAATAAGTCATTACTGATGTGAGGAGAAGCCAGGTCCTGAGAAAGACTCTCCTGAACAGGGCCTGATTCTCATGCACAGTGAACTTCTGCTCTCCTGGAATCCAGAGTGACCACAGGCTTATGGAAATCACTGAAGAAATTGAAGGAGTATCTTGGGAGTGTACAAAAGGTTGCTATAGAAGGAAACAGTAAGATTTCTCACTCTTGTCTTTTTGTGTATAACCTTAAAAGGGGTCAAAAGAGCTTAGTTTCATTTTTTTAGACAAATACCACTTGAGAGATGTAAATATCTACATATAAAATTAAGAGTCTAATCTAAAGTTTTAAGACAAGGAGACAGATGCAAAATGTAGGCAGGGATGTCAAGATTTTTAGCCTGTTCATACTGACCTGTGTGCCAAATGGGGAGTCAGGGCTCTTTAACAAAATCAATTTCTAAGGTCCTACTAAAAATTTGCCCATTATAATAACTATTAAGGCTTTAACTTTTTTCAAAACTAATCCTCCCAAAAGTCACATATTTAAAGCTAATAACCAGTTTTCCAACTGACATTTAGCTTAATCTAACAGAGACACCTGGCATTTTCATCTGCTAAAACAATATGAAGATTATGTGTCAGATATTTTCAAGTTCAATCATTATTTGCACAGAGAAATCATACTTTTGCAGTTTAACATTACTTTTTATTAAAGTAGTCAAATGAAATTAAATACCAAAAAAAAACCAGTTGTATGTCATTTCTATCACAACTGACATGTTAGCCCACACTCATGACCTTTTTCCTTTTTAGATAAAATAGTTCTTAAGAAATGAAGTGAAAGTTATCCAAACACTAGAACGTTACTTATCATCCCCCACATTTACATGAGTTCAAAGTATCCCCCATTGTCTGTCTAGTCATACCCAGCCAGAGCCACTGAAGGCATGCAGAGACAAAGAGGTCATTTGAATCAGTTGTGTAACAGCAATCTTATCACTTTGCTTAGCTAGTTTGCCAAGTAGTTATGAGGAGGAGGATTAATTAATCGATGTTAAAAGTTAACTAACCTCTATAAAGCTTTTAAAACATATGAATAGCACTTTAGTGCCATAACCAACTTAGATTCAAAGTTATTTTACAGCCATATGTAGGTTTTCAAAAAAATTTTAGAAAAATTAAAATAGAGCCCAGTTTATAAAATTTCTCTGTAAAACAAGTAGACTTCAGGAATTCAGCCTAACTTCAGACCTGCAGGAGATCAAGCTAGACAAATTCCCAGCATGAAGACAGGGATGTTTACGAAGACCTCCCCTTAGCTGAGATATTACTGGCAACCGATGGCTGTCAGCAGAGGGAGACTCAGTTTCCTTCAAGGATTCCAGAACTGAGACTATACATGTCACAGTAATGGTTCTACATTCATGCACACACTGGCAGCACTAAGTGGACTTAGGGGTTTAAAAACAAACAACACATGAAGTTGGGAGGGGCTGGTGGTGACATGACAGAGGAGAGGCTGGGGAAGGCACAAGGCAGATACACTATATGCATATATCAAACTCTCAAAAAATAATGAAAACAATAATTCAGTTTACAATTACGGTAATGATGTCAAGCTGATAGCCACCTCTCTGATGGTTCCATAAAGAATTTGGTGCTGAACTTGCTACATCTCCACTATAATGCTGGATTTATAAGCGATGACCATTAGATCAGCATGATTGGCTTTACAAATACTATACATGACTGCTAATGTTTAGCCATTTCTCTGTTTAAAACATTACTGTTCACAAAACTCTCATTCTCAAAGGGAATTATAGTTATTCCATTTTAGATGGCTAAAATAGAATATAATTAATGAATTTCAGAATATCTGGACAACTAATCACTTGCTACTCAACAAAATGATTACAAATTCTGAAAAAAGAAAGGTATCTTCTAAAGGCCTAAGTTTTATGGGCATTCTGGTATCCTAAATGAAACCAGTTTGTAACTTAGTGACAAACTGAGTCACAACTTTAAGTAATAAAGGAAGTCAGTCTATTTCATGAGGTACCTCTAAATATAAACCAGGGAGAAGGAGAGAGAGCGAAAGGGAAAGGCAAAAGGAAATGGAAAGGGGAGGGGAGGAAAGGGGGGAGGGGAGAGGAAAGAGAAGTAGGGAGAGAAGGAAAGAAAAGGTTAGGGAAAAAATTTTCTTTCTGGAAAGTGGGGGGGGGGTATGTGTGTCTGTGTGTTTTCTTTCTAGTTGCCGTTTCTGTTGTAATGTTTAGTGATGGACATATAACTTTAGGAACAGGAAATAATTCTTCAAGTTACACAAGAAGTTTCGTATGTCATTACAAATTTATTAACTAAATGCATAAGAGTGATTTAGCCATAAACAAACTTTCTAATGAAGTATGTTTTCCCTCCAAGACTACATAATGCCTACAGCAATATTAATTTTTCATGATATCGCTTATTCTTTCTTAAAATGTTCATCTTGGATAATACTTCCACTTGAATACAAAGCAATTCTCTCTGGCTACTACAAAGCTAATACTAAGAAAACTGCAAGAGGTTTCTTTCTGAGAGAGAGAGAGAGAGAGAGAGAGAGAGAACCCTAGGTTACAACTCTGTCTCTCTGACTTTCAAACCTTGTACCCTTGGAAAAAGCTCTTTAAATCAGTCAGCTACTTGTCCATTTAGACATAATGCCTACCATGACGACTACAGCTGGCTTTCATGGGAGTCAGATTCAATGTTGTCTAGGAAGAATTACAGCTATATACTTGCTTCTTCATACATGTTGCTTGTCTTTGGTTTAATTTCCATAACAACAGAGTTTATTACTGGAATTACAACAATAACAGATTATTTCATCTATTATTAACAATCTTACATCTATATATCTTTATTGTAGATCTGAAACTGGATAGATGGATGCTTAAGTAATCTGGCAATATGATGTTAGAATGTAAAAATAAGTCTATGATATCAAAGCTTACTTTTTGTCTAATTTGCCATACTATAACTAATTTGAAAAGGTAGCAATACACCAAAAACATAAGCGACAATAGCAAAAATGGATAGAATGAATACAAAAACTTTATGCTTTAAAATATTCCATAAAGAAAGTAGCAGATATTCTATGTAATTGGGAAAAACTTTCTGCAAATCAAATATCTAATAAGGAATTAATATATCAGACATATAAGTCTTCTAACTTAATAACAGACAACCAAAATTTAAAATGGTCAAAAGAGCTGAATTTCAAAAAGGTTATTCTAATGGAAATTATACAAATGGCCAGTAAGCATAGGAAATATTTTTACAAAGTAGGAAAATGTAATTCTAAACTACAGTTAGATTCCATTTTATACCCAATAAAAGGGTTGTAATCATGACAATTGCAAAGGTATGAGAAATTGTAACCCTTGTACTCTGCTTGTACAAACATAAAATGGTGTATTTATTTTGGAAAATAACCTGTAAGATGTTTGAAACATTAAGCATAAAGTTACTGCAAGATTTAGCTCCCTTTGCTTTCTTATACAACCTAGGACCACCTACCCAGGGGCAGCATTGCCCACAATGGACTTGCTCCTTCCATATCAATCATTAATCAACAACAACTACAACAACAAACAAACATGCACCACAAACTTCCTTATTGGCCAATCTGATGAAGTCATTTTCTCAATGGAGGTCCTCTTTTCCCAGATAACTGTATATCACTACAAACAGACTAGACAACAATCAACATGTAAGGTATGAGAAAGCACAGGAGTAAGCACTAATGACTGTGTAGTTTCTTTCCCATAGGAATAAAAATTGCAATTGCTACAATTCATTTTAATGATAGTTAACCAAACTGTGAATAAGCCAAAAACAACAAAAACAACAACAAAAACCCAAAACAAAAAGTCATTGTTTTGTAGATTGTAAGTGCGTAAAATGTTTGCTATGTGAATTGGATCTCAATAAAGCTGTATTTTTTTTTCTCCCAAGGCAAGAAACATATATATTGGAAGCACTAAGAATTGTGAGGGGGGAAAAGATGGTACCATATGATATTGTAAAGAAACTAAGCCAGAGGGGTCCTTGCAAAGCCACATCTAATTTATTCACGTGACTTGCATTTCTAAACTTCTGAGGTAACAAGCAAGGCTACAAGAAAGTAAAAGAACAGAAAAGAGTCCGGCCATTTTAGGAGATAACAGAAAGACACGAAGAGTGTAATTTCCAGTGGAGCGCTCATGTACCCTGGAAAAGCAGCCTCACAGAGCCTTTGTATATAGCCACAAAGAAAAGCCATAAATATCCCTGCAGATACACCGAAGCCATAGGGCTGAATGCCCCAGGAAGCTGATTACATCCTGCGTGGGAGTTCACTTTTAGGAGCCTAACCAGAGAAGCCCAGTCAAACCATTGCTTTCTAATTTCTGACTGATATTTCCATTGGTAATAAAATTATATTCGAAACTAAAACCAAGAAATAAATAAAATGAGGAAGACAGGAAACAGACTGCCCTTACAGTGTTACAGTAGAAATGCTACAGGCATGCGTGAAAGCTTGAATATGGAAACCTCTGTGTAATACAGATAGCCACGTCTAGTGGTAACAGTCACATTGTGGAGAAAAGTCCTTTCAAGCATCCTCGGAAGGGTTCCCTGTCTTCTGACAAGGCAACTAAAAAAAATAAAAAATAAAAAATAAACTACACATGAGTGCCATACAAAGTCATCTCCTATACGGTATACACATGTTACCTTGCTGGTCTATAAGATTTCCTGAGTAAACTGGGAGCATGGGGACCCTGGAGGAGGGCTGAAGGGGAGAGGGGAGAGGCAGGGAGGGGAACTGAGAAAAATGTAGAGCTCAATAAAAATTAATTTAAAAAATGTGCAATTTATTTTGGTGTTTTATCCCTTTCTCTAGAATTCTTTATTGTGGTTCTTTGTTCATTTTGGTTTTTCAGACACCATCACTAAGACCCAAAAGAAATACTTTTCATTTATTAGGGAAATAAACATGTCCTTTACTGAGCCTTGATTGTCATTCTGACAGAGGCTAAACATTTGGAATCAAAGTTACTTGATTCTCTAAGGTACAGCCCCATATGTGTAAAGAACCTCTACCTTTGAGAAACAGACTCTTTTTGTTTTGTTTTTTATTTTTTGAGAACAGACTCTTGAACAGAGGCTTTAGACAGATTTTATATGCATATAATGTGTCTTGATCAATTCTGCCTCATGGCCTCACCTCCAGTTTCTCCTGTCATTGTCCTCACCAGCCCCTCCCAACTTCATGTGTTGTTTTTAAACCCCTGAGTCCACTTAGTGCAGCCATTGTGTGCATGAATGTAGAACCACCCACTGCAGCAAGTATAGTTTCTCAGGTCTGGGATCCTTGAACAAAACTGGTAGAGCCAGGCATCATCTGGTATGAGCTGTGACGTGTAAAACACAAAGTGCACTTTCTTGTGACCTTCAATATCTAAATGATTTAATGACCCCTCATTATGTGAACAAAAAGGTCTTTTTTTGTCCCATTTAGTCCTTTATGATACATGTTTGCCATTCATTACCTCAAAATGACTGCTTCCAAATCAAAAATTTAAAAGAGACATTCCAGGGCCAGCAGATGGCTCAGGAGGTAGAGGTACTTACTGGCAAGTTTGATGAACTACGTTTAATAAGCAGGACCTATATAATAGAAGCATGACCTACATGCATGTATGACTCTTACAAGTTATCATCTAATTGCCATATATTACTACAGACACAAACATTCTACCCCACAGTTTGAGATTATATTCTCACTAAATTATTTTGCTAGGTAGATAAAATGATACAGCATAGGCTAGAGGCAACTACAAAATGTTTGAAGATGAAGACAGTAAGAGGAGGAAGACAGCCAAAACTCCCAGTGTGGAGAAGGGCCTCATGGAGTTCCCGGTCGTCCATGGCTGCTGGGGAAGAGAGAGTCAGTGCTCAGCTATGCCCATCCCTGAGAGGCTACCTGTGTTCTAACAGACGCTCTCACATGTACATACAGACACACAGATATGAAAGGCAGCACTGAGTGGGCTCTGTGGGTGCTAAACTTAAAATAAATAAGAAGACATGAAGTTGGGAGGGCGTGAAAAGTGGTGGGAAGAACACAAAATACATTGGCGAGGAATGGATGGGAATTTAATCAAAGCACATTACATGCATGTATGAATATTAAATTCTTTAAAAAGAACCTATGTCACCCCAGGAAGACAATTGTTAGTAGAGTTTAAAGTTCCATTTGTGATAAACATGGTCTCCATAGTTCTCCTTACAATCACCTAGTCAGAAGGGCTGGTTCTTGAATTCTCATTGTCTTAACCTCCTCTTCACTTAGTTTGCTTATGCTCTCTGCTCTATGACACTGTTAAACCCCAGTCACCCTCAGAGAGACTAAAATGCAGTGTGGCATTTTATACAGGCTTTTCATCCGTGCATGTTTTCCCATCTCCCAACTAAATATGGACTTTGGTCACTAATGTCATTTTAGTCCTTTTTAATTTCTATTATGATCCCTTCAGCCTCTTTTAAAAAAATTGTAAATTCTAACAAACTCATATAGAAGCTTGCCATCCTTATGCCTATTTTTTTCAGTGATGGGGAGGATGTAGATAGGCACATTTTATAACTCGGAATTTAGGGTTCATATCCTGTTCCTGAGTTTGGGAGGCAAAGTATTTCTACTGGCATTGTCCAACTACCTTGGTATCACCAAGAACAAACAATGAAGCTCCCCAGAGTTGCAGGCAAGGAAAAGAAGAGGCTCACACCCCTCCCCCACTGTGCATTCCTGGGGAAAGAGATGTAGTTAGGGAATGGAGTCAACAGCCACATCTGTCTGGTATATACCATGAATAACACTATTTAAAGGCCTTACTTTAATATTTTTATCTTTATTTTAACATAGAAACACATATTAATACAAGTCAGCTAGGATCTATTAAAAATTAAATTGCTAAATTTTTCATAATAAAGCTTTTCACAACACATACTAAATAATGGTGATTAATTTGTTCGTAATAAGCAATGTAACTGTTCAAATTAGCCACCTTGACACTGAAGTAGTTAAAAGGGCAGTTCCTAACACAAGCTATGGTAGGTTAGTGGATATGATTTTTATTGGTATTTAGAGTTTTCTTGGCTTTCTTTAAAACCTTAAAATGCCATGATCTCTTGCTTCCATTTAGGCTTTAAGAAAATGAACTTTAAAGGAAACACTGAGCCAGATTCTCTGGCTTTTGAACTCTGCAGGAGTTCCACTGGATGAAAACATTCATAATAAGGTGGCTCTTAATTTTTAAAAAGATTCTCCTATCACCATCACGAGCCAAGTCAGCTGGGTTCAGCAGGGTCATACTGAAGAAAAGCCCTGAAACAAAGCCTGAATTCTATTTCTAAGAAGCATCAGATACATTGATATCATTTCTTGAATATTATTCACAGTTAGCCTATCTCCAGTGTGTGGTTAGTTTCTCTCCTGTGTACACCATTCTGAAACCCTACTGCATCTGAGCCTCTACACAGACTGCCTATTCCTGTGTCTAAACTGTTGCATTTCCTGAACTAACCATTGAACTTGGCACATGATTCTCACACAATTTGTTAAATTGTTGAATTAATGTTTACATATCCTATTATGCTTTGTTAACATATTTTGCTAATTAGATTAAATTCTTAAGGACAATATGATGTACAATTTATCTTCCTATCTTCATTGTCCTATTCACTACATTAAACAAATTAGAAACTTGGTGAATTGATCTGTTAATAATTAATTCCACAAACGTTGTATGTTTGTAGCACCCTGAGGACATTGACTGCAAGTAGGTGTTGCTCGCACATTACTCCTGATCAAAGCATTGAAAGAAAACAAAACCATAAAATATCCAAGTCTATAGGAATGCTTGCAAACATGAAGCATTTGTATTTGTTCAGAGATAATTCTTTAATAGCAAGTCTCTTTATCACTTAATGGCTCACAATATTAAATTAAATATTATTTAATTTTGTTTAAGAAAACTTAAACATTTTTCATTTTCAAAATTTTCTTCCCAATATTTGGTCTTCATTAAATTTTTAGTACAGATATACCAAAATTTCATAAACAACTCCCCTTGATAGTTCCCATATCCTGCCTTTTGGTGTTCTCTGCACTGTTCTCCATATTTCTCATGGATATTTGTGTTTCTCTTCAAATATTCACATCATAACCTCTGAGCCTCAAAATGTTTGGAGGAAAGACGCTTAGTAGGTTCTAGCCAACATGATGGTTTCACTTACAAAGGAAGGTTTTGAAACACTGATCTGAGTGAGACACAAAGAGAAATCTGTGAAGAAGGCTGGTATCAGGCAAGCTTCTACAAATGTTAAAATGCCAAATATGGCCATGAGCAAGCTGACAAAACTGAGGGGGAAGCAGGGAACAGACTCTCCCTCAGCTAACACCTTGAGCTCAGACTTGCAGCTTTCAGAACTGTACTACTAAGCTTTTGGTGCTTAATCCATTCAGTTTACAGTACTTTGTAATATCAGCCTCTGGAAAAACACAGGCCCTAAGCAGCAAGTAAAGAGAATGTTAGGGCAAAGGGAGTAACCTAAGTACTTGAGATAAGCTTAAAATTTTAAATGTAGGTTGGAAGAACTCAGGAGCTCAAAGCATTTGCCTAACATGCTGCATAAAGCCCTGAGTTCAATTCCAGAAACACACACACACACACACATACACAATTGAGGATGAAAAGTCAATGGCAAACAAAGGGTATAGAATGAGCGAGGGCATTTGTGGAAGTAGAATCATAATTCAGTGAAGTATTGCATCTACTTTATAGAAAAGGAGTGTTAAGTGTAGGAAGGAAAGAGCTACAGTCTTAAAACGTGTTAAGTACAACAACACTGCTATAGCTAGTAAGAGTATTACCATTTATTTATTAAAGACTAATTCTGTACCTTGTGTCACTTATCACTTAATACACAGAAAGTCTTCTCTGGGCTGGTGGCTAGGACAATTGATAAGGTGGTTGGAGATTAGACTGACACTAACTCAGAGCTTTTAGGTTAAAACAGATTTGCCTCCCTAAAGTAAACAGGCTTTCCCTAATCCATTGAAGATGCAACAAAAAGACTGGCCTTAGCTGGGCGGGGTGGCACACACCTTCAATTAACCCCAGCACTAGGGAGGCAGGGCAGGCCTAACTCTGTGAGTTCAAAGCCAGTCTGGTTTACAGAGTGAGTTCCAGGACACAGTGCTGTGACACAGAAAAACCTTGCCTCAAAATCCACAGAGAAAAAAAAGATCAGCCTTCCCAAATAAGACCTAATTCTAGAAGAATGCTTTTGAACTCAAACTGGAACACTGACTCTCCCAAGTCTCTACTCTGAAAACCAACCCTGTGTTTTGAACTTGCCATTTTTCTTAGTCATGGGAGCTAATTCTTTATTTTTACTATTGGTTCTGATTATCAGGAGAACCCTAATATACAGAGCAAGCACTCAAAGAGCATTGGATATTATTATATTCTTGGGTCAGGTGGAAATGAAAATGCCTCATTGTGCCAATGAGAATAATTGAGTATCAGAAGATTAAGTAAATTGCCTAAGAACACACTGTTAATAAGTCACAGAGAGGATTCCAGCTAAGCCTGATTCCAAAGTACATGTTTCTTCCGCTACATATTGCTACCTAAGACCTGACAGAGAGGCTAGACATGAAGTAGAATGTGAGACTGTTTTCTAAAGGTACAGGTGCATGAAGAATGGGATTCAAAGTTTTCCAGGCATAATCAGTATAAGAAATATCTAGTTTTGTGGCCTTGAAACTTTAAGTGCCAACATCTACTACTCCATAGATATCTCACCAAATTTTGATTTGAAATATCAGTCTTTTAAAGTGGTTTTTTAAATTTTTTACATTAAGAAGAAAAAGCTCAAATATTCTCAAATATGTCATATGCTAATTTTAGGCCCTTATGTAGGAAAACATCACTGGCCATCTCTTTCCACATTCTGAAACTCAGGATCGTTACTGTTAACTCTGCACTGTAGAAGAGATCACGTTCTTATAGCAAGTGTGAGCCAAGCTCAGTTAATTGCCTCACAATGTTCGCAGCATACCTGCTGACACACGGTCTTGACAGCGTGACAGAGAACTAAAGGATATCAAGGAAGTGATAAGTAACAAGCCACAGATAAGATTATCACAGCTTTAAAATAAAATGGTTTTATGCACTTGAAGATGACACCAATTAGAAAACTAATCATCAATTCAACACATTCTCAAAAAAAAGTACATGACAGCATTTTAGAAATTATATAGACACTTACACAATTATCACTTTTGGTACCAAAATTAAAGTTTTAGCTTAAGTCATTTTCATATTCAAGTAAAAAAATATTCTGAATCACTGTTGGCCTTTTCTATCTATGAACAGGTTTACAGTGAAAGTCTGCCTTCAAACACTTTTGGGACAGATGTATAACTTCAAGGTTTGGCAGAGTGCTAAAACTTGGGGAACTCATACTGCAGTTACCTTCCCTGGTACACCTGATAAGCATCCAAGTAAATATTACCTGTTTCTTTCAAAATTGGATCAGAGAATACTCTTTCTCAAGAAATGCCAAGCAACCAATTAAAGTTAAAAGTCAACCTTGTTAGGTGAAACTAATGCAAAAAAAACAAAAAAAAACCTGAAGTCACAGGAATATAGGAATATACATGACTTTTCTGTGCAGATATGTTTCTATATTGTAATTTATACTTGGATATGATGGCAAAAAAAGTCTGAATGAAGAATGTTTTGTTGTGGTGAGAATAGAATACTCAAATGACTGAACCTGAAGCATGGCTTAGAAAGTGAAGTAAGTAGGGTTAGGATGTGAAAACTCAAGCAAAGGGCTCGGTATTCTTGAGGGAGAATGAAAGAATAGGAAGGTGGGTTTGGGAAGTAAAGGGAACTAGGTACTACATAGCTAGTATAATCAAAACAGAGCACAGCTGGAATTGGTTTGTAACTGAGCTGTTACTATGCCACAGTGTTTAGCTACACTATGCTTTTTGACTTCTGTTTTTCAACTAAACTAAGGAATATAATCACAAAATGTAAAAATGAATGTGATGGCCTTTTTACTACAAAGAAGAAAGGTTGCATGATTAAAAATATTAGAATGAAAACTAAGCAGAATAAACAGAATCCCTATATAGGCTCTAAGATAACTACTAGATACCTGGTATCAAGGGTTAAATAGTAATGCTAAACAAACATGCAAATACATGCTTGCATGAGTAAATAATGAATAATTAAAAGCCACATTTGTATTTCAAGATTATTATTTTCACCTTAAAGAGCTCATCTTACAGTTATTATCTGGTTAATCAAATTTTATTGCAAAAACCTTTGGTTCTGTTTTGAGATTGCTACCTCTGAACTTTAAATAATTCTACAAACTTAAAACAATAAATAAAACTTTAAATCTCATTGTAGTTATGTATTTCATGTACTGAATTAAATTTTGGAAACAGCCAATGTCTTATTTTACTACTCACTCTGATCCACAATGGTTTTTTAATCTAATTAATCCACAAGGAAATTCGTTGGTTTTGTGCACTCTTTTCCAGAACATTTTATTTATATATATATATATATGAATGAGCATGCACATTTGCATGCTACGCTTTGATTTTTTGAGTACAGAAACCAGTGACTATTAGGCATCAGGTGAATGGAGTAGAAAAGCAAATGTGAGGTTTTAGATGATAAATCTGTCTTCTGTGAACTAAGCAGTAGAAGTTCCTTCGGTAATAAGTATTTGTTCAGGGCTTGGGGTGCAACCAAGTAGTAGAGCACATGGGACTGGGTTTAACCGCCCCCCCAATACTACCAAGTGAAATATTGATTCTGCCTAATTATCACTTATTGAAAAGAAAGGACTGATAAGTCAAAGAATTTATTCAAATAGCAGTATAATGCCACCTCATGCCAGTACCTTTCTCATTTGATAGACATACAGGACTTACAGAGGCTTCTATCCTCACATCGGGCTTCTTTCCTCAACTGAATCATTTCACTCCAGAAGATGTATTAACCCTCTGCTCTGTCCTCTCAATCTATCAATCTAGATCCTTTCTTCTTCTCTCACCTTCTACCTCTAATTAAGAAATCTACCTATTTTACTTCCGAAACATCTTTTAAATCCAGCCTTTTTCTATTCCTCTGACACTCTTTTCAAATTCATTTCTTTGACACAACTGTAACAAGCTTGAAATGATCACACCCTGACCTGCGGGAATCCTGTCACTTTTCACTAACAGCACTGAGGACTTTACCATGTCTGCAGGCATCTGGATGCTTGCTGGTTTCCAAACCTTCCTCCCTCATCCCTCTCATGTTTTCAGGACAAACTCAAGACCTTCTCTAACCCCCTGAAGGTCTCTTTCTTATTCTCTCCATAATTCCTACCCACAATCTGTTCTGTGTTTCATCTTTCTTTGGACTTATCCCCATCTTCTTTGCATGGATAATATTTGCAGAATGACTTCCTCTGGGAGTGACGACAAGAACACTTCTCTAGCAAACCAGCCTGGACAGGCACGAGTCTGGATTAGGGGGTCTCTGCTGAGGGCTTCTACAAGCCCTTTAAACCTTCAGTTGTAAGATATTTAATTTAAGATATTGTTCAGAGCGCAACACCTCTACCACCTTAATGCCTAGCAAAGAATACAGCCATGGTGAATAAATGAATGAAAGTGCCCTTCAATAATTGCTCTGAGTCATGACCTACAAGGAAATATTACTTAAATGTGGCTCTTTGCGGCGGATTATCTGGTGATATCAAGAGAATGTCTTCCTGTCTGAGGAATCCTAACAATGCTAAGACTCAAAAATCTCCAAACCATTTCCTCAACCTAGATCAAAGGTTCATCAAGTATGCTATCTTCTAAAGGGCCAGTCATAAGCATCACAGGGAATATTTGAAGAAAAGCTTGCTCTACAGGAAATGTGTCACCAGTTGTTTCCCAATCCATTTTATCAGAGTAATTGTCATCCTGTCAGGAACGCTGAACACAATCAATATACGATATGCATGGATCTCTAGAATTGACCACAACGGAGCCAATTTCAACAAGAGATAGTTATTAGAACCATGTAATCCAGGAGTCCTGAAATCGTCTGACTACTACAAAACAAGTTAGTGTGCAATTTCAAATAACCATTAATGCCAATAGACAGCCATTAATAGGCTATACAGAAATTTTGACAAGCCTCATCACATGGACACAGTTGCAAAAGCCACATTTTTAAAAGCTCTGCAGAAATGTAAGTCGCCTAATAGCAGCATGAACTTTTACAGGATTTTTTCTAAAAGCCCAAATTCTCTGACAATCAAGTCTATGAAAAGTCCTCCTTGTAATGCTAATTTTACTCAGAAAAATAAACAAGCAAAACATGTTGCATCCATTCCATTTGTAAGTATGAAGGGAAGCCACTAAAACAATGTTTCCCTTTATGATAATGTACAACATATTTATAAAATCACTGTCAGTGTCTCCAAACAGACCTCTTTCATAGTTTATCCCTCTTAAACTCATTGCTTTGCGGGGACTTTTCTCTGAGGAAATGCTCTTACACAAGCCACATGGGAACAGAGGATCAAAATGGCCAAAACTGCTGCTGACTCATGGGTGTCTTAAAGTTTCAACAAATGATGCCTAACTGCATGCTAAATAGTTACCACCCATCCCTTATGGTTTACCAATCCTATACTTACCTATAGTGTTACCACCCTGAAATTACAGGTTCCTGGGCAAGACATTAACAGTAATAATATACTTTATAGTAATATTTATTCGTGGATCTCTTAAACAAGTTTCAACATTTATGAATTGAATATTATCACAGTAAGCCCGTCTTCCATAGAGAAAACCAAAAGTCTTGATTTCTCCTCTGTATCAGCATTAAGTGTGCAGTGAGGGGTATTTCTTTGCTACATCAGATAACATGTTGATAAAGTTATTTTTAAAATAAGAGCTTCCTCTGCTCTTGGTAGCAAGGTATTGAATATTAAAAGTGTATTGTGTAATACGTGCTGTAAAACCATGGAAGAAATTTAATAATTGTGATATCAACAGATTTAACTGTATCATATTTATTATACATACACACTGTAAATGACAATTTTCATCACATCATCTACAGGAGGTGCTCTTAGAATTGTGCATTAAACCAACAAAAACTGGCATGAAACTAACATATACCCCAAGTTGAAAACTCTTGAGCTGTGTAATATCAAAACACGATCAGCAAAAGGAAAATAGATAGAAGAGAGTCCCGAGGGGCTGTACAGAGCCAACATTGGGCAGTGTTTGTACACTGTCCAAACAGAGGGTCCCCATCCTCTATGTAGCTTCACCTAATACCTACTGGAGAAAAACGGCAAACGATAGCATAGAAACCTGGAGCTACAGACACTGAATGGCATCAATCAACTAACAAAAGGACATGTGGAATTCAGCTATAACAGGCTTCCTAAATAACATGATTGTACCCTCATACATCAAAATTGGCCTTTGGATTTGCTAGCCTAAGCCTTGCCCAATAGACAAACATAAGATAATGTCTGTGCATGGATCAGAAACATAATGCACATGTTGCTACCCAGTTTTCTGTAAGTGTTCCTAGCTCAGTCATTAAAGTGCTTCACAAGCATGAAGACCTGAGTTCAATCCCAAGCACGCAAATAAAAAGGTAAGTGAGGTAACAAATACTTATAACACACATACTAGGATAGTGTTGGGAAGGCAGAGGCAGGAAGACTCCCTGGGCTCCCTGGAAAGTGTGTCTAACATAATTGGTGAAATTCGGGCCAATGAAAAACCCGTCTCAAAGGAGATGATGGGCTTTCTGAGAATGATACCTTATACTGCCCTTTGGCCTGCACATACAAACACACACACACACACACACACACACACACACACAGAAAGGTACCCACCAGGTATGATCTTTTTATTACAGTTATATGAAACCATAAACTTCAAACATTTCTCTATATCAAAGGTTTTGAGAAATTAGTCCCACTAATATATGATTCATAAATTCTATGTAACTATATCACCACTTGTTCTAAAACAACTTATTTCATAAATGTTATCATACATCTTTAAGCTAATGTACATGTTTTCCACAAAACACTCGAATTTTTCATGGTAAAATTGTCTTCTCTGTTTAGAACAGTTTCAATGCCTTTCAAATTTTCACTCGCTGTAAATTCATAACCCCAAACCATAATAGTGGGCACATGGAATTCAGAGTTTTTAGTCCTTTATGACACTAGAATTGATGAAACAGTGCTCAGAAAGTCTGTCTGAAGGGCATTTAAGGAGATCTAAGCACATGACTTTCCTCTACATAGCTAGTAAATCCGTATTAGTTGAGACTATCCCATACATTAACTTCTCAAACATACACATCACATATATAGGTTGATAGCCACAAAATTATACCCAAAAGAACTCATTGTCTTACAGAAATGAGGAGCATGGTACTGGAAAGAACATAAAAATGTAGAAAATAACCATAGTAGTTAGCATTTCCTCAGTAAGCCCAGAACGCATTTCTCAACAGATTAACTCACTATGTCATATGCACATTGACAGCCTCCAAGTTAATACCAAGTCACATAGAACTGTGAAAGGACTTGCCTAGTAAGCAAGACTGAGTCCAAGCGATGGGAACCCAGAGCCCAGTGCCCTTGATACTAGGTGACACTGCCTAGTCCAGTGTGTGTGTGGGGGGGGGAGATTTTTAGCTTGAAAAAGTATAGTCCAGAAGGAAGTTTCTATCACTGACTGGTACTTTAGCTGAATGTCAGTTCCTATAAATAGTAGAAACTTAACTCTTAAAAACACACCTATTCTTAAAGCAACTGATTATGAAATCATTTGAAGAACAGAAATGAGTATGCTCTTAGCAATTTTCACAGCCATTATAATACTTTTCCTTTCCAAATCCACCTAAGAGCATTTGTAAAGTGCTAAAATAAATTAGCTGGATTGTAAAAGAGATTTTTGAAACGCTGGTAAATGAACAATCTAAGTTTCTTCAGACTTAGTGGGGAAAATACGTAAGAGACATTCATTCTCCTGAAAACTTATTTTTCAGAAGCCCTGACATTTAGGTTCTGCAAAGGGCTCTCATAAAAGCGTACAATTTATGGCAATTAACACTGTGACTCTGTGAGTAGAAGGAAAATCAATCAAGGCCGATAAGCTGCATTTATGGATGAAGTAACAAAAGGCATTGTGAATACAAAAGGTGATTCCAAAGGGCACAGACCTTCTCTCCCATCCACCGGGAGGAGCTCTCCTGAAGAGGCACCTGTCCTCTTAGCTCTGAACTCTAGACTTGCACCCAAGGTAACTTCAGGAAGACTTAAAGCTGAGCCTTGCCTCCTACCCACACCACAGGGCACATTTAGAAAATATGTGACACTTCTGACACTTTAGTTTGCTGATTCGCTGAGGAGCTGTGAGTCAAGTGAGGTCCCATGAGAGAGGAGAGAGAGAGAGAGAGAGAGAGAGAGAGAGAGGATCCTTTTCATTCATTCACACTAGAGGAACACAGTAGATGAAACATCACAAAACACAGCAAATTCAAAGTGCTTAATTACTCTTGCCTAGGTCTTCCAACTTAAAATCTAATTTTAAAATCCTATTAAATTGAGTTATTTGGCTCATGCTGTGCAAAGAGAAGTGAACAATGTCCTACGTGTCAATTGGGTTTAGCTTCGGTAGGTAGAACCCTAGCTTCATATCCCCATGGTAATTGCATTTATAAGTGATTTGCTTTTAATATTTCTGCTTCTTAAAGCTAAATATTTTAACTTACTTGCTCACATTTTTAAAAAGAATAATGCAACTGAGGTGAACATGTTAGACTTACTCATTATTACAACAGCAAAAAGTACAATATACTTTCTCGACTTCTACAAATTCAATCAACAAATGTTTTCTGAGCACCTACTACATACAGGCATAACACCTACAGACAAGCTTCCTGAGGAGAAAACAATGAACCCATCTTAAGAAGTTTTCATTAAGCAAATTTCTTATTTATAACTTTTTCAGGAAAAAAAAACTTAAGAAATCTATTGCTCTGCAACATATTTAGGTGTTGCAATTCTGATTCTCAGTTGCAAGTAGATTTTGTTTCCTATTTAATCAGCTTCATTTTGTTCTACAAAATCCATATTTTCTTTAAAACAATGAATGGCAACACACCCTCAAAAACAAAACGAAAATAACAAAAATCTCTTCCTGTTTTCCCAAAATCTGCCCATATTCATTCCCTTCTCTGGCATGGACACAACTGCAAAGATCTGCTGGGCAGCCCCTCACCTGAAAAAGAGTTTGGAGATAAAGCTGGCTTTCTCTAAAGGCGACTTCTGCATGATGTCTCCGCGGTGCACAGAGGTCTGTGTTCCGCCAGGTTCAGGTTGGACTCGACCTCTGAATATCCAGGACCCGATGCTTTTGGCTCTTCCCCTTTTCTGGGACCTGCGGTGATGTCATTTGCTTCCAATTTCCCCCCAACCAGCTGTGTCCCACATACCGCCCCTTCCCTCGGCTTTCTTCCCCCGCCTCTACAGCCCAGGTTAAAAGCCAACGCTGCCTAGCCCAGCCCCACAGCCACTGCTCTCCACGCCCCGCGCCCGCCCCATGCTCTCTTTCCTCCTTGCTCGCGCCCGCCCGCGCGCCTCATTTTCCCGGCTCTCACTCTCAGCGTCTTCCTGCGCTCCCGGTATCTCTACCTTCTGGCAGTAGCAGCTCAGACTTCAGGTTCGGAAAAACCGTGGCAAGTCTGCGAGACCTCAAGTCTTCCTAGGTGGGACCAAGGACCATTCACTGACCTCCTTAGCTACTAGGAGCCTTTCTTCTGTCTTTTCCTTCTCTCTTTCCCACTCCTCTGTCTTCTCTTTCTCCCTCTCCTCCTCTTAGTCCTTGTCTGCCTTCTATTCTTTCTCCTCCTTGTTCTCGTTTTTCTCCTCCTTTTCCCCCTCCTTCTCTGCTTTCATGTGTTTCTCATCTTTCTCCTCCTCCCCCGCCTTCATCTCTTTCTCCTCCTTCATCTTTCTCCATCTCTTTCCCCTTCATCTTTCTCCTCCTCCCCGCCTTCATCTCTTTCCCCTTCATCTTTCTCCTCCCTCTGCTTTCATCAATTTCTCCTTCATCTTTTTCCTCGCTTTCTCCCCTTCTTTTCCCCCTTTTCCTCCTCCACCTTCATCTCTTTCTCCACTTTTTCCTCCTTTTTCACTTTCTCTCCCTCCTCCTGTCTCTTTAGCTTCCGGTTGAGTTACAGTTAACTTATCAAGATCCATTTTGAAAATATGAAAGTGCGGCTTCTCTGTATCAAAGAACAGACTCAGAAAGCTGCACAGTTCCATGGAAGTCTGAGGTCTTCACCTCAGCAAGTGCTTCAAGAGCTGGACAAGACCTAAGCTCTGTTGACTGAGGCTCTAGGGTAGCTATAGTGGCTGAAACACATATGCCACAATTCCCTGATATGTGAGAATTACAGCAAAAGCCCTAACAAGGAAAGGGAACTGCTGCTTTCCCCTATGAGGTACGCATGTGTCATACATATATATCACTAGGTCCTGATGAGCCATAACTACAGCCAACGTCCTCGAGCACAAAGGGAGCTACTGCTTTACTCATTTCCCACTCAGCATGTGTTCAGTGTATGGTGTGGCCTTTGTGTTTCAGAAGGCTTTTATGTGTGTGCTAGACAGAGACAACGGGGCTGTCTAAACTAAATGACCCTCATTTAGATTTCCTAGTCTTGCTAAGCAAAATATCTTGAGTAAAACACTGATAGGAACCAGGAGTCACAGAAACAAAGGTATCCTGCTCTCTGAGAGGATGTCTGCACCTTTAGTTCCTGAGAGTTGTCCAGGCTATGTGCTTTCCTTCCAAGCTTTAGGTGTGAGAATTTTGTGTCCAACACAAAAACCTGCCGACACAAATTCCTGAATCCTTTTATGCCAAAGCAAGTAAAATAGAGTTTGGATTATTTTTTCCTTTTATTGAAAATAGAATTTTCTTGTTATTTAAGCAGTGGTAGCACAGATCTCTGAGTTTCAGGCCAGCCTGGTCTACAGAGCAAGTTTTAGGAGAACCAGGGCTACAGAGAAATTCTGTCTTGTCTTAAAAATAACTAAAAACAACCAAACAAAAACACATCAAAAAGAAAGAAAATGGATTTATCCCCCTCAGACACTATATCCTGATTACTGTTTTCTCTCCCTCTACTCCTCCTAGGTCCTCCCCACCTACCCTTCTATTTGTAGCCATTTTCTTTCTGACTCTCATGAGAAAACAGAGAAGCTTCTAAGGGATAATAATAAAATAAAAAGATAAAAACTAACACACTGGAATTGGACAAAACAAACAGAAAAGAGCCAAGAAGAAGGCACAAGAAACAGAGACCCATTTGTTTGCATACTCAGGAATCCCATACAGGCACTAACCTAAAAACCATAATCTACATGCAGAGGACCTGATGCAGATCATACAGACCTGTGTAGCTGCCTCAGGCTCTGTGAGTTCATATGAGCTTTGCTCATGTAGATTTAGAGGAACTTGTTTTCAAGTATCCCCTCTGGCTCTTAGACTATTTCTGCCACCTCTTCTTCAGGGTTCCCTGAGCCCTAAGGTGAAAGGTTTGATGGAGACATCACATTTAGGGTTGAGTGTTCCAAAGGAAGAGTTTGATATTAAAAGAAAAATCAGAAATTAAAATGTTTTGGCTTGATTCTTGCCTCACCATCTAAACACAGGGTATTTATTTGTGAGTTATCTGAATTTTTATTTTTGCCCATCCAGCCACAACACAAATATGTATTGCATAATACTAAGACAAGAAAATGCATTTAAATTAATGAATCATGGCCAAGAGGTTTTACAGCTCTTCTTTTCATACCTACATTACCCTTTTTCTTTATCTTAAGATACTTATAAAGACATTTAACTTTTAGTATCCTATATGTTATTTAAAAATAGCAGAAATTATAAATCAAAGTTCTTACAGACAGACACTAGGGGAAACCTTCAGTATTTTCTAACTCAGTATTTTCAAGTACTGTATTTGTGTTTTTCTCACTCCATTATGACAAAAGTTGAAACTCAGTTCTCACTATCAACTTCTCCCAGCATCTTTGCCCCACCCTTATTCTGTTGTTTATAAGTACTGGTGTGACACACCAAATGTGATGCTCAGATTCTGAAACTAATTTGTTATCAGTTCCTCTTTGCTCTCGCCATCATGTGACTCTAGATGAAGGATTAGATTCCAAAGATCATCAAAGCTGACCCAGCTATATGACTTCAGGAGATCTCAAGCTTCTTCCTCTTCAAAGGACAATGAAAAGGATGAGTTCTTTCATTTTCCATAGATCATTCATTCAACAGTCATGGGCATACATGCTATTATGCCCGATGATGAAGCAAGCGTCCAAGTGAATAAATGTCTGTAATACTGGACTCAAAGTCAGATGTGATCCCAAACACTCAGTCCCATCAGTGTGAAGCATTACTTCTAATCAAATCTCCCATCCAGCATTCACATTATGTCATCACAGCCTTCTGTCTCCTCAGACTAGTTTCATGAAGTCAGAACTTCTACACCTGCTCAACAGTAAGACAAAAAAGCAGAAACCTAAGACCAAGATGTCACTGGAGTTATACATCTTTGATAAATCTTATATAAACATTATAATCCATTCTAAGAGTATATATTACATGAGCACAGGAACACCTTAGATTTTTATAATGAAACATCAAATCCCAAACTTGTTTGGGCAGAAGATTTTAAAAAGTAGACATGTCCAAGTGAAGTAACTGAGATATGATATACAGAATTTATGTCTAGGTACATACCTGACACAAACGTGAAAATATATCAAAAAATGTTCAGATATAAAGTTGTGAATGAAACTCTCAAGGAGAATAAACAGATCAGGATGAACATAAGAGGAGATAGTAAAATATAGTAGCTTTTCTCTTCAAGATAATCAAATACCAGCTTATATCATTCTACAACATTATTGCAATAGCTTACAATCATTGGACTATTACTATATATCCTGAGTACAATTACAAACATACAGTGCAATTCACCTCATTTAACCAAGAACACGTTCATAAACAGCTAACTAATATCATGTACCTCATAGGAAGGATTTGAGGAACAAATTGTATTAATTTCCAAATTAAGTTGCATGGCTGATAATAACAGAAGTGGCTGCAACTCAGTGGCAGAGCATCACTTAGCATGGACCATAGTTCTGGATCCCATTCACAGAGTGATCAGTCAGTAACAATGAAAGAGAAAAATGGGATTTGAAGGTAAGCAGCATTTCCTGAGCCAAGGGACTTAAAAATTACACACTGGTCTGCAGGACTGACTGACATTTTAGGAGAGCAGAACTTCAGTACAGATGAGTAATGGGCATTCTTGTGTATACTTCTAAAGGTACACTAAGAAGAGAGCAACACAAGAGGAAAAGAGAAAGGGACAGAGTGGGAAAGTGGATGGAGGGGAGGGAGGGA
>LOEQ01000437.1:488462-513812 GCA_001685075.1 Bramus lutescens | reverse complement strand
GAAGGAAGGAAGGAAGGAAGGAAGGAAGGAAGGAAGGAAGGAAGGAAGGAAGGAAAAGGTAATCCATATTTGGCACCTACTACATGCTCAACATTGTGCCAAGTGCTTTCTACAAATGACCTGAGAAATACAAGCTTCCTTTCATAGGCTTCTCCATCTTCTAGAGAATGGCTGAACTTTTCTCCATTAGTGATTATAAGAATGCATTGAAAGCCAGGTGGTGGTGGCACATGCCTTTAATCCTAGCACTCAGGAGGCAGAGGCAGGTGGATCTCTGTGAGTTCGAGGCCAGCCTGATCTACAAGAGCGTCTCAAAAAAAAAAAGAATGCACTCAAACTACACCTCATTTTGACCCATCATGTTCAACAAATCTTTTCTGAGGGAGCTTTGTCTTAAGTGGGTAACAATCATGGATACACTAAAACCTAGACAAGTAGAAGGATGAAAGTGTCCTTTCATAGAAAGAAAAGCTCTCAAAAGAGAGAAGGCAGACCTCACCAGCTTCACATGTACAGGATGGCTGTGTTTAAAACTTATCAAAAGCAGCAGATAGGGCAGTCACAGCTCCTCCACAGCTTGCCACAAATACATATCACAGTCTTGCAAAGCTGTTGAGGACTATGAGGGGTTACCCAGGTACAGAGCCCAGTTGGTCATCTTTCCCTCTTAGGATGCCATGTCATCAGGTCAGGAACTAGAATATTGCTGTATTTGCTCATAAGGAATGAGTTAATGTGAAATGGTAAGTGGAGGATGAGTTCTATGTGGATATCAAGTTTGTGTGTAGAAATATTAGTGCACATGGATACTTATTCTAATCCTTAAATCTTGATGTATCAAAGGCCAATACAATATATGACTCTCTGTCTAATATCTAGAAGACTCATTTATGGAAGAACTTGTGCTTAGATTTATAAAGTTAACATGTACTGTCATCATGTTCAGCAACTCTAACTAAATTTTTAAAAATTCACTTTCTGTTCATTTTCTGTACAAATGTATGGCTTTTTACAGAAACTCACTTTATGCTCATTTTTGTGTTAATTTATGGCTTAAAGATGGATATGAAAGACAGAAAGTAAAGACAGTTACCCATTAAATAATTTTTTGGCCTAAAAGGCTAAAATTTGAAATTCACAGGCTCAAAGATCTTTTTCATGGTTTAGTTATGCTCACAAACAGTCTAAAGGACCTTGTTGTTTCAGGGCTCTATGATGGCTATTTATTAATCTTCAGGTTCACTGTGATTGGTGCAGCCACGGTGATTAATCCAAATGGTCAAAAGGACAAGCCACTCCTGCTCAGTGACTAGGGCCTCTTTGCATTGTGGGAGCTGACAACAATGGGGATTTCCCTTTTGCTTGTACAGCTCTCAAGCAGCAACCTTGACAGAAGGATGGCAGGCATTTGGGATTCTCATTCATATGCACAAAACTTGTATTTAAAAAACATATGAATGTTTACATTTTTCTGGAAGCATAATCATGCTAATGAAATAAAATCAAATTGATGAATTTATGTCATTTTTTTTAATTTAAACAAATCTGGTCACTGCAATGTTTTACCTTTAAATACAGATTCCATTACTAGTGAATTAAAACTAAATTTAGTTTGGTACCATCTTTGCAAGTAAAAACTTATAGGTTGTATACATCTTTTGCTATATAGATATCATTGTACGTTGTAGGAAAGATTGTAGAATTAGTATGTTCCAGTAACAAAAATATATCAGTTTTCAAATAAAGGAACTAAGGTACAAAAGGTGAGCACTATATAAATTCAAGAGAGACTACCTGAATTTGAATAAACTCAATGGTGTGCACTCTGAGGTGAATGCATAGTCACTGTTCTGCACAGAGCAAGATAGGAGGAACAGTTTTGATTATCTGAGAGGACCTGCCTTTTGTCATTTGTGCTCTTGCTTCTCTGTGTGGGTGAAAACAAGCACTTATCCACAGGAAATGCTTCTTTTTCTTTGGATTTCATTGAGCAGACCCAGTTCCTGGACGGCAACAGGGATGGAACCCAGTATGGACATAGGAAGGAAGCAGTAACACAAGGTCTTTCCTGTGGCTTGATGGAGATTGCCTCTTCTATTTCTCCTGACATTCACTGGACATGGTATTCACTTGAGTTTTCAAATGACTTCTCAAGTGCTAAGAAAGAGATATTAGACCTCCCAAAGGAGAAGCCATTTCACCACTAGCGGGAAGGTTTCAAACTAGTGTCTTCCTCATGGTAAAGAATGAGCCACTTTTGACTTTGTAGCTAGAGGTGGAAGCTTGGCTTTACCCACACATCATGAGGTCCTAGGAAGGCTCTGGAAAGGACATTAGGAGTCCATGTATAAGGGATTACAGGCTGAGACTAAGAATGGGGATCAGAGAACCTGCTGAAACCAATGTGGGTGTCTTTTCCAGTAAGGTGATAGTGGAGCAGAAACTGAGACGGTCACTTTTCTCTTATTCATTGACAATTTCATACATTTATATGATGCATTTTTGCTATTTTTACCCTTCCCCCATCATCTGCTCATCTCCTTCTCTCTCCCAATGAAGCTCTTCTCAGCAAGTCCAAGAACTATTTTCATAAGACAGATTGCAGCAACAGAAGCCCCAACAGCAGGAATAGCTTGGACTGGTCAGGCTCCAATCATCTTCTCTGATGTTTGGAAATGAGGTTGTCCCTCTGGAATGAGAAAATCCTCATTGTGGGCAGTTAGAGTAGAGGACATTTTAAAAAGCATTTCTGTACCTCTCAATAATTTCAATAGTCACAATTTAGCAAGTCCTATGACCTTATTTGTTCTCCAAGAAGTGAATTAAAGGTATTATATACACTGCATTAGTGCATAAACACAGGAAAATGCATAAATGGGCATACACTTCCGACTATAACACAAATGTCTAATTTTTTCCCAAAAACTAAGAAAAGAAATGAATCCCCTGATCAAGGAATATTTCTAATTCTCCCAGTGTTTTGGGAAAGACTGTCAGCTCTTTGTCAGGCTGGGGATACAGTAAAGAAGACAGCCTGCTGCAACATCTAACATCTTAGAACTAAGTTCCACTGAATTCTGGACAAGGTAAAAAGATTAGCTTCCTGAGCCCAAAGTAATGGTCAGCTTCAATGTCATCCTCAGTAACCATGTGTTCTTCCTGGACCTGTAAAATCTATGGTCCCACAAGGCTTCCCTAGCTTGTCCCCACCTCCACATCCCAGGAATGCATCCTTACCCCACTTGTGGCTTGGTGTTGAAAATAAGATTTTCTCTGGAGCCGTTAGATACAGTCACAAAAATGCCCTGTTGGGAGTAGGAAAATATCTCCCTCAGATAACTTTTTATATAACTACATTCTTTCATCACTAGCACTAATTCATTCTGAGATATTCTTTAAAAACAAAGTATGTGTGCAATCTCTATTGCATTTCATTTTTACTTACTAATGATTTAACTTTAAATATAAAACAGAAACAAGTTTTAAAGTTGTATTTGGCTTTTTATCTCAAAAAAAATCCAGAAGCTTCGAGAAATGGAAACATCACAGTCCTCTGTTTCTCTAAAAAGATCCTGGACACTCTTTTCTCATCTCAGAGGCTGGTTGGGGAATGTAAAGGGATATAGCAGGTTCTGCAATGTAAGTCGATGCATGGCCCTTCCTTCCCTCAAAGCAGAGCAGGAATTCCACCCCACCACTCCTCATGGCAGATGAATTGCATGCCCTCAGCTCTAACGGGGAGGAGAAACCTTGAACCTTTCTGCACCTGCCTCCTGCTCAGCACTGTGGGAACCCAGATACTGACAGCTCCCTGGAGGAGTGCCAAAGCCATGGTGGAACATCCAGTCCCATACTGCAGGCTCATCGCCAGCCACAGAGATAGCTGCAGCTGCAACTGAACTGCTAGGTTTTCAAGACCTGATCTGACCATGATTCTTGCTGTCATTTAGAATTCTTCTTGTTGATTATTTATCAAATAATAAAATAAATTTCTTTTGGAATTTATTGGTGTAACCAAATATGGAATGGGGAAAAGGAGCCTATTTGATTATTATGTTCTTGTCAAACTTGATTTAAAGAGCGTGACAATTTAAAAAAAAGGATGAGAAATCAATAGCAACTGCAAAAAAATTAGAACTTTACTCATTCACCTAAGTGTTCTCATACAAACCCAAACATATTCAGGACTTATAATAACCATAACGATTATGATAACAATATATTTATAAAATCTGTTTTTACAGGTACTCAATAACTTTAAAACACTCTTTTCTTCAGTTATGTAAGTAGCAAGCATTAGATCCTCTCACTTCTAAAATATATTGTCTCTGTCTTATGGTCTTATCTGGGCAACATAGTGAAATCTTGTCTCATAAATATATGCAAGAGATTGTAGAGATGGCTTAGCAGTTAAGAGCACTTGGTGCTCTTCTTGAGGACCTGGATTTGATATCCAATGCACACACGGTAGCTCACACCCCTGTGGAACTGCAGTTTCAGGCATCCAATGATATCTTCTGGCATATACAGGTTCCAGTTACACATGAAGGCCAAAATTCATATATCTAAAATTATATATCTATATATGCTTAATATATTTAATGTATATAATTTTGCATGTTAATGTTGGCAGTTCTTTCATGGAATATGAGATGATGTTTCCTCAATTGTAAAGTCAGAGAATTAAGAGCTTCTATTACCAAAGATGGTAGTGAGAATTAAATGTATTGATCTAAAAATTAAAATTTTAGCATAATGATTGACATAGGTAGGTAGTCAATAGTGTATATTTGTATTCCAACTTTTTCCCCCCTGATATAGGGCTTCTCTGTGTAACAGCCCTAGCTGTCCTAGAACTAGTTCTGTAGACCAGGTTCTGATTGAACAACACCTTGTTTACTTCTAGCTTTCAACAAATGTGAATGAAGCTGTTAAATACATTGGAATTCAGATTTTTTGCAGACATAAAGTTTTAAGATCAGCTGGGTAAATGCTTAGGAGCATGACTGTTGGATTACATAAACTATTTAGCATTAACCATGCCATTGTATATTCTAACTCGAACTCACAGAGATAGATGCACCTGCCTCTGCCTCCTGAGTGCTGTGATTAAAGGTATGTGCTGCTGCCTCCCAGATGGTATTCCAACATTTACATCCTCAATTAATGATTCATAGCTGCTGACCCGAGTCTCCTATGTTTATTTTTACATAAAAAATAAAAATGGATATTGTAGATTTCCTTAGGATTTTTAAAAAATATACTTTCTCAACAACTTTTATTGACCTTCTTCAAAAATAATGGAAAATAAAACTCAACAACAAGAAAACAGTCCAATTAAAAAGCAAACCAAATACCTGGGCACCACATCAATGAAGATGCACATATAATAGACTAGCAGATGAAAAGATACACATTATTTACTGTCATGGAATTGCAAATCAAAACATCAGTGGCATATTATTAGGTTGAGAATTTTAAAATATGATAACAAATGTTAGAAAGATTAGAATATACAATGGCATGGCTAATGCTAGTTTTACTATGTAATCCAACAGTAATGCTCCTAAGCATTTACTCAGTTGATCTGAAAACTTTATGTCTACAAAAATCTGATTCCAATGTATTTAGCAGCTTCATTCACAATTGCTGAAAACTAGAAGTAAACAAGGTGTTGTTCAATCAGAAAGTATATATAGAAACTGCCATGTCTATATAACATAATAAAATGGAATGAACTATAAAGCCAGAAAAATATATGGATTAAACTTCAACACAGGTTGATAATAACAGTATTAAAGCCAGTAGTGAGAAATGTCTATATAACTATGATTTCTATTATATGCCTTTTAGGAAATTCATGGCTATGTAGAGATGCTAAGATAAAAAACAATGGTTTTTCAGGAGCTTGGAGTTGAAAGGAAATATACAGAATAGCTGAAACAAAAGTAGATATTTTTGGAGCAGTGGAACTATTCTGTATAGCTGTAATAATGCCTATATGACATTATACATTTGTTTCAGTCCTTTGAATTATACAGTGCAAACAATACATCTTAATGTGAATAAAAAGAATCATTTAGAAGAGGAGAGACCCCAGAATGCAAAGCAGAATACAACAAAGGATATTGTTAAAAGCAGGAAATAACTTCACTTGAGAGAAAGATTTGGAAAGAAAGTGATTGAAAATAAATAAATCTTGTAAAGCTAGAGGTACAAAAGCCAACATAGGTACTATTCTCTTCAACAGAGTGGCATCTGCCAATAATACATGTGATAATCATGAAGTCACTAGATGCACATTCTGAAAAAGAAAACAGAAGTCAGTAGATATTGGGTATTGGAAGCCAAGTTTCTCAACGTTGGAATGGGAAGTTACAGATAGGTAGAGATTAAAATGACCTATGTGGTAATAGATTAGAATTAAGATACGTCATGAGCTTATATTTAACTAGCCAACTTAATTAACAATGGAGATCTCTCTGTGTGTGTCTCTCTGTCTCTGTCTCTCTCTCTCACACACACACACAGTTCCTTTTTCAGTCATCCAAAGTGCCTAAAATCAATGACACTTCATCATAATGTCCAGACCACAATTTCAAATATCATTCTCTAATAATCTCCAATAAAAAGTCCCGTCATCTCTTTCAGGAATGAGATAGGAAAAATGGCAACTGACCCTAGACTGTATTATATTATCTTGTCAGGGAGTAAGAAGAAAAAATACAATACAGATTCACAGTACCAGGAGTAGCTCAAACAGAGCTAAGGAAGCAAGGAGAACCTTCCAATCACCAAAGTCAGAATAATTTTGACAATGTATCAAGTAGCAATTAATTATAATCAAAAGTATACAATAAATATCCATGGGTCAATACTGACATAAATCAATGATCAAATTAACATAGGAGAAAAAACTAACTTCTGATAGATAATTCCAAACAATTAATTAGATACTTTCTTATGAAAGAGGTGGAACTCACTTTTTCATTCCTTAAGCATGGGCTACTTACAAAGACTTCCTTCCAAAGAATACAGTATTGGTGACATAGGGGAAGGGAATGACTTTATAGTAGAGAAAACCAACAATGCCACCTCATCCAGGTCATCCAGGGCAACATCAATAGCAACATTCTGACAGTTTTTATGGGACACAATGAAAACAGGACTTTATTCCCCCAAAATCCATTTAGTCCCAGGCTAATCATGAGAAAGACAAATCCAAATAAGTACATATTCTACAAAATACCTGACTTCAAAATTGTCAAGAAAAATCTAAGAACTATCACATCTAAGAGTATATAAGCAGACATAAGTACTAAATACAATGAATAAGATCCTGAATAAGATCTTGGAGTAGAAAAGATCATTAGATAAAACTGAGAAAGTTTAATTAAATACAGACTTTAGTTAACACTGAATATATTGATACTGCTTCATTAATCACAGCAAATGTAGCACACTACTGAAAAAAGTTAACAGGTAAAGATGGATGTGGTTTTAGTACTGCCCCAATTTTTGGTAGGTCTGAAACTATCTTAAAATTTGATTAAAAAAAATTTAGTGACTTTGACCCATCTTTCTATGCAGCAAGCAAGTACTGACAATTTGAATTTTAATAACATTTAATAACAATATTTCAACTCCAGTGAGGTCCATTTATTTCATTTTGGGCTATTTCAAAATTAATCTTCTGCTTATTTATTTTCTCAATCAATTATTTTTATTGCAAAAGTGGCCATAGGATCCAGGCTTAGGCATGAACTGTGTAAGTCAGACAACTGATGTCAAATTGAGTTATTCTGTGACTTTGAAAAATCCCTCTTTCCAGTAAATAGTAAAAACATCCCCATAAAAGAATAGTCTATAGTTATTCAAACTTTGAAGTCGTTATTAAATCATGGAATTCATAAACCAGGACTGTGTTTCACTACTAAGAATGAGTTTGGCTGCAAATCAGTGACACATGCCCACTCACACTGCACTGTGTGTTCTAGATTCGTATTCTAGAAATACTGAATTAAAAGAGTTTAAAGTTTCAAGTATGTTTCAATTCCAGGAAAATCCTTTGCTTAAATAATTGTGTTCTTGTTTTATAATTTTCTTTCCATTGCTCCATTCTTACTCTTCATTCTTCTGTTTGCCATTCCATTCACCTTTAAATGTTTACACAGGATTGCTGCAAACTAACAAAGACATATCATATTCCACTCACAAAAACATACTTTCAAAATAGTTTGTTTGTACAGTAAGAATTTTTACCACTATTGGTTAAATATGGTTTAAGGAACATACTTAGAAAATAAGAACTTTTTCCTGGGGAACAACTGATATTTTAAGTCACCGAAGCAATGAACATGCAACTTCATTCTGGTCTTATTTTCTAATTTGAAACAAACTCAGGGTAAACTGAAAGCAGGAAGTTGACTGTGCTAACTCTCTAATATGCTAGGGCATTTTTGTGGTTTTAGTACTGTCATTCTCTTAAGGGATAATTGTCATTATAATATTAATATTGAGGAAAATAAGAAATGTTTAATACACTCATTTATATTCTTTTTAATTATCTGTTTTTTTTATTTATTATGTATACAATATTCTGTCTGTGTATATGCCTGCTGACCAGAAGAGGTCACCAGACCTCATTACAGATGGTTGTGAGCCACCATGTGGTTGCTGGGAATTGAACTCAGGACCTTTGGAAGAACAGTCAGTGAGTGCTCTTAACCTCTGAGTCATCTCTCCAGCCCCCACCCATTTATATTCTCACATCTAATACAGACCATGCTGCAATAGGTCTAAGCATGAGCACTTTATTCACAATATGACTTAGAGAAAATAAAATTCATGCATTTACTGAGCTACAATCCTCGAGAAAATTTTTACCAAGAGAATTTAACCTACTAAAAAGAGTTCTGACTATGTATCACCTGCAAAATAATTTGAAACGAAAAACTCAACTGGCATCTTCAGTTTATATACATTTTTGGCATCTAGCAACGAGAACTAACTATGTGGCTGGTTCCCATATGGTCCGCATTATAAAGCAAAAGGTGTGGAAGGAAAGAAATACCCTTTCACACACTCCAAGGAAGCCTATCTGATAGGGCAACTCTTCTCCAGAAGTTGATACCAGAGCTCAAGTCATGCTGGCAGAAAAAAAAATCAAGCTTAAATCATGGGAGAGAAGGGTAATGAAAATTGTGTTGGACTTACATATGAAATTCCATGTATAACAGATATGTATAAATATTGATACATACTGAACATTGTCTTATTTTGTTAAATCGCAAATAAATGTTGAAATTTATGCTCTTTTAAAATAAGTGAGCTTTAAAATCACACAGAAACTTTTGACATAATTCAGATTATGTTACCAGTTTCACAAATAATTAACAAGACTTTTACAGAAACAAAGCTTATTGACCACACAGGGCATCCAGTCAAATGGAAAGTACTAGTTGGTTTGCAAGCAATCATCCACGCATATTTCTTTGTATATAAATTGTCCCCAGACTTTATAAAACCACCCCTACCTCCAAAACATTCATTACCCTCCATTTCATTCCACACTGGTAACAATTGCATGTTAATATGTTGTTGGCCTATGTTTAAGTTATACTAGCAAATTTTTAATTATGTGATTTACTTAAGAAAAACATTTTATGAGGAAGGTGGTGATGGTGCACACCTTTAATCCCAGCACTTGGAAAGGATAAGCAGGTGGATCTCTGAGTCTGAGGCCAGCCTGGTCTACAGAGTGAGCTCCAGAATAGCCAGGGCTACACAGAGAAACCCTATCTCCATAAACAAAACAACAACAATGACAAAATACCTTTTATGCTATAAAATGTCTTTTAGTTTTGATAAATTTAAAGATATTTGTGGAGAAGGTGAGGTGTAGCTCTTTAATCTCAGCATTTAGGTGGCAAAGACAGCAGATCTCGTGAGTTTGATGACAGCCTGGTCCACATAGCAAGTCACAGACCAATCAGGGCTATAAAAATAAAACCCTGTTTGAAAAAGCTTTCAAATATTTGGGTGAAAATGAGAATACTACAGAGGTATATAGGTTTGAGTTATTCAGCTAGTTCATATTTCAACTAATCCTAGTCAAAGAAAAACTTTCAATGTTCAAATGGATTGTAAATGTTTTAATACATAATGAATTTTAATAAATATAGATATTAAATAACTTAATAAAATTCAAATACAATTTTGTACTTCGGTTTTTCACATGCCTAATCATCTATGTCTTAGCAGTGAAACTAGGAAAACGTGTTAACAGAAATCTCTGTACTCACAGTAAATTAACTAATTTAGACTTCACCATCCTGGCTTCAGGTTCCACTCTCCCCTGATCCAGCAAGTAACTCACTCCTGCTCCTTAAAAAAAAAATCAGTCTTTTAAGAATGTGGGGAAAGAAGAAAAGGTTGATACATAAGATTTAAATAATCATATTTTTACTGCTGAATTACAAAAAATAAAGTCTTCATTTCTCCTTTTCATTATAAGATAATTTTATAAACATTGTTTTTTATGATGGTTTGGACTTGATTTGAGTGAATCCTTTAGGTATTCTTGCATTGAAATTCAGTCTTTATTGCAAAGGCATTAAGAAGGTATCATATAATCTGAATATGGCTATAGGTGGGACTTTAGGGAGGTGACTGCAATTAGATAGGATCAAGTAGATAGAATATCAGTATTTAATATTAGTAATTTTATAAGGAGAGAGAATATGCTGAAAGGATACAGGCACATATGTTCTATGCTTCTTGTCATGTGATACGTTACACCAACTTGGTACTTCAGACACAAGTCCTTATCCTTGAACTAGAACCATGATTGTTTTTCTTTAAAGTTTCTCAGAAATGGGAGACACATTAATACAGATAGGTCCAAGGAAAGCACCACTTGAAGCACATCGCCCTAGTAATTTGTCTGAGGGAATGAGATTATAACAGAAAAATACCTAAACATGCATGCATCTAAAACAAAACAATGATAATTGTTTTGATCTAATTTTCAGGCATTCCTCATTTTGGTACACTATACTAATGGAGAATCACAGAGACCCATAATCTATGTCTTTCTGCTTTTCAGCTATTAGACACATTCCCCAGGCAAATTTAAGCTTTAGTTACCAATAAATAACAAAGAATGATTAATGATTGACTATTGACATTAATTTTTACCCTTATGAAAATGGTTACCAAATATTTTTAAATATTTTGTTTTTAATTAATTATGTGTGTATGTTTATGTCTGTGGGGGCATTGTGCATTGGAGGGCAGAGCCTGGCTTATGTGTCTCTTGTTCCACAGTCATCTATAAGTAGTTAAAGTTGTAAAAATGAGCTTGGTTTTTCTCCTTGATATCTAGCTCCCTGCCCTGCTACTGAAAAATAACTTAAAATTTAAATTCAGGCATCAAGCTAGACTTTAGTGTTAGCTTCCAATTTTTATGACTAATAGTTATTCAACTAGTTCATATTTCAACTAATTCTAGTCAGAGAAAAACTTTTAATGTTCAAATGGATTTTTAATGTTTTAATACAATAACACTGAAAAATAAAAGTTAAAGCATAATATTTGTATGAAGCATATTTTTAATACACATTTACATTTAAATCCCACCAAATAATAGGCATCAAGTATTCATCAGGAAAGATGGTCCCTCAGAGTCTGAAAGGCCCTTTGGTCCAATTATCACCTCATATTACATAGAGACACAGTTAATTTTAGAAAGTCTATGATTGTTTCATGAATATCACAATTACTCTGGGGACTATTATGAATATTTATGTGTTTACCTAGTATCAATTTGTTAACTGTGACATTTAAAATACATAATTTTGTGACCCTAGAATTTCTTTCCTCTGAAGGCCTAGAAAATGTTAATAGCAGTTCTGTCTTTGCCAAACATCTCTGCCTCCTTCAGGGCACCATGTTGATTGATAGGAACAACACAGTCTTTGTTCTTCTAAGAGCTTATAGTTAGCATAGAAAAAGAAACACATATATAAATAATCTTATTGAAAGACAGAGTAATATGAAGGCCATTCTCAAAATACAAATAGACATGAGGGGCAATGATACCTAAGATATTTCCAGCTAAGAATTGGGATGGCTTTAAGAAAAGACACCATTTTTACAAAGAATCTTGAGAGACAGGGTCCACTAAAGATAACTTAGAAGCTTAGGAGTGAAGAGGGGTAGACTTTATGAATAGGACTGTATAAGGTAACAGATGAGTTGTTTATAGCAAAACAGATTGGGACTATGTTCCTCAGAATCACAATTGGCCAGATAAGCAGTCAGTACCTACTAATCCTGCTAAGGAAGTCACAGAGAAGTTCGTGGTCCCTGATGAGGCCATATCCAGGTATGCCCACCTCAAGTGGAAAGTAGCATGCGTCAAAAGTGTGCGTGTGATACCCTTAAGTTCCTGAACAGCACAGCTGTGCAACCCAGTACATTACAGCATATCAGGTGTCCAGTTTGAAAAGAGTCTTACTGCATTTTAAGAGAATGAAAAACTCAACCTGGAAATGGTTTCTACTAAATAACAGGCCTCTGTGCCCTGAGAAGCTCACATCAGGAGCTTGGTGCTGTCTTAGTGGGCTTTGGAGCAAGGAAATCAAACCATGCCACATTTTAGAAAGGTAAAACTGGACTTACATAGGCACCCTGGCAAAGTCCAACAGGAAGAGACAGTTGAGAGAACTTCCCCATGGAGCGGAAGCTTTATCACTCTGCCTGACTAGGATTTCCTGCTCATTAGGTCCTCCAAATCTTTGCCTCAAGTTCACACCTGTGTACCAAGTACAAGCTTGTCTTCAGTAGATAGCATGGGCGATTTATTTCCAGTCAGTATTTTAAAATTATCTTTTAAGAGCAAGAGGATTCTTTATCAAAGGAAAAACTTTTCCTTCTCATCCAGCTTGGTTCCATTATTTTACAAAATCCGATCTTACTCTAGCACATTTTTATTACACATCAGAAATCCACCAGCACAACACACCAGGAAGCATTTATTCTAAGACAACTAAGTGATTGCCTGATTTCTCCTGTTGCTCACTGGGGAGAAGTGTTTGACTCACTCCAGTTAAATGTATTCTTTTTCTCATCAAAAAGGAAAGATAGAATTAGTACCTCTAAGAATGTTTTCTAGCTTTTCTTCTTATTAAAGAATTTTCAGCTATATTTATGATCTTAGTTAAATAAATGGACTCACCTAAAATATCTTTGTCATAGTGACTAATAAGCATTTTCTTTGCTATCAGTGATTCTATAAGTCATCTTGCTTGTCATTTAAAAAGAATATTCTTAACGATGAAACTCTCAATAAAGGAAGGCAAGGGTATTCTAGTAGATACAATGAGCAGTATAAAGATTGATCTTCCCAGGAACAGAGAGAATATTCTATTTTCCCTGATTCCAATCAGCAGCACCTTAATTATGCCAAAAAAAAGGCAAAAACCCAACTTCCACCTTCACCATTGATTGAAAATGTTTACTTGCAAGCTGAACTGATCTGTTGGATGACGTAATTTAACACACCATTCAATGTTCAGGAAATGATCTTTTATTGTTTATTTAACAAACTCAAAGTTTCAAGAGAAAACATTTTAATATATTCCTATAACACTACTTAAACCTTCCTGTGGAATACTTATTGCCAAAGAAAGAAAAAAATCTATTGTGTCACTTGAGTTACTTTCAAGTAATTTTAAGATACATATTACTCCATTTACTAAACTGCAAAAATAGCTAGGGGCTATATTTACACTGTAGGAAAAAGTCACATAAACTTATCAGAATTGAATTCATGGAAGAAAGAAGTCTAATTCTGACCAAAATAAGAGGGGCGCTTCACCACATCATTTCAAAATATCAAGAGTATTTAGACTTAAAAATAAAATCACTCACTAATTTGTAAACAATTAAAAATTCAAAGTATTTATTTCATTAGATGATTTAAATACCTGCCTAAGAAACTAAATTTTGTTATTAGAATATTTTAAAAATAAAAATCCAACTAGTTCACTTTGTACATAATTTATAAAGAAATGTTAACCACTTTGAACTGAAGGCAGTTAGAGGCCCTTAATTTCTTTTCTCTTCCTTATCTGCCCTCTGGTGGCTAAAAAGAAAAAAAATTAAAGGCAAAGACCCTCAGAGGGCAAACTGAAACAAGCACAATGTAAACAGGAAAATATTAGTATTATAAAATTTTCATTAGGAGATCTGATCCTCTTTCAGTCTCCATGGGAAACAGGCATTCATGGAGTACAAACACACATGAAGACAAATACCCATCTACAAAAAAAGATTTTTAATTTAAAAAAAACAAAAACAAAAATAATGAACTCACATATTCGCTTTTACTGAGTGTGAGTATCAAAATTTTCTTTTAGATAAGCAATTACCTCACTCTGCCATTAGTTTCCCAAATTAATTCCCAAATAAAACAAAGGTTTTACTCCAGCCCTAGTTCAATTTTAAAGACATAGTCTATGTATCTGTGTGTCAGGATGTGGGGGAAGGGGTACCACAAGGAAAATAGAGACTTTGTCCAATAAGAATGTTAATAAGTTATATCTACTTGTTCCTTTTTTTAAGAGCAACTGTTTATCATTTGTTGAAATAAACTTGATTGGTTGGTATGAGTTCCCATTACGTAAATCATATTATTCATTACCAAGGAGATATTATGTTTGCTTGTAAGTTCAACAATTATCCCATTCATTATAATTCTTCCTGCCACTCTGATCTTAGAGTAAAAATGCACAATCCATAATCAACAAGGACATTCATTGGAATACTTTGTGTTGGTCAATTACACACAGGTTATTTGTAAAGATAAGATTCAGGTTTTTGTCACTTAGTTATAGAGTACCGATGCATGCTTGGAAAAATTAAATCCTTTGTGAATCACAGGGAAATAAAAGCTAATTTCTAACCAGACATTCAATATCCTTATCTGTGTGTGTGTGTGTGTGTGTGTGTGTGTGTGCGCGCACACACACACACACTGTTTTTCAAGGCTGGATTTCTTCATGTAGCCTCAGCTGTCCTGGAACTCACTTTGTAGACCAGGCAGAAATTCCCTGCCTCTGCCTCCTGAGTGCTGGGATCAAAATGTAAGCCACCACCATCCAGCTTCAATATTCATATCTTATGACTATACATTTTTAAAATCTTTGTAGTAAAATGTGTTTAATAAAACTCTACATTAGGACAGAAGCCACAATTCTGTGGAATGGACAAAAACCACACTTCTACCTAAAACCTAGTTTGATGTTGTCACTGCTATTAGCGCTTAGATTTTGTTTAAAAATATAAATCTTTATTATTAAAATGCAAAAACATTAAAACTAAGTCTACTCAGAGCAACGCATTAAACTTTAAGTGGACATGCTGGAGGCAGCAATTTACATAACTACAAGAACTCACCTATGCCCAGCTTTTACCTATGCTCAGTAGAAAAGGACAAAACACAATGGCACTGAATCTCATCCTAAGATGCACTCACCAGGAAAATTCACTCTTTCAAGTGATCCATTTACTAATAAGGAACCTTATGTTAAGGCAAGAGAGACGAGTGTGCACTCCTGGGCTAACAGAACACAGTATACTGTGCTACTTTAAAAAATGGGATGCAGGTCCACTAGAATATCTGAAATGAGGTGGGTTTTTTTCCCCAAATGACTTATTATGCTGTATTCTAGATATAAGTGAGGGAAACTGGATAGGTCAAGAGAAGCAAGAATGTGGCTGGGTTAAGGATAAGTAGTATTTTGATTCCATAGGTAAGCTTAGGAGCACAAATTACAGCACAAATTACACACACCTTGAAAAGGTGGTACGACCTTCATTGCTCCCTGTTAGGCAATTATGGGTCAATATCCACTAGTCAGAATCTTCCAGAAGAGAGTAATTTTGTGAGACATTAGCCCACAGTCATATAAGGGAGAGGATGGATGTTCCAATAAGATAAAGTGGATCTAACTGCATATCAACATTAATAACAAGGTCTGATTGTTCTGATTTTGAATTCTACCACGTGACACAGCAAACTTTTAAAGTCTTTGTTCTGGATTTCATATGTTAGAGCTGAAAACTATACTTGTTTCTCCAGGTTGTTCTCAAAATAAAAATGCATATGTTTATCTGCATCAGTTGAGCTGGTACTGATAAAATTACTCAATAAATAGGCACATGTGGACTAGTAGGCAGAAATGATAAAATGTCTTCAGTTAGACACAATGCCTGGCAAAATTCCAGAAGTAAAGGAAGAATTCTGGGCCTCTTTCCAGGACAGTATTACACAAACAACACATATTTACCCATTTACCATATGTCTGTGAAATCACCAAGTTGTCAGAAAGTCCAGGAGCCACTCAGTAAAGAAGCCCAAGTGGTGAGACAGATGCTGTGAGTGAGACCTAAGACTGCAGCTACCTGGCCCATAGAGAGGGTTCTCATCAGTGGCCATACCACTTAGCAGAAGGAACTAGAATTGGAGAAAAGAGTACATGCTGGAGCCCATTTGATAACTGACAACTTGTTTGACTAGTCGGTGACTGGGCCAGGGCAGGGAGGAGAGACTGATACACAAGACTTACGTGAGAGTTAGTTAAGGCTAGCACTACATCCCTAGGAAATCCTGCCCTATTGAAAATCCAAATGTTTACCATATCTCATGTTGAAGCATTGGTCCTTAATGTAGTCACAGTCAGAGATGAGGCTTTGGAAGATGGAAGGACCATAAGGGCTCTGTTCTCAGGACTGAATTGATGCCTTTAGAGATTCAGATCTTAGTGTTTTTCTGCAGAAGGATTTTATTAGAAAAACAGCATCTCTCCCTGTGTGTGTCCCCTCCACTTCCTGGCTGCTATGAAGTGAAGTAAAGGTTTTGCTTCTCCCTGCCAAAGGCCTACAGCAATAGCATCAAATAAAACCCCAGAAAAACAAGCCAGAATAAATGTTACTTTCTTTTGATTTTCTTGAGTAGTTCATCACAATGATGGAAAGTTAAAGCACTGTTTACTTATGTGATGTATATTTGACCAGCTTAACACACAGATATAGATTCAGCAGTGATTTCTGGTTGACATCAACTTCATTACCCTTGCCTAAAGAATATACTAGGGAATGAAACACAAAATATATAAGCTTTATACTTTAGTAGGGAATAAACGTACTGCATAAGTATTATACTGTATCATGTTAGAGGGTGGCAATACTATAAAAAAATAAAGGTCAGGGTAAAGACATAACAGAGGTTTGGAATGCTAGAATATATTGTAATATTAAATATAAGAGTTATGATAGGCCTTATTGAGAAGATAAGATTTGAGCAAAATAATAAAAAAGATGCAGAACTCATCTAAGAGCTTCTAAGTGTCTGGGGAGAATATTTTGGAACAGCTATAGCAAAGGACTTCTGATGGACAAGAATGTAGTTAGAGCAAACCAAGAGAGGATAAGCAAGAAGAGTGCTCAGAAATGAGGTCACAAAGGCATCAAAAGAAGAAAGGGATGAGTAACACAAGGGAATTAGAAGTCAGGAGAATCATTTGTCTGGTGCCCCTGACTCTGCACAGTCAAGATCCTGCTCCTCATGCCCACCACATTAGAAGAGGCTGCCTGCTCACCTGTTGAGTGTGCTGTTCATTTTTGTTGCTATGTCACAATACCTATAAACTTAAATTAGGAAAGATTTATTTTGGCTTATGTTTCAGTCCATTGTTTTGAGCCTGAGGAGAAAATTGAACATGATGGCAGGGTAGCACGTAGTAAAAATAAAGGTGTTCACTTCCCATAAATAGGAGGAAGAGAGAAATGCATAGGGAGAGGGAAGGAAAAGAGAGAATGAACTTTCAAAAGTGCAATCCAGTAACCCAACATTGTGCCCCCAATTATGCCCTATACCCTAATAGCCCATTCAGCTATGAGCACATAGTGAATGATTTACCCCTTAATGAAGTTAGATCCTTCATTATCTAATCACATCCACATAGTACAACCAACTGGTGGGACCTAAGTCTTTAACACTTGATTTTTTGGAGAAAACACTTCATAATCAAACCAAAACATTATTACTAGCTGTTACCAATGATTACTTTTAATAATGCCATGCCTTACTACCCTTTTCCTCATCTATCTGTTAATTTGTACTCAATTCTTTGATATCTTGGGGTTTGTTACAATCATGATTATTTTTCTCCATCCTTCAACCTTCCCACTTTCCATACCACCATACTTGCCTGGCCTGAGAACGACCTTCCTCTATTATATGTATCATAATGACATGGAGTTGTCCTGTAGTCTCATTCTTGAGGTTTCTGCAAATACGATAAATAAGTTTAATGGGGTTTTTAAGTTTCTTACAGACATCTTCAACCAAAACAATAAAAATTGACCTTTGCTTTCCAGCAAATGGATCATTTAATGAGAGGACTACATTCTAACATACAATATTTAAATAGGTATAATATTCTTCCTTGGTATGTTTCAAAATATAGTGTGGACAGATACTTATTGCACCGCTATGGAATAAAAGACTCCACTTCAAATCTATGCTCAAACAGAGCAATTCCAGGTAAGATCACTGAAATTAATAAACTCAGGCTTCTTACTGGCAAGGAGAGGCTGATGCATAATTCTCAGGATGATTCTTAAATATAAAAGCCCCCACATTTTGCAACGTGTTTAAAGGTAACTCCATTTCTACCTTAAATATTGTTTCTCCTCATTTTACTGCTTTCAGTTTACCTTGTTCATAATAGCACGAACATTTGAAAACTCAAAAAGCCTATTCTTACTACAGATGAATGGCTCAAATATGTCTGGTCTATTTGTTTTTTTTTTAAGAACATAAGGAAAAAAAACATTAACTATGAAGCTAGGCCACAGCAAGGACACAGATGCTTTTCTTCTAAAACACAAAAAATAGTACTCAAATAGGTCCCCTTTTAAGATTTATTCTTCCCTAAATAACAAATTATGACAGACACATTTCTAAAATTTTTCCTGGAGATAAAAACAAAATCCATACTACTGGTCTATTTTACTGTGGCAATTCCAAACATGCTTTTAAGTCAAATGTCTTCAGGTCAAATTATTATGTGCATATAAACAGACATAAGGTTTTTGATACACCAAAGTTCCTTTTCTTCAGGATAATAAAATTGTGTTATGAAAAAATCTTTGGTGGAAATATCTGTCTAAATCCTTTTGTTGAAGCAAATTTTCATCTTCTATACATTTACAGCACTGAAGATGAGAGTCATTTTGACAGAGGATAAGTACAAGAGAAATCTACTAAAGGAATGAGTACTTCAATTCTATTTATAAAAAGCATCAGAAAGTTTTGTAATTCCTTTAAACAATAACAATGAAATATATAGCTTATTATTTGTATAGACTTTACAATTAATTAGGCAAATCCTTTTTAAAATAGACCTATAAAACTAATATGCCTCTAGCCATCTTCTTTTTCATTTCTATTGTTTTATTGCTTTGTTCCGTTTTATCACTCCAATTGCACATATTTCTAGAGAAGACTGCAATATTTTAATCATACAAAATAGTATATTAAATAACTCAGAACAATTTGTTTATTTTCTTTTGTTTAATAAAGACAATTTCTTTCAAATTCAACATGTTCTTTGACTATATTCACCACTCCTCATAATCTCTACAAATGAGAGATGTCTTTCCCCATATGGGCTGAAGGTGAATCCAGGGCACCAAGTTCTCTTTATCTCTGAGGGCTATGAATCAGCAATCCCAGACATGTCATAATTCTGTCCTTGGGCCTATCTGTAATGGTCCCATTTGTGATCTATTTGCAAGACTCTTCTTCTGGCCAAATGTCCTGCAAGAAAAGATATTGTGGGAGCTGGCTTCTAAGTTTATTTCAGGAAATGGAGCAGAGATTTGACTGTGAGAAAAAAGGTTTTGATTGTATGACTTACTTTCTCACCAGAATTAAGTGCAGGAGAAAGTCACCCACTATACCAATACATAGGAAAAACTGTGCCCAGAAATCAATTAATACACTGCTAAAGCTATGGGATGGGTCCCAAACTATAATAGAGGAGAAGAGTGCTGGCTTCACAAGGGATCTACAGCAAGAACAGCCAACTATTCAAAAGGCAGTATTCCCAACACCTTGCATCTGAGTTTGTCTCCATCAGAAATGCATATTTCTGGCGGGTTGGCCTAAATTATCAGCTGAAATCTCATTGTATAATCCTGTGGGCCACAGAAACTTTTTTACTCATGTTTTGTCTCACCACCCTTGTAGTCAACCCATGTCTTTATATTCCACAAAGTTTGTTTGAAAAATTTGTTGTACCAATGTTAAATTCATCTCTATTAAGAATATATGCACTTTATATAGTTAACAATTTGAGATTATATACTTTGATTACATTTCTCCCCTCACTTTCCTCCCTCTAAACTCTTCCAATATATTCTCTCTGTACTGTCCCTTAAACCAGTATAAAGTGACCTGTTTTTAATCTCTTCTAAATTTAGACTGGTTTATTTTCTTAGCTATCAGAAACAGCCTTGCTGTTTAGTTGTTTGCTTGAAATGACTTTTACTGTTCTTTCACCCTAAATCTGTATTAGTCTTAGGTACATTTCTTGCTGGAGACAAATACAAGGATCTTTTAAAATAATATAATGAGCTAGTGTATATCTTTTAATTGGATAATTCAGACCATTAGCATGCATAATTATTATTTTGATTTTGTAGTATTTGGTACTTTACCAGTCTCCAATTCATTTCTGGTTTTGCATGGTGTATTTTTTCCTGTGACCTCATAGATGTGTTTATCTATTTATCCTTATTTTCAATATGTTAAGACTACTTTAAGTAGTCTAATGTAGAGCTTAGTGGTCATGCATTCCTTCAGTTGTGTTTATTATGGAAATGTTTTTCTAGAGGTGTTTGTACTCCTCCTGCACACCGGTCCCTACAGAAGCCAGAAGAGGCTGTTGGGTCCTCTGCGGCTGGGTTACACACAGTCGTGAGATTCCATGTGGGTGCTAGGGATAGAACAAACTCAGACAGTGCTCATAAACACTGAGCACTGAGTACTTCTCATTAGCACTAAACTGAATATTGTTTTTCCACTCATTCTTTTGTATCCTTCATTTTTAATTTAATGTAATTCTCTAATTAGAATTTATTACTGTAAAATTAGTAACTTTTGGAGGTGTTATGTTGCCTTTATTTTTCATGTTTCTTGGTGTTTCTGTGATTGACTTGTGAATTTGGAATTAGGCCATTGGTTATGTATTTGATCATATATTATTTCAGTTGAGGTATTTGCAATGATAATGATAGAGTGGGACTAGGTTGTGGTAGGGTTGATGTGTCACTCATCCTCACTGAACAAACTAAACCTTCAGTCCACAGGCTCAGCACACAAAGTACAATTTCTCTCACCCCACAAGAGAGCCTTATACTAACTATAAAAGCAATCACCACATATGGACAGGTTTATTGTAGAATAGAGTAATAACAAAGTTAAAACATCCTTTCAAATCTACTAACTTTGGGGAGATAAAGGAAAAATTTAGCATGACCAATAGTATATTAGTTACTATAAGTAGTTATAATCAGTAATAAATTAGTATCAGAGGAATAGATAAAATAGAAGAGAGAAAAGTAATGGAAAGAGAGAACAATTAAGAATAAGGGAGGAGAGCCGGGGTGGTTGCGGTGCATATCTTTAATCCTAGCCCTTGGGAGGCAGAGGCAGGCAGATCTCGGGGAGTTCAAGGCCAGCATGGTGTACAAAAGGAGTTCCAGGAGAGTCAGGCCAGGCCAGCTAGGACTTACACAGATAAACTCTTGTCTCGAAAAACAAAAACAAAGAAAATCAATCAATCATAAAGAAAGAATAAGGGAGGAGATAACACATCTCCAGCAAGGATAGAATGAGAAGAAGGAAGAAATAAGGAAATCAATCACATACATAAAGCAACTTGAAAGCTGATCAACAGGATTCCTAAGCTCCAGTCAACCTGTATCCATTGGGACTGCATACCTAAATGAAGTAGGGGAGGGAGACACTGGGCTGGAGAAAGCAGTCTATAAACTTACACACAGATAATAAAGTATCTATATGCAATCGCTAGTAGAGGAGCAGATCCAGACTTTCTATATGGACATTTATCTAAATGACAGGTGCAGACTGTCTCTACATCATCATTTGCATGCGTGAGAGCAGATATCTCTATGTGGCTGCTCAGGTGTGCACAAACAATAAGTGCATAAGCACAAGTTGCATCTGTAACCACGTCTGGCATTGGTGCGCTGTCTCTATGCCATCATTTGTCTGTGCCTAGGTGCTTATCCTATCCTTATGCTCTCTTTTCCTTGTCTGACTACTTGGATCTGTATCTTTTGATGAGAGCAGAACTTTTGTGGTATTAAGCTTCCTATGTTTATCTCTGTTGTTTGCCATGCAACCAGAGGGTGTGGCTCATGAGTCAGGTGGTGAATATTGTACTTGTAGGTATTTTTAAGACTCTAGATCTTGAAATAGGCTGTTAGAAAGCTTTCCACTATTATCTAGTACTCATCACTTCCTGTCCATCAAACATTGAGTTAGTGAATCCCATTTCAGTCTACAATTCTGACCATATTTCTCCCAAATGAAATACTGCACAGTTCTGGATCTGGGCTTTTACCCCCTAGAAAGAGACAGTCTGCATGCCAGGACTCAGAAAATAGACACTTCTCTGAGTTCCTATGTGAGCTGTTTAAGAGGAGACCTTTGCAACTAGATCACTTGACTTTTAACTCATCAGAGGTCTTTTGTTGATGTTTTTAATGGTTTTTCACTGCTGCTCTGCTAAAATGCAGAGAAAAAGAATTTTCCTGGCATTTATATAGTCTATGGACCCCAAGATTACAGTACAATTGGATAGTAAATACATTCATTGATGCATCTTATGTTGGTTGTGCTGTTTGCGTCTCCAATTCAGACTTTGCCCCTCCCTGTGTTCTCATTCATTCTCATTCTCATCCTTTCTCTCTCTCCCCCACTCTCCCTATGTAAATTATCTGACTTTCTGAAATACTGAGAATAGAATATAAATTTCCCAGGCCTTTCTTTTGACTTAAGTTGAGGTTTCAACAATCTGTGATTGCTCTTATTCAGCTTGGGGAAAACAAGACACCCAGACAGAACTGAGTACCCCAAAACAGATTTGTCTGTTTTGCTGACTAAAGTTTCTTTTTTTAATTCTTTCTTCTTTTCTTGTTACTAAAATTAGTTGTCTTAATTGGGTTTTTATTGCTGTGAAGAGACACCATGACCACGGCAACTCTTACAAAGAAAGCATTCAATTTGGGTGGCTCACTTACAGTTTCAGAAGTTCAGTCCATTATCTTCATGGTGGAGAACATGGGAGCATGCAGGTAGATGTGGTATGTGTTACCTCTTGGCTTATAAGCAACAGGAAGTCAACAGAGACACTGGGTGGTATCCTGAGCAAAGTCAACCTCAAAGCCCATCCCCACAGTGGACATGCTTCCTCCAACAAGGCCATATCAAAACCAACAAAGCCACATGTCCTAACAGTCCCTCTCCCTATGAGATGATGGGGCCAATTCCATTGAAACTAGCACACTACTATTTTTTCCCTTATCACTCACCTCATAGGATAGCTATCCCCAATAAATTACCAATCTGCTCAGAAATATAAGCAGCAGATCTGTGGGTATTGTTGGCCACCTTCCTTCCATAACAAATAGCATTTCTTTTCAAAATTGTAAATAATCAATGGAAATACCTTCATAAAATATGGTATCTTGGCATATTGTTTAGAAATTTAACAGAAACACTTCAGTGCTTAGTTTTAAAGTTTTATATTTTTGTATAGGGTAAAAGAATGACAATGTAACACTGGTTCTAATTCTTCCTAAAGTTTATTCTAAAAGACAGGGAAAAAAGAGAACTCTTGTACACTATTGGCAGGAATGCATTACTTTCAGTTATAGAGAGTAATAGATAATGCTTTCAAAGCTTGAAGAGTTTCCACAAGATCCACCAGTCACACACCTGAGTATAAGTCCAAGAGAAAAAAGGTCAGAACGTCATGATTCTTTACAGTACTACTCTTAATAACCAAAAAATGCAACTGCCTAAGTGTCCATCTGATGAGCATGTTAAAAAAGGTTATACACACACACAAGTTTAAGGCATAAAAATAATAAAATTCTACTCTCTAGGACCTACACAGTGGGACAAAACCCCAGGCTTTTCTGGCCAGCCAGCAGCAGACCTTCCTGGAGGTAGGCTCCCCTAAAACCCAATCACATCCTCCAGACCCTCCAGACTATTAGCCCCACCCCACCCCCAAACTCGTCTATCCTCCTGCAACCTCGGTGGAACTCTGAAACGCAGCTTACTTCAATACTGAGGGGACTTAAGAGCTTGCTACAGTACTAAGGGGACTATGAGTTTGCTACAACACTGAGGAGACCAAGAGAGAGGAGGACCAAGGGAACACACCAGGAGAGAAGACCAAGAGAGCAGGCTTAGAGAGACCTCAGAAGCTTCCTGAGACACAGACATTGACAGTACAGAACAGACCAAGATAAACTCCCAAACACTCAGACAGAAACTGGAAGGATTGGACCAAGGCACAAAGACACTGCCAGACCTATTTGAAGGAAGAGATGGATAGGTGCCAATGCAACAATTCATCCAACAACCTAAAAGGCAATATGGAAACACCAGAACCCATACAGCAGGAAAACTTAATCATCCTAACCCAGAAGAGACAGAAGAAAACGACTTTAAATATAACTTTGTGAAAATGATGGAGAGCTTTAAATAAGGAATGAAAAACTCCCTTAAAGAAATGGAGGAAAAGACAAAAAAATGGAAGAAATTAATAAATCCCTCAAAGAAAACCAAGAAAAAACAAACAAGTGAAGCAAACAGTTCAAGACTTGAAGACTGAAATAGAGGTAATAAAGAAAACACAAACAGGGAATTCTGGATATGGAAAATCTGGGTAAACAAATAGGAACTACAGAGACAAGTAAAACTAATAGAATATAAGATATAGAAGAAAGAATTTCAGGTGTTGAAGATACTACAGAGGAAATAGACTCATTGGTCAAAGAAAACATTAAATTCAACAAATTCTTAACACAAAACATCCAGGAAACTTAGGACACCATGAAAAGACCAAACCTAAGAATAATAGGGGTAGTAGAAGGAAAAGAACTCCAGCTCAAAGGCACAAGAAATATATTCAACAAAATCATAGAAGAAAAGTTTCCCAACCTAAAGAAGGATAT
>LOEQ01000437.1:424219-445939 GCA_001685075.1 Bramus lutescens | reverse complement strand
TAGATAGATAGATAGATAGATAGATAGATAGATAGATAGATAGATAAAAATACATAGGTGTCTCACAGTAAATTTCACAATAGCTTAAAGAAGTTTAAAATCTATTAAGGACATAAGTTTCATTCATATCAAATACTTCTCTGCAGAAATGACTATCATTATTTGACAGTTTGACAGCTGTATATGAAAGACAAGTGGTCTGAGAAATCAATTTGAATCTGATATTAAGTATTTAGTCTTTTCATCATCTAAGAGTGAAGGTAAAATGCTTTGTCAAATATATGGGAACTCAAAGCAGTTTACCTCAGCAGAAACACTATTGACATTTAAATGATATCATCCCATGTGTTTGTTGCAGGACACTTTGTCTGGCCCAGGTCTTCATTTAACACAAATTAATTTCTCTCTGGTGGTGATGCTGACCACTAGAGGGAACCAGTAGACCTACTGCAAAAGAAACTTTTTTTTAGAGTCTGCATGGATTTTTACATTAAAACAATTTCAACAATGACATGACACCTAGACACAAAATAGAATAATTCTTTCCCAAATCTTGGGAAAGAATTGACAGTTTTCACAGCATACAAAATTTCTCAGGAAGAAACGTAAAAACTGCTTTAAAAATTATGGTTACATAAGGAAATCTGAATATAGCATGAAAAATAACTCCTGGAACTTAAAAACATACATTTGAATTCAAAATACAGAGAAGGAAAGGGGACAAATGTTAGTGGTTGTGCTAAGATGATTGGTGCAAAGACGTCACGTTCACGACATATCTTCTGCTGATAAACCTTATAGAAAGATAGCCTGTTCATTGATAGCATAGCTAAAGTGAATAGAAACACAGACTTTGGGTCAAAATGTGGGATTCTTCAGTCTGAACTTCTTCATATATAAATCAAATAATGTGGTGACTCCAAAGCACTGGACCCAGGATGTCAGATCCCTCTTGAGACAGATTATTTCATACTCCACTCACATACAGCGGATAGAATGATGCTAGATTCCTTTGAATGGGCCCAGAAACTAACTTCTAGGAGTAGAGCAATTGAATCTAACTTGAGGAAGTGATAACTTATAGGGAACCCACTAATCTCTCCCAGAGAATGCTCAAGAAATAGTTGACAAATTAAATTAATAGTTTGATCTCTTTCTGGATTGGCATAAATTCTACCTAGCTCAGAATAAAATTCAGTCCTAAACTAAAATAGAGTGATAATAGCCTACATTAAAACATGAGGAAATCCAATGAGATCACTGGATTCCCAGCATACACAGAATAGGCTCTCTGATTAAATTATGAAGTAGGATGTAAAGTAACTACTCATGTTAGAAGGCAGGAATTACTTAAAGATGTGTACACATTTATTTAGTAAACAGTATGGTATAAGTATTCAGTACTTATTTACTGCAAGACTGGATCTCTTAATTTCAAAGTATTTTACATACAATGAGTATTTTTGATCATATTCTTTTCCCCTCTTCTATCTCCTCCCACATCATCCCGACACAACTTCATGTTTTATTCGCCCTCTGTCTCTCTCCTTCACTAATAAAACAAAACAATACAAAAGGTTAAAACAAACATAGTCAATAAGACAAACTACCAAATCAAAACAAATCACACATAAAAAGTGGAGTTGAATTTGTCTTGACCAGCCTGCCCTGGAGTGTGATTGATACATCTATTATTACACCCAATTATGTTTTTAAAAATCACTTGCTGTACTAAAGGCTCTTATTTCCTTCTCTATTCAAACATTATTGATGATTTGGTGTGTGCATATGTCTATGAAATTGAGTGGCTGCTAATGGTAACATAAATACAAATGTCTCTTCTTCTTCCATAGGCGACTTATGACTCCAATCATGTATGCTGCCCGAGACGGTCACACTCAGGTTGTGGCTCTGCTTGTTGCTCATGGAGCAGAAGTTAACGTCCAGGATGAGGATGGATATACTGTGAGAAATGCTTTTCCAAGTTGACTTTTTTTTTTCTGAGACATTGATACTTTGCTATTATATCAACAACCTACACAAATGACTAGTTTTATTTAGTTGATGTTTACTGTCAATGAGTTAAGGAAAGTTGTAAGAAGCCTGAGCTATAGTCACTGTCAGATGAAAATGCTCTTGAGAGCAACAGCTTGGAGAAAGGGAGAATTAATTAATACTTGATAAAAGAAGTTATCACACACAAGAAAAACCAGGGCTCTAGAAAACGCTCATGAATTCCTTCACAGAAAACATCTGTAATAACAGATAAGTTCTTTTTTCCATGACTTTACTTAACTGCGTAAAAAGTGTTTGGTTCGTAAAATCAGTGAGTACAGCTGGGAATATGTTTACATTATATTTTGCAATGCGGAGATTGCATCACTCTGCTAATTAACCATGCTCTCTCTCTCTCTCTTTTATACTGTGCTATAAATATCGGTGAAAATATTTCTTATCTGTCTCACATGTACTGCTTTTTAAACAGTCCTCTTTCCCACACTTACAGGCCTTAACGTGGGCAGCACATCAGGGTCATAAAAATGTAATTCTGAAGTTGCTTGAACTTGGAGCTAATAAGATGATACAGACTAAAGATGGCAGGACACCAAGTGAGATTGCAAAAAGAAATAAACATCTTGAGGTATTCACCTGTGTACTTTATGTGTTGTTATATTGTGTAGAATTTTTGCATTATTTATCACAGTTTGTAAGTATAATAGCATACAATTACTAAATACTTGAATAGGTTTTCTTCTTTAAGCTGGTAATGAAAGCTTTATTTTGCTATAATAGTCATCTTTTAAATGAAAACATTGATATGACATTTAATATTATTTAAGTGATATGAGTAGACATATCTCTTATACTGCCCCTATAAGTAACACTGTAACAGGCATAGACTACTTTGGGGTTTGTATATGTGTCTTCATTTAGATTACTTCACTCCAGCTTAACCGTGTGTTTCAAGGACTGCCTTAGTATTTAATTTATAAATAATTTGTCTAAAATGTTTCATATCATCTTGAAAATATTAATCACTATCCTTGATTTTTAAATTTTGGAATTGGTGTGCTTTTATTATTTTAGGTTAAGGAAGGATTTACTTGATTTTACAAAAGGTTTCCTCACGATACAGAATTATTAAAACTCTGAACTACTCACCTTTTTAGCATTTTCTTTCTTATAGAAAAAATAATATGTTCACATTTCTTTTTAGTGTGAAGGATAATAATAATAATAATAACTATATTTGGATGGCTTGGGATTTTTTTAAGATCTACAACTTTCTTTCTTTGAATCTAAATCCATTGGAAGGGAAACTTCAGCAGCTAACCAAAGAAGAGACTATTTGTAAACTGTTGGCCACAGATTCCGATAAAGAAAAGGATCACATATTTAGGTAACATGTTTGAGTTCAGCAGAATATATATATAATGCATATTTTATTACTCATAGTAAATTTGGTAAGTTATATAAGATATATGATATATTAAACTTTTATAAGCATTTTAAAATGCCACTTAGAAATGTCTGGGTTTTAGATGCTTTGTTCTCCAGAATTTTAGAAGAATTTCATTTATTTACTTATTTAACTAACTGAATTTAATACATATTCTTAGTAAGAGACTCAAGATTATGTTCACGCTTGTTTGTGCTAGATCTTATTTTCTGATTATTTTTATCATCTCTCTGGTTTTATAAGCAAATCCTGTTCTTCAGCACATGGCTACAAACCATTCTCTAGTTACTACATTTATAGTCACCATCTAATTTATTGCATTGAAAGACATTTCTGTTTACAATATTTCATAACAAATACATACTGATGAATATTTTAAATCTTAAGAAAGATGAGCTGAATATTACCCCCATGTTTTCCCTTTCTTTAGTTAAGAAACTTTGGGGTTGGGGATGTAGTTTACTGCTAAGATTATGTGAAGCCATGAGTTTAACTTTTCAGCTTTAAAAGGGAAGGGAAGAAAGGGATAAAACGTAGGGGAAGTGGGAGACAAGGGGACAAAGAAAGAACCTGGTTTATTCCTTTGATGCAGCATTTAAATGGCCTGTGTAAACTTACAAATATATTCTGCCTGGATTCATTCTTGCCCATTCCCATACTTATTGTTAAATAGACATGCGCATATATTACTGTATATATATATAGTTTATTCTGAAACTGACCTTGCTATGATATGTTGTAGTCCATATACAGCGTTTGGAGATCTGGAAATATTTTTACATGGTCTTGGACTTGAGCATATGACAGACTTATTAAAGGTAGGATTTCATGGAAAGCAGAGTACATTTTATATGTTTGTGGTTATATTAGAATAAAATTACATTTTAGTTCATAAGCATGCCATTTATTTCTTCTTCATTTGTAGAGTACCCTATTTTTAAATTTATGATAAGCACATCCAAGAATTATTAACCTAGGAATTTATATAAATTAGAATCTTTCTGGATTTTACAACATCTGTCTGATACATCTGTACACATTTAAGCCCTATGTTTACAGCTATTGCTTGTCTTGTGTGGAATGCTGGAAGCATGATTTTGAACCAGACAATCCTGTGTTTTCTCTGGTTATTAACAAGAATATCTACTTAAATATCATTTTTTCCTTAAGGACAACTATAGGCTTTCATGAAGATTAAGTTAAGTCACACACCAAATGTATGCTTTAAGTCTGCATAGCAGGATTTGAGTAGATGACAGTTATTACCAGGTAGATAAGGGTCCTGAAGCAAAGACTGTTAAGGATTATAAACATTAGTTCTGGTACTTCTGAGTTTGATTCATTGTACAATACTGAAACTTCTATCTGAGGACATCTTGGGTCAGAAATCATATTATTGATAGTTTGGTCTGATGCCATGTGAAATTTAGCTACTTATAAAATACAGTTTCTGTCACATTTCCAGAATGTTTTCTTTTTTCTAAGCAGATATGAGTGTTAGCCATTTTCTTTGATTCTGGGAAACTAGATACTGAGTGCTTCTGTGCGTATATACTAGCTAGCCAATGATGTAGCTCTTGAGCTACATACCCTCTGAAAAACTGGAAGGTTTTTGAGAAAGCAGTTAAGTGGCAACTTCTGTTTCCTTTCTTGCTTTGCCTTGAATTGTTTACACTGAATGGTGGGATTTTTACTTTCTGTGCAGGAAAGGGATATAACTTTAAGACACCTTCTGACCATGAAGAAAGACGAGCTTACAAAGGTAAGAATCACTTAAAATGCCAGTTATATTCTTTGGCATTTTAAACTTGCACATTCTTTTATTTTCTATTTTAAAAATTCTAGGGCTATGTAGACTGATCTTTTGCAGATTCTTGGCTATAAAAAACAGTGGATTGCCATGTGCAAATTATACTGTAATATTAAGTTGTTTAAAGAACATTACAGACTTTCAGTATCAGGCTTTGTAGGATTGCTATATCTCAACGAGAACTACTATTCACTTTCAGATGGACAGTGGATTTGTAAAGCAGGCTGCCTAGAAGGAAGAGGTGATTTTTAATATGGGCATACACGCATTTATCTTCCAAATCAGCAGCAATTATGTTATCATCCATTATTAATAAATTCAAAATAGGTGTGGAAAATTTAGAGGTACTTTGATAAGGAAGATATTTTGAAGTAACGATCTTGTTGTAATAACACATTGGTTACTTGAAATCGCTACCTATCACTAAAAGCCAAAATAACATGCTATGTAACTAAATCCAGGAAAGAAGTTTACTTTAATATTGAAGGTAAAATACAGGTTAAAAAGTTAATTCTCTCTTATAACTATTAACATCCTAAATATTTTGAAGGAAAAACTGCTATGTATTTTGGAATGATAATATTTTAAATTCTAATAATGTGACTTTTGAATCCATCAGAGTTATCATTATACACTGCAAACAATGACTATAGTCAACTATATACCCAAACTATTTATGATACAACTTTGTTGAAGTATAAGCAAACAATATGTTAAGTGTATTATTTCTAGTATTTATCTATTTTGAAAGATATGAATTAATCTAGAAAATGGCATTAGTGGTCTTGGATATGAAATTATTCAAATGTAACTGTCTTATTAAACCTTCCCATTATGTCTCCTTAGAATGGAATTACCAGTAAAGATCAGCAAAAAATTCTGGCTGCTCTCAAGGAACTAGAAGTAGAAGAGATAAATTTTGGAAAATTACCTGAAGTGTCAAAGCTAGAAATGAGGTAAAATTATCAGTTTATGCTAAAATCATTTACAATAAAGTATTCTTTTTAGTTTAATGCCTAAGTATTTAATTTGATGCTTCCATTTTCCCAGGAAAATAGGTTTTTAGATACACAGTAAAAACCAGATGCACTTTATAAAGTGAATTTCCATAGAATTATTTTCCAAAGAAGTGAAACAGTTTATCTTATTACCTTGCATAGAAATAATTTTCATGTCATTTTTATTGCATCTTGCCAAATCACACCATATGAAAGATAACATATTTTTCTTAGCATAATTCTCATTCTCTTTAAATGATGTTAGGTGCCAAACTGAAAATTATGGAGCTGGAATCATTGTTCAGTTGTTAAAGTGATTGCCATGAAAACATGATAACCTGAATTCAGTCCCTAAATCTCTCCAAAACAAGGCAGGACGCTCAATACTGGGGAGGCAGAGCCAGGCAGATCCTTGGAGCTCTCTGGCATAGCCTCCTCAGTGAGTCCCAAGCCAGCAAGACACTCTGTCTTAAGGAAAAAAAGTAAGATGGACAGTATATAAAGGAACAATGCCTGAGGCTGTCCTCTGACTTCCATATTAAGTACATGTATACACACTCATGCACGCACAAGCACACACACACACAAACACACAGACACGGACACTCTTTCAAGCAAAAAGAAAAATGGTAATATTTTCACAACGGGCATAAAGAAACCATTTCTCTTGAGTTTATCTCCATTTCAAGCTTTGCTGTGTAAGGATGATATCTAAGTTTGTGAGGATATTACTCTAATTTTCTTTGGTGTCTTGTCTTTGGGGTGACCGCATTACAAAATCATTAGGGAATTAGTAGTCTCGGGTTGACTTTCTGGACAAGGTTGTGGAGACTAGTGCTATTTTTCTTCAAACATTTATGTAGATTTCTCCCTTGAAACTGCTTGGCCTGGGGTTTCCTTATGGTATGCTTTTCAGCACAATTGTATCTTCTTTAGTAGTTACAAACTATTGAAGCTGTAGCTATTTTATTTTAGCTTTATTTTAGTTGTTTGTGGTATTCAAGGACTTGGTTCATTACTCACTAGGTGGTTGAATCACAGGCATACAGGGTTGCTGATGTTCCCTGCTATTCTTTTGATAGCTGTGAACTCCATTATAACATCTCATTTCATTACCAATATTGATGTTATCCATGCTTATTTTTATCTTTTAGTCTTGCTAGAGGTTTATTAATTTTTAGGTAGATGCTCCTTTTTAACTTAATGTTTATTTTGTGTCTGTGTGGGGATGGGATTTGTGCATGACACTGTGTGCATGTGGGAACAAAGGACAATATATGGGATTTAGTTTTCTCCTATCCCCATGTGAGTCCTAGAGTTTGAGCTCAGGTCATCAGGCTTGGCTGGTGCTTTACCCCCTGAGCCATCTCACCAGCCCATAGAGCCTTTCTTTTGTTCCATTACTGCTTTTAATATCATTGGTTTGTTACCATTATTGTTTTCTTACTTCTGCCTGCTTTGAATTTTGTATGTTGAATATATATGCTTTGAATTTTTATATGTTCATAAGATAGAATATTCTGTTTCTCCTTCCCTCCTTTTCTTCCTACTTTTGTGACAGGATCTTCTATAACCTAGACAGGCCTAAAACACTCAATCATCCTGCCTTAGCTTCCCAAGTGGAGGATCACAGGTGCACACCACCTTGTTTGACATTCCTTCTCGTTACATAAGCATGTGGGTGGCCATTTGTAATTTCCTCTCAATATGGATGTAATTGAAAGTCCAAAAAATCTTAAGACATTAAATGGTCATTTTCATAGACCTCTATGTGTTGTGATTTTTCCACCAAGGCTTTGTCTTTATTCACATATTATTTAAAAGTATGTCCTTTAATTTGCATATGCTTAGAAACTTTCCTGTTGTCTTCTGGTTTGATTCAGCTCAGGTACTTTGTGAAAGCTATGAAAAACAGGTAGAATTTAAACATAAACTAGAAAATCTGAACGGCTTCTGCCTTTTAAATTATGATTGATTAATTTGTACATTTCACAAATATTTTTATTTGTCAGTATTACCTGTATTTAAAAATAAAACACATAGATTTTTGAAATCCTAAATAACACGTAATAATTGTTTTCCTTCCAACAGCATGGTAATTTTGAACACGTATTTAGGAACACCAGCAGATAGCTAACCTTTGTGTACTATAAAAAAATACTTACAAATGCCTTGTTGTCATTAGTTATGTAACTATTAGTCAAATAGATTTCTGTATTGTTTTAGAATTAGAGAGTTCTTCCAAGAACCTATTTTTATGATCCTGCTGTCTTAAAGCCTATTAAAGAGGTCACAGTATAAATACTCTTTTCTCATTGTTTTGTCTCTGTTTTCATCCATGTAACAGGAAGGACTTAAGTATTTGATGTTATCATTTCTAGATAAATATTATAGCTCCTAAATATTTAAATGCATTGTAGAGGATCTCAATTCACATATTACTTAAAAGTATGTCCTTTAATTTGCGTATGCTTAGAAACTTTCCTGTTGTCTTCTGGTTTGATTCAGCTCAGTTACTAAATCAAACCAACGAGATTTTTAAATCAGTAATCCTTCTCAAATATATTTATTGTTCCATCCTTGTTTCTAATAGACAGAATTCCAGGTCCTAGGTGACTAACTTGTAGATTTGCAACCACTAACATCACTTATATTAATGATGGCAGAGTTGCCTATATGAATGTATTTGTGGGCTTTAATAGACCTAAAAAGTATAGAATAATGAATAGCTCACTTATTAAAACTGATGAATTTTTTTAAAAAATAAAAATGTCAGGCACATATTCCAGGAATTTGACCTTGTTATTAAATCATAGACTGTGTTTACATGATTTTAAAGACAAGGTTTTGCTTCCCATTTGTTTAAAGCCATCCTTTAAAGAAGAAATTAGTCATTAAGTCATAAGAAAACTAACAGCAGGAAAAGTTGAATTGATTGATTGTAATCTCCTGATAATTTTATTTCAACAATTAAACCACTGACTTATTTTAAGATACTTTTTGTGTGTGTCAAATATCTAAACTAATCTGTTACTGTTACTTTAAATTTGAAAAGAGCAAGGAGAGGGTTTAGAGGAGAAAAGGGAAGAGGAAGTGATGTAATTATAATCTCAAAAAAAAAGTTGCAGTCTTACTTTATGTGCCAAAGTAGGTCACACTGTCAATCCTTGTGTTACTGGGACAAAGTATAATCCTCTGAAAAGGAAAATATAGTTTTCTCTAGCTCCCCCCACACACACACACACATACGTTTGATCAAATAATTTCCCTTACCTTTGTCATATCTGCTTATTTAGAATCCCTTAAAAGCAAACAAATTGTTAAGGCTACATGCAACATTATATAGGTTGTATATTATACAGCAGTGATAGAAGATACCATACACATGCTATATGACATGATTGGTACTCTCTAGAGGTGTGATTTATGTAGCTTACCTATTACTGTTTAGTGGTCCACATAATTATATGTCAAAAGAAAGACTACTATTTTCTTCTCATCTTAGTGACTTTTCTCTTGCTGTGATAAGGCACTGTGGTGCTTTAAGTAAAAGCATAGGATTATTTATTTGAATGCTGAATCACCAAGGAGTAGAACTGATTGAAAGGATTAGAAGTGTGTTACTTAGGAGCCAAGTCTCTCCCTCTCCTCCATTTACCTCTCTGTCTCGCTCTCTCTCTCTCTGCCTATGGATCAGGATGTGAACTCTTTGCTACCTCTCCAGTACCACATATGCCTGTGTGCCGCCATGTTCCCTGCCATGATAATGGACTAACTTCTAAAGCTAAGCAAGTGCCCAATTATGCTGTCTTTTATAAAAGGTTACCTTGGCCATAGTGTCTCTTCACAGCGATAGAACACTGGCTAAGACAGACACCATGACCAAAGCAACTTCTAAAAGAAAGTGTTAATTTGGACCTAGGATTTCAGAAGGTTAGAGTCCCTTATAGCAGAATGAAGGCATGGAGGTAGCAACAGCTGAGAGCTTACATCCTGACCCTTGATCAGGAGGAAGAGACAGAAAGAGATATGAGGAATGACACTAGTCTTTTGAAACCTCAAAGCCTGTGGTACTCCTCCAACAAAGCCACATCTCCTAACCCTTCCCAAATAGTTTTACCAACTGGGGACCAAGTATTCAAGTATATGAGCATTTGGGAGCCATTCTTATGTAAACCACCACATTAAATAAAGCTGTACTTTTGCAAGTGTGTTTTTAACTGAGTTCCTTACTGTCTTCAGAATAAGTGCTTATGAGTTTCTATTTCACATATATTTATGGATAAACTGTCTATAATTTTATACCTGCTATCATTTGATATTTTCATTGCTAATTCTCAATAGATTTCTAATGTCCTTGAACTCATTACATTAAATACATATGGTATTAATGAATCACCTATTGAGTACTTAGTGTTTTTATTGTAGCAAACAAAATTCAAATATCAGAAGAGCATTAACTCTAAATGTATACATTATGCATGTACATATATATACAGTATATGTGTGTGTGTATACTGTGTACAAACATTACATAAGTACAAGGCAACATGAGTAATACTTGATGCTCTGAATTCTCTTCTGTTCTTTCTAAAGTAAAAATCAGGACATGTAATAAAGAAAAATAATATGAATTTTGAGAATGCTTTTATAAATACTACTTTTGTTTCTAAATAAAGCAGTAAGACCTTTAAAATATTATTTATTTTCACTTTGGTTTTGAAAGGAATCAAATAGGCGGGGTGGAACAAGCCTATATAACCCCTATGCTTGGGAGGTAGACGCAGGAGAATCAGAAATTCCATGCATCCTCAGCTACATAGTGGATTCCAGGCCCAGACTAGGCTATATGAGACCAAACACAAAAGAGAGAGGAAGCAACTATGTAGTCAGTGCCTAGATAGATAGTCTGTACTCTGTGTTTTGTTTTCCAGTCTAATAGCTAACAGGCTTCCTTTAAATGAAAATGATGTATATATCCTAGTAAGGTACTATAGGGAATAGTTTCTTTGGAATTTGACACTGTTTCTTTAAAGCCTTTTATCCTAGTGTGTAAAACTGTATAGTATTTGGCCAGAGATACATATAAGAATGTTGTTTGGAGGTAAAAGTAGTGCTGGTTTCATAGTTGAGGATTGTTTTATGTTTTCTATTTTAGTAGATATTATTGGCATACTATACAGTTTTTTCCACCAGTTCTCTAAATTGTAGTAGCATTTTATGGTAATGTGTTCCCATCTTATCCATTTAAATTTGTCTTTTCTATTTTTCTGAATCACTTATTTAATTTGATGGGTATTTGTTCTGTTGGATAGTGTGGGTTTCCACTGTTGAATTGTCTGTCAGTTACCAAAGCCGGTCTAGTCCTCAGACAGTCTCCTGTCTGAATTGATGGATGGATATTTAAGGTACTCAGCCATCTTTCCTGGAAAGTTTCCCCTCACTGACATCCATAAGAATAGTGAACTCTGATTGGTTTCCTTCTGCTTCCCAGGCAACCTTTCTTTTTCCCTATGCTGTGATTGCTGCTCTCAGTTCTCCTCATATATCCTTTTGTTCTGTGATCTTCAGAATTATAGTTGGTTTGTGCTCACGTTCATGCTAGAAGGAATAACTAGTCTACTTAGACACTAATGAATATAAGATAATCTTTTCTTATTGATGTTCTCTTACTCTCTCTGAATTCTATCAATTCTCTTTGAGTCTATAGATTTCAGAACAGACATTGTTCTAAGACTTACACTTTCTACTGCTTACTAATTGTTACCCCCTGCACATCTGGTGTCATTGAGGTTACACCATAATTCAACTCACTTGAATGCCAGCCCTTTGCTAGACAGAATGCCAAGTACTTTATATTGTTTTCTTCTGGCCTCCAGAAAGTCTTCTCTCCATTCTAGAGAGTTGGAAATATCTGACTTAAGATGAGGCTTGCCGAAGATCTGAAAGCTCCCTACACGTGGATGCTCAGTCCAAACCTAAGTCACTCCAACCCAAGAGGCTATAATGTTTTCTCTTTAACTTCTGCTCCACTCCCCATCCAACCCAAAATTCAATTCCTTGCTTAACGATACATCCATCTAGTGAAACAAAAAATGAAAATCATCCTAAGTTGTTTTGGTTTTGTTTTACATACACTCTATTTCTTTTTTTCAGTTTATTTCCTATAAATTTCTAAAAAGAGTTCTACCTCTCCTTCCAACAAGACTGTTGGTTCTTTACCTTAAGTTGTCTCTCTCTAGTATGGAATTTCCCCAGTTCTTCTATTTTTATGTTACTTTAATCCACAACAGTCACCAAGTAAAATTTATACCAAGTTTTGCCTTTCTCCCTTCCTGTTTGAACTCTTTGACTAATCCTACATTATGAGAAATACAAAATGCTTTGGAATGTAATTCCATTCACCCTATTGCTACTACTTTCTGATGACTTTACATTAGTCACGCCCTAACAGGTCCTCCACTTTTGTACTTTTATAGCTATCAAGTCTTTCTGTCCAGAACTTCTTCCCTTCTTCCCTAAATGGAAAACTTATTATTTGGCTCCAAGTTCAATCCAAGTATCATTTCTATCAACTGTTTCTAATTCTTTTTTCCCACCATAGTTTGTAGTATTAAATTCTCTGTGAGTTTTAGCTATGAACAGGTGTTAGCCACCTCAGACACTGATAGGGAGAAATAAAACAAATAACCCATGTAAAAATAATCAATTCAGTATCCTCTGTGATAGCTACTCAAATATTGGTTCTTTAATCCTCCTTCTTGTATCCCCTCAGATAATAATTTCATGTCTGTATCTCCTCTTGGAATTTGAGATTCTTGGAGCAGGGGGGCAAGTGCAAAGTCCAGGGTCCTATTCCCACACCACAAAAACTATGTAATAAATAAGGAGTGGTAAAGGAATTCATCCTTCTTGGGATCGAGACTTGGTATTCTTTTATACATAATGCCCATTTCAGTTCCCAGTACATATTGGATAGTCTATAATTTTTTAAACCTCATTAATGTTAAAATCAGGTTTGTAGAATGAAGCAAAACACTTCTAACTGGTTCCTATTTCTCTCCTTTCTTCAGTGGTGATGAGTTCCTCAACTTCCTTCTGAAGTTAAACAAACAGTGTGGTCATTTAATCACAGCTGTGCAGAATATCATCACTGAGTTACCTGTAAATTCTCACAAGGTAATTTAGCAAGTTGCTCCATGCAAAGTGTGGGTGTTGAGGAATGGGCTAGATGGATTCATGGTAACTCACTAGGCAGTTCTGATCTGATGAAGTTCTGTTGGTTGGTCAGAATGAGTCCCAAAGCAATAAATTTGTTGAATATTCTTTTCTATGTCTAATCCATTATAACAACATGTACTTTCATCCTCAAGCAAAGGGGGAGTAAGGAAAACCGTAATCTAAACTAATCTCTGTATTGAACTTGTCATTTGTTGTTAATGAGGATCAATTGATCAAATTAAAAAGTGTTAGTATCAAAATGAATGTTATTTAAAAATTATATTGACATATAGTTTTTCTTAATTAAGGAAATTTTAAATAGATACTGACTTATAAAAGCAAAGTTTTTTCTGATTTTGTTTTGCCTGTTTGTCTGGAATGAAAATTTTTAAGCGGACTTGTTTTCCTGTGTTAATGGATAATAATAGTCTATGAATGTCACTTTTTAAATTTTTAAAAACTTATTCATCACAAATATTACTATTATAAATTTCTACATATAAATATATATTTAGGGAATTCATATAGCAAGCTGATTTAAGTGTTTGTATAAAGTTACTGACTTTTTTACCAAGATTTATTATGAACAAAAAGGTCAGTTATATAATTTAATCTTTCAGAATGTCATAATCTTTGTGCATATAAATTGTGAAAAATTTATTTCCATTTTTAATGTAACTTCTCGAAATCTCAACAGATAGTACTAGAATGGGCTTCTCCCAGAAATTTTACTTCAGTTTGTGAAGAACTGGTTAGTAATGTTGAAGAATTGAATGAAGAGGTCTGCAAGCTGAAGGATTTGATTCAGAAGGTATATATTTAACATGAACATGGTGGAAACATTTCAGAGCAAGATGTTAGAAGATGAAGCAGTTTTAACAAGGGCAACGGTAGGACACATGGAGAAATAGTAAAGAACAGTTTCCAAAGGGAGAAATGCACATAAGAAAGAGGTACTGTTGGGTGTAAAAGAAGCACGTACTGAAAGACTATGTGCTTCTTGTGTTTCTGATTAGCAAGAAAACATACCACTAAACACAGCCTTATGTGAAACTGCTTGTACACCCTATAAAATAGTGGTACCTTTTGTTAGCAGCTTATTCCAGAAGGATACCATACAAGGTGTCCTTTACAAGGCAGATAAGTTCATAATTGTGGTATGTTTATTTACTAATCTGTACACTCAGGAGCTAGGGTATAGTTTAGGGATAGAGTGTTTGCTTAGGCCCTCGGTTCAATCCTCAGCACAGAAAACAGAAAAAGAACTGGAAAGCAATGGAAAATAATTGTAACCATTTATTCACTTGTAAAAGACAGATATTATACTATTACTTACCTATAACTGTACAGATGCAAAAGGGCCACATGAAATACTTACCAGTTCTATTAATGAGATAAGATTGGCATTGAAGTATTATTTCTATTGATCAGATTCATCTTTTACAATTTAACTTTTTAGAATGTAGGCATTTTTATCTGTATTTTTATAGGAGCAGTATATGTCTAGATTTAAAGGCAGGTTGTTTTCCCCTTTAAAAAATTATCTGTACAAGGTGCAAGCTACTAAAATAGCAGCCTTTATTGACTCTGGAAAATAAAGGGAAACACTCCAAGTTTCCTAAAAGACTCACTCTGAGTCCCTGTCAATTTAATAAATAAGTTTGATAGCTACAAAACTTTTGAATTACATCTGACTTTTATAGCTTCAGCATAAGATTCATTTAGTATTTTCACCAATATCTTACAAAAGATTTTAAAGGCAAACTTCATGTTCAAGGTAATTCATCATCTCCCTTATTAAAATATATTTAATCAGAAGTCTTTTAAACCCAGAACAAAGTTGTGAAGCAAATTTTGTAATAGTAGAATGAGGATGCTTTAAATGAGAAAGTTAGAAATGTGTTTCACCTTGTAATAAATGAGTTCCTTTCCAGTGGCCGAGGTGCTTTAGGAGTTGGACTGTGTGTGACAGTTTGCCCAAGCAGGACAGGGCCTGAATTCTCTGACAACACAAACATTGTAACACCCTTCGTTTTCACTTCCTCCATCTCATCTTGAATGGAAGGAAAGTGGAATTACTTTCATTCAACATGAAGTTCTTCATGAAAATCCATGGAAAAACAGAAAAATTTGTATTACTTTAAATGTAGGAAATTCCTGAAAACATACTTTTGTGGCAGGAGTGGATACTAATTGGGGTTTTAAGCTTTTGGCAGCATAAAATTCACTAGTAAGTATATTGCAGTAACAAAGAGAGGGTAGGAGAGGTCAAGGCTAGCCTTTAACACCACATCATTCTCTTTCAAACCAACACACTGACAAGTCTTGTTAGGAAGGGTCATCGGTTGATAAAGGAATGGCTGTCTCAGGATTCAGTAAATGGAGCATCAGTGTCAAAAAAGAATCTGTTGCTGAATGAAGCCATTTGGAAGTTAAACCGAGATTACGGTCTTAATGAGATTGGCATCAACGTTCATTTTTCTACTATAAATATGAAATTAATTTTGCAGACTTTTAAATTAAATATTTACACTGTAGAATTTCAAAGTCTTTATTCCTGCTATTGTTGAAAGTATTTTTATCATCACCCTAGTGCAGAATGTTTCTAGTAAATATCACTCCATGAATGTGTCCAGTTCTTTTTATCTTTTAAATATCTTTTGCTTTCTGCTTATTCTTCTTCTCTTGACCCATTCCAGCAGCTATCTCTCACCTCTTCCCTACCTCCGCACCCGCCACCAACACATACACTGGTGGGAGGCTGTCACAGAAAATGTCTCAGTAGGGGTTTAGACACAGTCTAGGAAATCAACTCTCATTGCTGAGAACTGATTCATGAAGCACTTACACTCTTAGATGCAACTGCTCCTGCAGTAACAATGCACTGCCTTGTGATTTTTACTGAGCTGGTATTGTAGATTTGCCATAAGAATAGATCTGCCTTTTATGGGCTGCATTTAATACAGAAGGAAATAAATTCCAGTTGTTATCCATTATAGGTAAAATAGAAACTTTAAGTTGACAGGAAAGGAACTTTGTCTCGTGACACAGAAAGCACCATTTTAAAGTGTGATAATCTATAAAAGTGTTTATTATAACTAAAAAAGTAATAATCATCCAGGAAATATACTGGTAAAGGCATATATGTTCGCTTTAAATCTCTCATGGAGTCTTGAATTCTTTCTATCTAAATCCAGTGAATTAATATTAGCTTTTTAAATTTTCAGTATCTTGTTTACTAACTCTTGTTTTTCATGCTAAAAATCAGATGCAGAATGAGCGGAAAAATGATCCAACTCACATCCCATTAGTAGAGGAAGTGTCTACGTGGAAGAGTCGGATTTTGAAGAGGTCGGCAGTTACAGTCTGTGGATTTGGGCTGCTGATTTTCATCTGCAAGCTAACTTGCCAGAGAAAATAATTCTAATATTTATCTAAGTTATGTATGTGAATCTTATTCAGAGTGTCCTAGCATTACTTTTGATCTTTTATTGTACAACGGAGCTTTATTTCCTTGCCCACACTCCATAGGAAAAAATATGATAACATAAACAGAGTTTTTCTTTAGAAAGTGACTTCAGTTTGAATTATACAGTTTATTACATTCTTATGTTAATTTCAATCAAGAAAATTACAGACAATTCTTTCATTTAAACCTAAATAAATCACATGCAGAATAAACATTTGATATTCTTTACATTTGGAGAAAGTGTGCTCACTTGTCATAAGGAAGCTTAAGAGTATTCGTGAAGAGTTCATAAGTTGATATTCCTTTTAGACCTTATTCCCGTCTGTTTTTTATATAATAAGGATCATCTTACTGCTTTTTTATTTATATGCCTTTGCTAAAGAAATTATGAATTATTAATTATGAAAGTATCAGGGAAGACAAAAGGTAATACTAAAATGTGAAAATATTTATAAATACTTTTTAAAAAGTATTTTCAGTCAGAATAAAAAAAATCAAGAAAAAGGCACAAATTATATTAGCATTTTTATGTAAAGTATTTTTGCTGAATATCCTGTATATATTATTTTAGGGATATTATGAAAGCGAATGTCATTTGGTGTATAATTTCTTGTCTTTAAGTGCTTAAAGTTGTATTTTCAATTTGAAATACTGACATTCAAATTTTAAAAGTGAAATGTAAAACAGGCAGGTCCCATTTAGTAGGTAGTATGGTATCCAAGACTCGGTTGACTTAGTGTCGTACTGGAAACGTCAGTTGTCTATAGTGAGGAGCTAGTAGCAAGCAAAGGGGAAGAAGTTGAGGATGAGAGAAGAGCTTAAGGACTGTAATGAGTAGCCATTTCTGCCCATTATTAATACCAGTGCTGCTAATTCAAACCAGCATTCTGCAGAGGCATCGGTTGTGTGTAATTGGATGATAATTACATGGCGAAGAGCATCTGACACTCAACTGTTACAGCAAACATCCTGTAACATGCATGTTACATGTAATAAGCATATTGTGATATCTCCTATTTAAGCCAGTTCAAGACATAGACAGAAACATGGGAACTTGTTTTAATACATGGTGTATCACTCCCAACAAGAAGTTATTTAGTACACATTACTTTTAGTTTCCTTTTAAAAATAAAGCATGAAAGTGATAGGCATCCTACCTGATTAACCACTTGGTGGGCTTTTATTTCAGTGTACTTTAAGAAGAATGCTCTCTCTTCTTTTGGGCGGGTGGTTACCACTGCTTTTTCCTAGCAAAATCAAGCTCAGTATTCAGCCATCAGATGGGAATTTACATGACTTGTTTTCTAGAGTTTATCATAGAATTCTTTACAGTGAAGTACTCTGTCCCAGTGTTCTTCAGATGGGAGGAAATAAATACTATAAATTTAGTGCCAGGCACATCTTCTAAAAGCCTTATTTCTATCTTGAAAAATACAGTGTAATTTCCAGATTATAGACTAAAAATAATTAGGGTGTCCTTCTGTACTTACTGAAATTACTTCTCCAGTTAAAGTATCAATAGAATTAATAAATATTTCCTTATGACTTAGAATCAGTTGAAATCTAAAATGTAATTCCCACTCTGATTAGTTGACATTATGGGCTTACAGCAGTGAAAATCATTGCTCCTGGAATAGATAACTACTAAGTGCCTTCTTCAATCACAGAGACAGATGTCATTGGGAATTATTTTAGTCTGAATCAAAAAGCGTTTTGTTTTTGTTTTTTTGTTTTTGTTTGTTTGTTTGTTTTGAAACCAGTTTGGGGATTGTAGCCACTTGCTGAAATGAAGTATCTGAAGAGGGTGTACACTTCCCCTCAGTTTGTGGATAAAACACCATGATCAAAAGCAACTTGGGAAACAAAGACTTTATTTCCACTTAGAACTCTCAGGTCACACTCCATCTCTGAGGGAAGCCAAGGCAGGAACTGAAGCAGAGACCAAAAAGGGGTGCTGCTTGTTGGCTTGATCCCCATGGCTTGTTCAGCCTGCTTGCTTAAAGCTTTCAGGTCCAGCAGCCCAGGAGTGCTACCACCCACAGTGAACTGGGCCCTCCCATATCCATCATCAAAAAACTGCACCACAGGCTTGCCCACAGTCCATCTAAAATGCCAAAATGACTCCAGCTTATGTCAAGTTGACATAAAACTAACCAACACCCTTGCTCCTACCTTATTACCACCATGTCTAAGACAAATGTGTTTTCCCCGGCACATGAGCTACTGGTTCCTTCTGCTCCCTGGCTGCCATAAACAGAGCAGCTTCTCCCTGTCTACATCTCAGCCCTGGTGTTTTACCTTCCCTCGGGCTGAAAGCAATAGAGCCAAACCTCTGGAACTGTTGGCCAAAACTATTTTGCCCTTTAATTTTTTGCTCGGGTATTTTGTCATAGTCATGGGAAATCTAATACAGGAGAGAAAAAAAGAATTGGAATTGGATATACACCATCTGAGCATATGAAGTTCAGAGAAGTTTAGAGAAAGTAGCTACAAAAAAACTCAACAGTAGCAGCAGAGCTTGGCTGGCAGTTTTGGTGGGAGCCAATAAGACCAGATTTGCCGATAAACATGCAAACAGTAAAGACTGTAAAGGCTTTGCTTACGAGGTTCCACAGGGCAATGAGAACTCTATTGTAGATCGCCATTTGTATTAATTTTGGAAAAGAACAACATTTTACTCGTATCCCCAAGACTGTGGAGCTTAGTTTAAATATGGGCTAGTGCGTCTCTTGAAGCAGTTTCGAGATCACAGTGGACAAGCTGTAGTACAGGTAGCTGTGAGAATTGCGAGCAGAAAGCCGACGAGAAAGAGTGGGGAAAGTCGTAGGTTGGCCGGAAAGGGGCATGTAAAGTTAAGGCCAGGTATAGTTGCTGAGAGATTAGTCACCACAGAGAAACCAGAACAGCCAGAAAGAGGAAGCATTGTCCTGGCCCACTGTTGTCGACTCATGGAGAAGTCCCTAAAGCTTCATTTGCAGATATTTGCTTCGAGAATGCAGCACATGGATGCCCTGCTCACACAGAACTGCCCCGGGTGATTCCCCCCCACTGCCCCCCAAATTCAGCCCTCCAGGCCCTCAGACACTTCTTTAGTAATGGCCTAAAGCCCAGCTACTGCCTGAGTGGGTGGCCAAGTTAATCAACATCCATGTGATACTTTATTTACAGGCATACCAAATACATGAGCTGCAGGAGCATCCCCTCAGATTTCAAAGGAACTGTGGGAGGCCAAGCAGCATGTCCCAGGATCAGAGTACCTAAAGGAAACATGGGAGACTTATGTGGGAAGTTATCTTTGAAGTCAGGCCTGCAAGGGAGACACCACAAGTCAGAAATCCTAGGAGAAACTGTAGATTGCCACATAGGCTACAGTGGGCAAACACAGTACCACATCATCATCAGGAACAAGAACACTTCTTCCGAAGTTTGCACGTGTCCTAATTCTTTCCCAGAGTCCCTTCTCATAATTGGGAGACATCTTCTACCCTTTCTAATCTTAACAGCCACCATTTGCCCCTTGTTCTGCATACAAAAATTTCTTTACTGTTAGTTTTTTTCAAAGAGCCACCTTTGGGTCATGGTCACTTTTCTCTTGTTCGTGTGTTTTCTTGTTTCCTTGGTTACTTTAGTCTTTCTTATATACATTCTTGTGCTTGGTTTGGGTTTAATTTGCTCTTTTTCCAGGGTCTGTCCATGGAAACTTGGTGTTGATTTGGAGCAACTGATAGCTTTTAGCATTAGTACTTATGACTGCAAGTCTCCAAATACTCATTTATTTGGATTCCAGGTGTTTGCATGCTGTAGCTTCATTTTTTTAATGAAAGTATTATTAAACATTATCTAAACATTCTTATGTAAGATTTTTGTTGTTAATCTGATAAGATAGTGAAAATTCTAAGAGTAACTTTAAAACACTCAGTTTTAACATATATGTATATATGTGTATGTATTTGTGTGTTGTATGTTTAGCATATATGTGTGTGTGTGCTAAAATATTATATGAGGCTTAGGTAAGTGGTAGGCAAAGAAAAACTCATTTCTAAAGGCTGTCCTGTGTAAATTATTTCAATTAAAGTCTGATTTAAATGTGTTAATTCAATGTGATAAAGTGTTTAGAAGTTGTAAAGGGTATCACCCCAAAACAAAGCCAGCCATGCTTTCAAGTGCAAATTTAAAAGAGTGTTTTTTTAATGGGAAGTTTTATAGGGCCAGAATATATTTGATCTTAACACTACAATGACTGTTAATCTTTGAGAACCTAGATAACCATGATGGCTTCTGTTTTGCACTCCAAGTCCCTCTGTCACTGCCTAATAAATAATAATTTGTGGCTCTGAGGGAGTGGAAATAGGGTGGGGATTTTTTTGTTGGCATATCCACTAGTGAGTAATGCATTCACTTAAGTGCCAACAAAAATGTTAACTGGACTTAGTGACACATTTACTAGTTATTGGAGAAACTAATTCTAAACTTTATTTGTCTACCTGTAAATGCAATTTGCCTTATCAGTGCCCTAAACAAAATGGGCCTGGTTTTAGTTCTGCAGCATATTTCTAGGAACAATTTTTAAAATGCACCATCTCTGGGCTCACTCCACTAGCTAATGTTTTCATCATTTTCTTTTTTGGTTTTTGTTTGTTTTTGAAACAGTGTTTCTCTGTAGCTTTGGGGCCTGTCCTGGAACTAGCTCTTTTTTATTGATTTTATAGAGCTCTACATTTTTCTCTGCTCCCCTCCCTGCCTCTCCCCTCCTCTTCAACCC
>LOEQ01000437.1:407396-418025 GCA_001685075.1 Bramus lutescens | reverse complement strand
AGGCAGTTTCTTTATTAACCAATGAAAGTAACACATAGACAGATGACCCTCCTACATCACATCTATGCTTTCCATTTCATTCATTTATATTCTTTTTTCTACCTTCTAGTGTCCTGGGTTATTCTTTTTCTAACTTGAGGAAAGGTGTACAACTAATGATTTTACAATGTTTTTGTTTTGCTTTGTTTTTCTTTTACAATATAAAGATTTAGCACTAACACTCATTTGAATATAATTTTCCATTCCATTTTTATCACTGTTCCATTTTAAATATTATGATTCCTATTATGGATTCCATTAGCATCAGGGGTGTATTTAGAAAGATTTTAAAGTCTCTTAGTATGCTTTTCAAAAGGTTGTCTTGCAAAAGAATTACCTTAAAATTCATTCTAGATTTGATTAAGTTTTAAAATAAAAATGGGGTTTATATAAAAAGAAAAAACAATTCTAAACTGAATTCAGTGGTGTATGTTTGTAACCCCATCTCTCATGCAAGGCAAAAACCAGAGAGCTGCCAGTGCAAACATAGCCTTTGCAGCATAGCAAGACCAAACCTCAGAAAAACAAAATAGTTATTTCATATTTACTATCAATGTATAGCTTTGTACATAAACAATTTTTGATAGTATATCATGACCATTTTAAACCTTTGGTATTTTAGCAAATATGACATGAGTTGTTTTTACCTTTCAGTTTACTCTCTCCCAGCTTTTCAGAATTTTCATCACGTGAACAAATTCCAGTAATTTAATAGATAATAAACAACTACCAGCAAACTATCCCTCATTCCGGAAAGCTCATAGGAGTATGAGACCATTATACATTCATTTTCCCAGCTTACACCCGAAGAAAAATTGTTCACTTTGAATTTCTATCCAGAAAAACAATGAACTTACAAATGACTGCTCTTTAAAGCACCTCAGTTTTAGGTTTGTGTGTTACAGGGGAAAAAAAAAGAGGAATTAAAGAAAGGAACTGATATAATCATTAATAAGAGAAATGGACTGGGCTAGATTCCCACTAACCTGACTAGACTCCCACTTAGGTTATGCATTCATTCTCTTAATTTTTCTGTGAAAATTTGAGACTGTGATATTAGTAATTTTAAATTATTTATACCATCTAGGTATAAAAGTATCTTTGTAATTATGTGATTCATCTTTTTATCTCTTCTAATATTTTGCCATAAAATCAAATTTATTCTAATAGTTATGTTTTGATCTTGTGTCCTTATGCTTTAATATTTATTTGAACGATGTATAAGTTTCTTTAGAAGAAAGTTTATCTGCCTGTCCCTGCCATTAAACAGAGATAGAAAGTTTAGTTCATTTACATTTATTGTGATTATTGGTATATACATCTATTTCTTCCATCCCTTTCTTTAAAGGCTTTTCTCTTTTTCTACCTTCTTTACTGCAGATTTTTGGAAGTTTTGTGGTTCCATCTCTTTTGTCCCTGCTGCCATGTAAATTTTCATTTTTGTTTAATTATCCTTAAATCATTAATACAATACCAAATAAGCTTAAAAGAAGACAGTTCCTCTCAATTTCCCTTAAAATTACAGGCAAGGAAGCATCAGCTTCATCATTCTCCTCTGGTTCTTCTTAGCACTGGATACTCTGGTGTTTTAGACACCAACGCATATATCACTGTCTTCCTCTGTGGAGTGCCTATCTAAGTCTTGTTATAATTGTCCATGCTATAATTACCATGTATTTCTCTTTGTGACCCAAAGTTCTTCTTAAAGATCATGATAAACATCTTCATTAATATAGAATTAAGTCTGAGTCTTGTATTTTTACTCTCTAATCATTGCAGCTTTATGGGAAATAAGCTTCCTATCCATAATGTAAATCTTCTAAACTGTTTTTTGCTTTGTTTTGTTTTGTTTTCCTTTGAACGTGTCCTGGCTGCTCTAAACCTACTACATTTGCAAGTCCATCAGAATCAGCAGCTCAGGGACATCACCTCCACCTGAAAGTCTGGTCCTGGATACCAAGCCACTATGATATTAGAATAAGATTTCGGTGGACACAAGAAAGAGCCAGTTTGTTTTGTGTGTGGAAAGAATGTGAATTGTTGTGCCAAAGGGAACACTGGGAAGGGTTGTATTTTTTAGAGATAGTGCCTTAATATCTTCTGTTGCCACATTCTATTGTTATTTTCCTATCAAAAAACAGATGGTATTTCTTACCCTTTTAAATCTAGACAGGCCCTGTACCTACTTTGATGAGATCCAAATGTAGTTCCTAACTAGCTTGCCAACATTTACATCCTCTTAATTAGTCTTGTGCCAGCCTGTAAGACTGTGATATGTGGAGGGTCACAGAACTGCCAGATATGTAACCATTAAAGCCATATGGACCTTCTAGTTTAGCCAGACTCAGGTGTATCTAATCCCAGCTACAGCTATGTGGGGGACCCCCATACATAAAATCACCAAGCTAGGTCTAATCCATAGAACAATGAAAGGTATGTTTATGCTGTAAATATTTTGTTATGAAGCAATAGGTAACTGAATTTTTGCTTTTTGTTAATTATCTAAGATATAATACATATTTTGACTCATTAAAATATAAATAAATTTTTCTTTATAATAATGCAGATTTATTCAGTTCAAATATTTCCTAATCTCCCTAGAGACTTCTCCTTTAACCTAGAAATCTCTACATGAATATTGTTTAATTTTCAAGACCAAAAGGTGTTTCTTATTCTCTCCTAAAGAGTTTTCATATAATTACATTACAATCATGAAACATTCTATGAAAGATTACCTCTCTTACTTTGTTAATGTTTTATCACCCAACATAGAGTCTATTGGGGAATCATTGATATGTAGTTGAGAAGAATCTGTAGCTGCTGATGTAGACTGAAGTATTCTATAATCGTCAGCCTAATTCAGTTGATTGCTGGTGCTATTGAATTCTCTGCAGTTTTGTGATTTTTCTGTGTACTCATATTATCAACTACTAAAGTAAAAGCATTGACATCTCCGATTATAACTGTGTATTAGTGCATTTTTTCTTTCAATTCTGTTAATCTTGCTTCATATAGTTTGAAGATCTGTTGTTTAATGTAACTTTCATATATACATACTTTGATAGTGATAGATCAATGTAAGTATCCTTTAAACTATATTTGCATCATGTAAATTTTCCTAGCCTCTGTTTGCCTACCTTGGAAAATATAGCGCTTGGAAAGAATTTATTGTAGAGAGTATAAAAATGGATATTTTGTGTGTTTCTGACACTTCTTGACAATGTTGCCTTTGTGCTATATCTATTTTAATTAACCCTTATGTTGGAACTCAAATCTACCATCTTATTATTTGATTCTTCTTTGTGCTAATTGTGTTTCAGCCCTGTTTTCCCTTTCTACCACCTTTTGGATCTGAATTTTTGCTTTAAGCCGCTATATTTTTGAGTGTTTGTGCAGTGTTTAGGTAGTTACTGTGGGAAAAGTGTCATGTATACTGACTTACTGCTGTGAGTTTGGAGTCAACATCTTACCGTCTTTAAAGCAGAATGCAGGACCTTGTCACCATGTCAATTCATTATCCCTCCCTCTTTAAATTGTTTCTTTTCATGTTACCTCTGCACACAACACAAAACATGTCTGACAGTGTTACAATTTGTGCTTCTACCTTTCGACATATTGATTGGCTGGCATCATACAGCGTGCTGTGGTAGACTTTCCAGAGCCAGTTCTTGCCTTCACCTTGCTTTTGAGGCAGGGTTTCTCTTCCTCCTACCACTGCCCTCCACTCTCTCCATCAGGCTAGCTGGCCTGCAGATTTCTGAGCAATTCTCCTGTCTCCTATCTCACTATAGGAGTGCTGAGATTACAGAAGCATGCCACTACCATGACATCAGGACTTTTATGTAGGTTCCAGGGATCAAATTCAGGTCATCAGTCAGGACTTTTACTGGCTGAGCATCTTCCTGTTAACATATATTAAAGATCTGGAAAAGGCTAGTGAGCTCCATTATATTTACACAGATAGATATCATTTCTCTTGCTTTCCATCATCCAAATTTCTTTTTATTCCTTATATTGGGGGGGTGCGTGCGTGTGTGTGTGTGTGTGTGTGTGTGTGTGTGTGTGTTCGTGCATGTGTGTTCATGCATGGGTTCTTGCGTTCTTGTGCACTCTCCTACACATGCACATTGCATGTACACAAGAGTACACATGTGTATAAGGACCAGAGGCTGGTGATGAGGATTTCTCCATCAATCACATTCCAACTTATTTTTGGAAATAGGTCCCTCACTGAACATGGAGCTCTTCAATGCAGCTAGGCAGGTGGACCAGCGAGACCCAGTGGATCTTACCACTACCATAATTACATGTATGACTACTTTTCCTGGATTTTTAAATGAGTTTGAGAATATGAAGTCAAATTCCTCATGTCTGTACAATAAGCAATTTACCAACTGAAACATCTATGTCCTCAGGTCAGGTTCTTTTTGCAGCCTTTCTATTCTGCTTGCAGAACCGCTTTAGCAATAGTTCTCAGATGGGTTTCTGACAATGAATTCTCTTTATTTTCCCTTTCTGGATATATGTGTATTTGACTGTTATTCATGAAGAATATTTCCACTGGATATAGAACTCTAGGCTGATGATTCTCATTATTTTATACAATGTTCTTCCTATTTTCTCTCCCTTTGTCATTTATGAGAAATCTGAAGTCATTCACACCATCATCATTTCCGTTTTCTCTTCATAATAATGGGTAATAATAAAATAGTTGTCATTGTCATTTTCAGAATTTTTGCATTGTATTTTTATGGCTATATCTTTTGGTTTCTTCTGTCTTTTCAATGTTGTGATTTTCCCTATCTGGTGAAATATTATTTTAGTGACTATATTTTTCAATTATAAGATTTGTCTGGTTCCTCTTTACAATTTTTGGTTCTTGCTGAAACTTTCTCTCTACCTTGTCAGTTTGGGTTGTAATGCAAATTCTTCTCTCCTTCATTAACAAACTTTAACTCCTTAACAAACTTCATTAACAAACTTTAATTTTTTACTCCTGCTTTTTGGGTTCTGTTTTGCATACACCCCCCAAGGGGGTGATCTTCAGCAGGAAAAAGAGCAAGACATTCATGAGATAGTTGTAAGGATCATATCATGTGTTTTCCTTTCTCTAAGTGTGCTATTCCCAGTGCCGGGAGAGATAGGTATCTCATGGTTTTGTCCAGATGTGTACTTCTCTTCTGTATGAAACATCAGGTTACCTGTTGCTTTCTTGGGCTTATAAGCAAGTCTTTGTTATCATTTGTTGAAATGCACACTGGGACTTAAATGATTTTTCCTTTGGTTAAGAAATGGTTATGGGGGCTAGAGATGTGGTTCAGTGGTTAAGACACTTGCTGCTCTTCCCAAAGACCAGAGTTTAGTTCCCAGCAGCAATGTCAGGTGGCTCATAATTGTACCTCCAGTTCCAGGCGATCTGATCCTCTGGCTCCTGAGGCTTCCTGCAGCTGTGTGTGATACCCACATGCAGGCAAATGAATACATGTAATTTAAAATAATAAAAATAAAATAAACCCCTTTTGAAAGTAAGTGGTTGTATTGGAGATCACTGCCTCAAGAAATAACTCAGACGGAAAGACAAATGAGTATGAAGTTGAAGAAGTAACTTCATTTTCAAAGGGTGGAGATGGTCTGGGAGTAAATTTGTTCTCTTCTCTGCCCTGGGAGATTGGACAAACAATGGCTCTAACTAAGAAAATAGACTGACTCATTTGGCTAAGACGCCATACTGAAGTTATAAGCAGACTGACATTCATCTTTTCTTAATTGGGTTGGAAACAACTGGATTCTGTACATTGTAGTAAATTTTATGGTCAATTCTGATATTTCTTATTGAAGAAAACTCAAACATTTAAGTTGATAAATATAAAAAGGATGCTTGATCCTGCTTGTCAACCCCTGCCATACCTAGTGTGACCTGTGAAACTGACCCTGCCATTGGTTAACTTTTCTTTCTTTAGTCATTTCTGATGATGACAGAAAAGCTCGCCTCTCCTCCTGCTTGCTTTGGGCATTTCCCAACTACCTGTCCAAGAGCATTTAAGAGACTAATTGCTCACAAGAAGGAAGGTAGGAAGTGAAGCTGTGTGAGGCTACGTAATGGGTCCTCAGTGGCTAGGGGTGGAGCAGGGAGAGAAGTGGAGTCAGATCTGGAAGAGAGCTGTCATCATCATCAGGTCCAGACTGCCTCCAGACAGGTCAGGAGGGGTGTTTGGGTGGACCTTTTTCACATCTGGGTTTAGCCTCTCTTGAACTTTTTTAGCCTTTTGCCTTTGACCAAAACTGGTTTGTAACTCTGCAAGGCATGTGACGCTTCCTCGTGCTCCTCCCGGGAAACTCTGTGGGGAGGATTTAATTGGCTCTGAGGATGGATGGGCCATCCCTTTTCTAGGAGGCCTGTTTCAGGTTTAGGTCATTCCATTGGCCTCACCATCAACAGAAGGGCAGGTCTGCCGGCCATATAATTCCCTGGGCGGAGAGGAAAGGGTCCTAAACTGATGGTCACACTCCATGTGTTCCTAACAGCCCCTGAACTGTGAGGACTGAAGGGTGGGACTTGTGAGCTGGAGTTTCAAAAGCAGTTAACGTTTTCATTGTCATGTAACCTGCCTACCTTCTCGAAAGTCACACATATTGCCTGATTTTATTCACTGCTAGAAGTGAACTTCCGTACTTCCAGAAACTGAGACGAAGGCGAGTAGAGATAAATTTTAGCTTGTCCCTCTGCTTTCCTCAGAAAGAAAGCTGGTGACCATAAATTGAGGTGCACGTGGTAATGCTGTTGGGAGTGATCCCAGACCTCCCCTGCCAACGTGTGCGCTCCTCCTAAGCCTCAGAACAGCAGCGCACCCCCTCCCTCGCCTAGCGAAGACGAAGCAGAACTTCCCCTGGGTCGCAGCCCAGTGATACGGAGCAGCTCTGGCGCGGAGCCCTGCTCTTCCCGAGTCGTGGGTGGCGCGGTGCTTGTTTCCCTCCCCTCCCTTTCCGGACCCAAAAGGGGATGTATCTGGGTCAGCCTGGGAGGGACCGGACCTGCCATGGACAGCAAGGGGGAAGGGAGTGGGCGATGACAGCATCTTTCAGGTTTTTGGCATCTCTGGGCTATGCCTCGTCCAGCCTCTCACCGCTCGGTGCTGGGCGATAGCTGACGTTCTGCCGGATCCCGGCCCAAGAGGTGGGAGATGTGGGTAGGAAGTATCGTTGTCCTTCCTACCAACATTCGTGCCCTACACACAATGACCATACAACCCCTTTATACTCCCTATTCCCCGGGCACGCTCCTGGGTGGTGGCGGTGGTACCCCCGCCCCAGGAAAATAGCAATGGAACAGTTCAAGGTCGCTCTGAGTTCTCGGTCTTTCTTTCCGGTGATAAACCTCGAGGCTACAAGCCAGTTGCTGTTCAAGATGTTCCACCCTCGGGCCCAAGCCCTGACTCTACTCCATGGGGACCTAGGTTTAAGATCTAGCGCGTCACTGTACGTTGACCAGACATACAGGTTGGGCACCCTGGCTCTCCAGATGTAATCCAAGCCGTGGAGCAGACACCTGGATGCCTAGGAGCCCCTCTGTGATCTTTTGCACTCCCTCGACAGCGCTGGGAGAAGCTGGGTGCGCAAAAGCCGCACCTTCTCAGGGGCGCTTAGGCTGAAACTGTTGCGTGAGATCTTCTGGGTCCCACCTCCTCTCCTCCTCTCCCTTCGTGTATGGAACACAGGAATCAAGGCCGACGGTCTTCATTTCCGAAGCCTAGGCTCTCCGTTCTCAGCCTAGCCCACTGAGACACTGCAGACCCCAATCCCCATGAGTACTACCTCCCAGTATTGAAACAATGAGTTGAAAATCATTTTTGGTTTTCTTGATTCCAGGGCACAATTATCTCCTCATGCCCCCTCCCCCGCTGTCTCCGAAGGTTGCTTGATCAAGGATTTCAGATTACCAGAAACTACTAGCCTTGCCAAAGCGGAGTCTATGTTCCGGAGGTGGCCCTAGCCCATTGAAGCTCTTTAGCTAAGAACTTCCCCCAAAGGTGCCTTTGCCTCAATGATGCTCGGGGTAACCCCGAGGTTTGCCAACCTCCTCTACCCCTCCTCACCCGGAGGTATCTTTTGCCATCGTTTCTCCCACTTCTCTGTAAAACCTGGTGCCCCCCACGCCCCGCCCGGCGCAGCGCCCCCTTCCTTGGCTGCGCCTGGAGGGGAACCGAAAGGACAGGGTGCGCGGGAGGCACGCAGAGCTTGCGGCTGCCTGCGCTCGCATCGCCTGGGGAATTGACTGTGGGCGAGGCAGTCCCGGCTGCCCTTTATCGCTCGCTGGGCTCGTCTTTTGAAACTTTATCAGTGAGTCTCACCACTAGCCGCNGGAGCTGAGCGCTTCTGCTCCGGGCACGCATGGCGCCCGCACACGGAGTCTGACCTGATGTAGACGCAAGGGGGTTAATATGAACGTCCCTCTCGGTGGAATCTGGCTCTGGCTCCCTCTGCTCTTGACCTGGCACACCCCTGAGGTCAGCTCTTCATGGTGGTAAGTCCACGCATATGGGTGCGGTGCTGATGGATTTTTGGAGATGGAAGGGGGGACCCTACTGGTCGCATAGACCCTCCCTGGCTGTTGCCCAGTCGTGGTAGTTGTGGATTCTGGAGCAACACGGTCTTATCAAAGCATCCTGAGCCTAACCCCTTCGCTTTTCTCTAAAACCCAGTTTAGCTTTGACAACTCCAAAAACATCCCCATGCCCCACAAATGAGAGCTCTAATGTTTGGTTGTTTGGATCCAGCTGAATGACAGCAAAAGCAGCCAATATCTTATTCCGCTGAGAAATGTGCTAGCCTGGTCTCTATCTGTAGTAGAGACGGGGTGTGTGTGAGTGTGTGTGTGTGTGTGTGTGTGTGTTTACCTTGAAAACAACAGCCACCACCCACCCCAACNNNNCAAAAAAAAAAAACTGCCTCAAGATAAATAGATCCAGGCAGTTGGAGTTGTAGTACCTGAAGCCTGAGATTTTGTATTATTTCCCGTCCTTTGACATTCCTGGTCCTTCACCCCAACAAGGCAGCCTCCAGGTAGGAACTATTACTTTAATGCAAAACTACTAGATCTGAGGTACCCAAGATGTTATCCTACTGGAAACTGTCTTCCTAAAGCCTAACTAGGCTGCTGTCTTTGAATGCTGATCTATGGTTTATTTTGTGTAGTCTAGAGGTGTAATCATCTCCACCTCTCAACTTTATGACCTTGCAAAGAGATGAAGTTGAGAGCTCTGTAACTTCTTCTACACAGACTACCAGGGTAGATATTAAAGTACTCTGATACCAGTTCAGAAAGATTAGCTATCCCCCTCACACACATCTTTTTGTATTGGACAACAGTAAGACTCTCAGCCAAAGTCAGTGCCTATTTAGACATCCAAGTGACTGAGAGAAACAGAGTAAATCACTCAAATCACTGCTGCCAACTGAGCGGGGATGGGGGGAGGGGTGAAAGCTCCTTCCTAAGGGAGTTGAACAGGGAGGCCTTTAGCCTTCCCTTTGCTAACACAGGACCAAAGAATGATTGATCAGATTGGCCATTCTTTCAATAAAATGATTATTTCTGTTTCCATCTGTGTAGAAATATTATTTGTTGCTCCAGCATTGTCTCATTGTCTCTCAGCTGTCACAGCTGTAATGATTTTATGATCATATAAAATAATGGCACTATAAGAAGAAGCTATTCCCCTTTTTGGCCACTTCAAAAGACCCCTGTGGCAGCTTGGGTTATCCAAAAGGTACCTTTCGAAATGTTTCATGACTAATGGAGAACATCTGCCCAGAGATAATGATGCAATTTTTTGTTAAAGTTTCTTTTTGAAAAGTATTTTATGGTGCTATCAGACTGATTCTTCCAAATATTTAGTGCTCTTGATAACAATAGGATTTTTTTCCCAAAAAAGTTTCTATAAGCACCAAAAAGAGCTAGAAAATAAAACCATTTTAAGGACCCTTTAGTGTGGGAAAAATGCCATGTTTGTAAGAAGAACACAGCCTCGGATCCCAGCAGGTGCTAATGGGATCGATGCTGGCAGTTTTGAAGACATTTAGGTCAAACAAATGGGAGTGAGGAACTTCTAAAGGTCAGCTTCCTCCAAAGCCAAAAGCAGACATATGGCAGTCCCTGAGAGCAGGAGAGTTCTTTGAAATTCTTTCTGGGTTCTCCTAAACCACTGCCCCCCTTCAAGCCCTGATCTTCACAATGCTACTGCCCCCACCTCCCTTTCCAAAGCATCATTTGGTGGCCCCAAATCTGGGAGATAGTCGGCACTCTATTTGGAAGTAGCTTTGATCAGGTCATTGGTCATTCTTCCCTTGCCTGCTTCTGCACTGAATGGAAATTAAATAGCCCTTGCCTGCTAGTGTTAGCAGAAGAAAAGTAATTCGTGCTCAAACAGTGCTTTGGATGCTGGCCTCCTGGGGAACACTAAGTTCCCTTCACATCACTTTTGCCTTTCTGTTGGTTTCTCACAGGTACATGAGAGCTACAAGTGGTTCTTCTAGGGTGATGTGTGACAATGTGCCAGGACTGGTGAGCCGCCAGCGTCAGCTGTGCCACCGACA
>LOEQ01000437.1:394696-407348 GCA_001685075.1 Bramus lutescens | reverse complement strand
TATTGGCTTGGGTGTGGCTGAGTGGACAGCGGAGTGCCAGCACCAGTTCCGCCAACACCGCTGGAACTGCAATACCCTGGACAGAGACCACAGCCTCTTTGGCCGGGTCCTACTCCGAAGTGAGTCTCCTGCCTTCACCCAACTTTTCCCTGCACCAGTGCTCAAAGCCCCTGTGCATGCTTAGTGGCATTCTGTTCAGTGAGTTTGTGCTTTGGGGTAGCATACTCTCATTCCAGAGATGAGAGCTGTAGCAGTCAAGGAACTATCTCAAGTCTGTGTGTCTTTGGTGGAGCAGGCTGACAGACCACGGGCTGAAGGATTGCAGGCTAGTCTCCTCTCATTCTTTGCTCTGTCCGTCACTTCAACACTGCATGACCATTTGAGATCAAATTTTGTCTTTGGAGAAAAAGAAGCAACCACAGAACTCTTTTGACTTTTTTTTAATGTCTTTCTGAGGCTTGAGCCTTTCAGAAGAATTTGATCTGAAGATCCAGATAGCATGTTGATCATCCAAAGACTATCGTTATTACTTAACTATGAAAATTTTGTGAGTCGAGACAAATCTTACCTTACCACCTTTGACCTCTTGTTTGACTAACCATGTCAGAGTCACTCTGTGTCTACTTAACACTATTTTCCATAGAATGTAAATTCCATAAGGGCAGAGACTAGCCTGGATTTCTTTTTTCCACATTGATTGGTGCCTGTGCATTGTAGGTCCCATTTCATTCATTTGCAATATGAATGACTAGGTAAACTTGTAACGAGAACCTATTGCTTTTCCAGCTACATTTTAGGTAGTAAGAGTATTTATGAATGAGGACTAAGGACCCTGGATACAGAGATTTCTTTTTCTCTTAGAGGGATATTTAATTAATTTTTTCTAATTGATAAAAGGGATCTTTAAATGTCTGAATATTGAAAGTAACTCAAAGCTAGTGATCTATTCTCATATAATCAGAGAAAATAAATTAAAGTCAAGTTTTGCTTTCAAATAATATTCATCCACTATGCTGGCAGGAGTAGCATTCTTCAAGAAATAACTCCGCCCATTTGTTAGTTGGAAGTCTGACTAGAAGTACAGCAGTTTATGTGGAAAGACAGAAACAGAGAACTTTACACTTACTTTTGCCCACCCACCCCACTCCCTCCCATTCCCAAGAAAATCATCCAGGCTGAGCACTTGGTAATGCTTAACAGAGGGTGTTTCTATCATGTCATCACCATAGCCCTAAGCTCTTATGAGGCCAAATGCATCAATGAATGTCTCTGAAATCCCCAAGGGCGTAGTACTCTCAGTCTTAGAGTGTCCGAAAGTGAATTTACTGTGCTACTCTGCAATTTTATTCTCTAGTTTAAGAACTATATTCTTATGCATTCCTTTTAGAGTTTCGATATGACATCGCCAATTTTTGAAAGGATAATAGCAAATGTCAGCCTCCTGGAATTTTAAGACTTCACCTAGATTAGTTCACCAGTAAATCAATTAGTGCTGGGCCTTGTCAAAGAGAGTTTGCAAATATCCATCACAAGTCTTCACAGGCTGTATTTTCCCTGATTAAAACAGATCAAGAGTTTCTAGGGATTTAAATTAGAGGAACTTCCCATTTATACTGGATAACTGTAGACCTCTTAAGTTTTTTGCTTATGGATGGGTGAAAAAAAAGACAGCCTTTAAATCACAAATGAAAAGAAGTTATTTAAAATTTTAAAATATTATTTCGGGGCAGGGATGGGGACATGTGGAGGTGAGGAGACTTTAAACACTGGTTTCTCTCGTTCCACTGTGCGTTTCTGAGAGTCAACTCAGCCTTTTCCTGCTGAGCCATGACACTGGCCTAAAAGGAAGCAGCTTCAACAAATGATCCAAAAGATGGCATCTCTGCCAAAGCTGAAGATCAGTTCATAGAACACTTTGCAGAGTCACTGAGAGGGAAGAGCTTGTAATGGGAGAAAGGTGAACTCATTGACTTGGTCTAAGGCCTCACTGACTTGGCCTAAGGCCTCAGGTAAATAAGGGCTTCCTACTGGGACTTCCTACAGACAATGCTGAGCCCTTTGCCAAGGTGCTCAAAACTTAAAACCCTCAAAGCAGCCGAGGATCTGTTCCCACTCTTGACAACAGGCCAGCTTCTTCCCAGTTCCCTGCCACTGTCACTGGCGATTTTGCATTGGTTTGCAGAAGGCTGAATTTGGCCTACAGCAGCTTATCCTGGAAATAATCATGAAATTCCAATGAAGTAATCCACAGACTTCTCACAGTTAATTACTTAGAGGGGCATTTCGATCTACAGTTGTGAAGAACTCTCAGTTAGAAACGTAAATGTCCCTTTAGGTTATCTAGGAAGATGAAGGGTAACACCATTGTAAGGAGATGATTATGCTACTAAAATCCCCCATGATTACAGAGAAGTGGAAAGCAATTGTCTCATGTGCTGAGAGACCCGAGTAAAACAGAATGAATTTTATTTAAAACATTTGGAATTTACTCCTTCACAGGTAGTGGAAAACCCAAACATAGTCTTTTAAGTAGATACCTCTGAAATGTTAGAATAGGCTTAGAAAAACAAATGGGGATTAGGAGGGTCCATCCTTGTAAGCTTCAAGAGGAAAAGACAAAAGAAAACAAGGACAGTAAAGTAAGGATCAAGAAAGCATTTTTCAAGAGTTGGCCAAATCCACGACCCTCAAGAAACTGTAACTCATCATTTTGCATTTCCAGGTAAAGTCTTCTGAACCCGAATAAACCCTGACTGCATGCCCAGTACTGCTCGGTGCATTTCAGTCCTCAAATGATAGCAACTCCAACAGTAGCACACCAGGAGACATCCATATCACCATTTAGATTAGCACTTTATTTCAGTTGTGCTGGACTAAAGAAGAATCAGGGTTTCTAAGAAACCCATGACCAAATTCTGTTTTGTTACAAGGCCAGATCCCAAAAACATGCTACTGTTTCACACACAGCCTTTTAGAGAACCATCTAAAACACTTAACTGAAAACATCTTCACTCCATGTCTACATGAACCCACAACATCTGGAGGTAAAACAAAAAGTTATGTGGCAATATTTAGACATTAATGAATATGTTTAACTGATAACATATATTTAGAGAGATGATGTTTTTCTTTGGAAATTATTTTTGAATTATAGAAAATTGCTATATTTTTGGTTGAGTCAATAAGTTAATGTGATTGTTTAGCTATCACTTGAGAATAAATTTTGTGCCTTAAAAACCTCTACGGCTTTTAAAATACTGTGAGTTCCTAAGATGCTATGATGCACATCTTTCATGCTTTTCCTCGCTTACAAAATTTCTTACTCAAGCTATAAGATTAGTGGCTAATACATTAAGCATGTGTGATTATTTCCTATATATGATATCTGTAAATATGGACAATGAACTTCAAATCCCAAACTAGACTTTCAATGATAAAAAACAGACAACTATCAGCAAGGAATTTTTCAAAACTATAAAAATAGATATATAATGAAAGTGTTATTTATCTAAAAGTCAGTAGACAAAATCAAGGCAGATTAGTCGCCACCTCTCTATTCCTGTTCACCTATGTGTGAGCCAGATAGCATAAGCTGAAACTTTTGAAGGTGTTCCTGGGAGCTCACAATCCTCTGTCTAAAGCGCTGTTTGCTACCTGTGACAAATACTCATCTAAGTGATTATCCCTAAAAATAACTGATTCCCTTTTCTGATGATTAGAGTTTGGGATGGAGATATTCCAAAACGGCTTGCGTAAGTGCCATCTAATATGGTGTAGATTTGAGTCCCTGGCTTTTAATAATGAGACAAGCAATGCAAATTTTGCAAGCGATACCCAGTAACCTGTAGCACAAACTGACAAGTGGAAATGAGCAAGGTTTCAGTGTGAAAAAGTGGTCTGTTCTCCCAGCTGGTGTGGTTCAAAGAGTCACACTGCTCTTGACAGATTGAACCACTGAATGGTTCTCTGCTTTCTGCCTTGCCTTGGCATTAGCTTGTCCAGCCTCTATTTTGATTGTTAATATATTTGCTGCAGCAACCATTAATAAAAAGCTATGCTAATAACAATGAAATACAGTTCCACTTGAAAAATTAGGTGCATGCAGACCCCCAAAGAGCCCTATATCTGTCACTCTACCACAACACTGTGTTATGAGTTACTACAGATTATTAAAATAATTTAATGTAGTTATTGCACTGAAATATGTACCTCTCAGCCTGCAAGTGAAAGTAGGCTGCTCTCTAATAAAGAACAAGTCTATGAAAGCCCCCAAAGGGTTCTTGCCCAAGTCTAATTATAGGTGGTAAATTTGTTTCTTTTCAGAAAAAAAAACAAAGGAAAAGCTTTTCATTGTCTTTGACCCGATACCAATGTTTAGTGCAGGTGTTCCAGAAGAGAGGGAAATCACCTTAGTAGTTAGACACAGTATGCAACCCAAGGATATTGCATATCGCCTTCAACAATCTTCCAATTACTTGTGAAAGTTGATGGCAAGCCAGTTCTCCAGTGTCAATGCCAGGAGCTGGTGGCTGCCTGAATTCTCTTCCCACTCTAGCACCAAGATTTCCTTGATGTCAGTATTTCACTGTCTGTAGGTTAAATTTGCCTTAATATCTTCAGTAATGCCTAGAGATGTGGAAGGGTGTTTGTTTGCTCTGGCCTCCACGTCTTGGGTTCAAGCAGTCTTCCACCCCAGCCTCTGGAGTAGCCAACACTATAGTCACACACAGCAGTATCTGTCTTGACAGTTTTTTTCCAAGCTGTGATGACTTCTAAACCATACCATGGAATGAATGATAGAGTTGTAGAATCCAGACTGCTTTATAGAAGGAGAAATGAAGTGACTCATGCCGGTTCTAATCTTATGGGACATCTAGGGTTTGGGGTGAATGTGACTTGCTGAAACCAGGAGCAAGGCTATTTTTTTATCTTTTCTACTCTGTCTTTAAGGTGAGTTGGACATTAGATATTTAAAGGCATCAAAGCCTACTTTAAGTGCAAGTGATTCATATTAAAGTAATAGTCTCAGGTCTCAAAAAGAATCCTTGAACACCATAGGAGATGCACCATGTGACAGCACAGTGGAAGACTTTAAGAGACGCTCTCTGACCACTTTTAAGAAAAGCATTTTTATTGCAGGTAGTCGGGAATCTGCCTTTGTTTACGCCATCTCCTCAGCTGGAGTTGTATTTGCCATCACCAGGGCCTGTAGCCAAGGAGAATTAAAGTCCTGTTCCTGCGACCCAAAGAAGAAAGGAAGTGCCAAGGACAGCAAAGGCACCTTTGACTGGGGTGGCTGCAGCGACAACATTGACTATGGGATCAAGTTCGCCCGTGCGTTTGTAGACGCCAAGGAAAGGAAAGGGAAGGATGCCCGAGCCTTGATGAACCTTCACAACAACAGAGCCGGAAGGAAGGTAGGAACCACTCTCCTGCTTATTTGAGGTCCCTGTAGCACTGGGACTCATTGAGAAAGAGCTTACCTTCAGATTTCCTGGAGTTGACTAAATGCTGTGTAGACACAGCTTCCTTTCCACTGTACCCCCAGCCCAGGGCCACTTGTTCTAAAGAGTACTGGGCTGAGACATCCCCACCCATGCCCCGCCTGCTTTCCCACAGCTGAGTTCAAGGAGTCCACCCCATTGCTATGCACACTGGAGTGAGTCAAGTATTTTATGATCCCTCTGGATAATGTGGAGTCCAGGCAGGAGGTATCATCTGCCAGCCAGATAGTTCTTCATCCTGAATAGCAATAGAATATTGAACACTTGTAGGGTGCACCAATACCCAGAGCATCTTCTCCTAGATATTTCATGAAAGCAGTTCACCAAGCCTGGTGAGTTGGCTTCTCCTGAATGGCTTCTTTGGAAGCCAGACCCAGTACCCAGTATCAAGCCTCCCCCACTTTTTATGCTACTGGTTGAATAAGAGAGCCAAAGAAACACCCTTATCATTTCATCCTGATGAACCTCCTGGTCCATAGGAATCTACTCTGTAAGCACCTTTCAAACACCCATTTGGTGCATAAGGAAAGTGAAGCCCCCAAGGTTCTCACCAGGAATTGGTTAGAGGTCAGGACTAGAACTCAAGCACTTCTGCCTAGTATCAAACCACATCAGTGTCCATGGTCAAGGCATTAATGAGGTAGGACATAGGACAGCTCAGATGGCAGCTTGGCCAGAACAAGAGAACCAGAATGTTGTTGTCTCTGCCTTTGGTCATAAAGTAGAAACTGGCTGAGATAAACAAATATTTGGTCTAAACCACTAAAAGATCATCTAACTGCCAAAAGAAACAGCTGTAATTTGTCTTTTGTCAATAAAACATGAAATATACCTGATATTAATTTGTAAAAAAAAAAAAGATAAGCAAAAAAGTGGAAGGTGTGGAGGAGGGACTGATAGGCGAAGGCAAGCACAGGAAAAGCATACAGAACTGTTTGGATGAAATCCCCTTGCTGCGCTCCTGAAAAGAGCAAATCTCATTTCAAAGAAGTCGAAGAAAGGGACTCTTACTCCACACTTGAAATAGGATGAGTGTGGCCCGAGCTGTTTACAAACAGTGCCTTTTTTGAACTTAAACATTAACATTCTTCATTCGCGTGAAGCTGTGGACTTATAGTGACCACTGCCAAGAGTATAGACTAGGGTTGTGCAATCCTCCAATTGGTAACTGCTGTTTGCGCAATGATTTAGATAAAAATAATCTATACTGGCCTTTGTTTGGACACTGCTAGAGCGCATGTATGTTGTAAAGTGTGGTGTCTTGGATAGGAGCACACTGCTTAATTAGGTGAATGGTGTTTTTTAACTGCATCTCTCTGTTTGGAAAGACAGGCTACATTGTATCCGAAAGAGTGTAACATAAAATATATGTTAAGCTTTTATAATAGCTCATTAACACTGAATAGCTCTAATCTTCAAAATGATAGATCTTAGCTATTCTGTACCAGGTCCTACATAAACAAGTGTTTTAATGTAAATCACATGATTGTTCACTGCATAGAGGTGAACAGCTGTCAGGCCTCAGATGTTCTCCTGCCTACTCCACAAAACTTAGAAGGCTACTTTTGATTGGAATAAAAGTGCACACACTGACTTTTTTAAATGTGGCTTTAATTAATGGTGGGTGGGCAGATTTTTTTCAAGGAGATGCATGATGTCAGTGAATATGAACTTTAATGAGAATAAATGTATTGAGATAAGCATGCGTCTCTAATTCTCTTTTGCGGTCATTAGGCCCCCAGTACCAACTCCCCCTTCTCACCAGTAGAAGGTCTGTGGGATCAAAATGAGAACAGGCTGAGCTCGTGTTTGAAGGCAGCCTCCTGAGCTAAGTTTCCAACTGGCCCAGCTCTAGAAAATCTCAGCCCCCCAGGACTGACAGGAACATCAGTCAGGAGTTTTCTTCTCTTACTTTTTAGTGCTTTCCAAATCGTTTGATAAGAATACCATCTACTTTTTAAAATGAGAGTATTGGTGGTGTGGGGGGGGATAATATATTCTATTTGAAATAAAAGTCATCTGTTCCAAGATATATCTGTTTAGTCAATGCTAAGTCACCACTCAACACTGCCATCCACATAAGACCTCAATTTCCTCAATAACTACAGTTAATTAATTTATTATGACAGCTGGTTAGAGCACCCTCATGTGTTTCTCTTCTGTAATACCATCTAAGTCTGTATTATTCTTTCTAACCATTTTCAAAAGACTTTGTATTATTTTCTGCTTTCGTGTTCACTTGAAGTTTGTCTTTCATTGACTCTAGTTTTCTGGTTCCAAATAGAATTAGGAAGTAAGTTCAACTGGTTCTAGAATGTTCCTGAAGAAGCCATGCTGTGAAGACTTGCAAGTTATGATAATTTTCAGTGAATGACCAGCAAACAACACCTGGTCAGAAGCCACTGCTTGTTCTCTTCCGTGAGCTTGTTGTAAGGGGCTTTGAAATTAGTCTATTCTTTTTCTAAGAAGAAATAACCACAAGTTCATTAAACTTTATTAAGAGAATCTGAATCAGAATAATCTTTCAATCTAATCAAATACTGCTCTTTAACAACTCTAGAAATTTCCATAAGAATGTGAATTTCCATAACAGAATTCTATAAAAAATGTTTTCTCCAAAGCCTTCTCTTATTATGGTGGAAACAGAAAGGACGTGGAATTCAGTGGTCAGACTCACCTCAGCATTCATCTTGCAATAACAGTGGCCTTGCTCACTGGTTTTGTCCGATGTAATGTTAAATGAAATGGGCAGAATATGGGAAGATAGGTATAAGCAAGCAGCTCAGGCCTCTGGTGCGGAGCAGGTACTTAGCAGAGGTCTCTTTCCTATTAGTGGAGCCTACATTGTTTATGACTCAGTAAGAGAAGCTGGCCCAAACTGAACATGAATTAGGGTTTAGGCAGTCGTTCCGTCTTCAGACTCCTCTTCTGTACAGTTCAGTGCACATGTAAGACAAGCATAGTTTTGCCGATTTGTAGAGTCCTCTTAACTGTTTTGTAAGAGGGTCTTCCCACATCTTCATAGGAACAAAATGTAGCCTGAATATGTCTAATTTCAGGTGGGAAATTGCCCACAAGGAGTTAAGGGGCCCACGTAGGGTCAGATGATAATGAGATGCCAGGCTCGGGGTTCAAATACCGTTGTGTCTGCCCATAGGCACATGTCTATATTTCCACATTGTCTCTATTTCTGAACTTTCTAGAAAAACAGCAGCTGCTTGCTGTCTTTGGAAGGTGTCTTCAATGAGGACATCTCCCCTTGCACAGCTTCATCTCACAGACACTCTCAGTGAGCACGGGGTTGCTCCTTGTTGTTTAATCTTTATGTTTTTAATTTTTTCTGTACAATATATTTGGATCATAAATTCCACTCCTTCAACTCCTTCCCACCCTACCCACCCAACTGTGTTCTTTCTCTCTCTTAAAAGACTAAAAACAAATAAGAAACAAAAAAGCCAACAACAACAAAAACCAAAGCATATCTTTCAACTACTCCTGAGCATGAGGCTTGCCTTGACGTGTGGTTGATGTATCTAGTGCCACTACATTGATGAAAACTGATTTCCCTCACCCAGTAGGCATCAATCGCAAATACCTCCTTAACCATAGGTGAGATTTTGTGCTCACCCCTTTTGTGTCTATCACTATCCCAGATTTCAAATTGCAATACAAAAGTTTAAGCAATAAAAACGTGTTATTGTAATAAACTATTATAATATTTATAATAATAAAAACAGAAGCGTTGATGAATGGAATAGAATTGAAGACCCAGACATAATGCCACACACAAAGGAACACCTGATTTTTTTTTTTTTTACTTAGAAGACTCCTAGTTAGTAATTGATTTTAACAGGGAAATGTTGTCTTAATGTTGAAAACATGGCCGTGGGTCATTGTGAGCTCCACTTAAGCAACTTGATCTCATTTGAAATATTCACAGAATGTTAGCGAACGACACTGCAAGTCTGGACGCACTGGGTAATACTTAGTTCCAAAGAGGGCTTGTCAAAGCCACCAGGACAAACACTGGGAAGCACTGAGTCAGATGAGAAAGCAGATAGAAGAGAGAAGTGCATGACCACAGGAATAGCTTTTAGTCAGAGTAATGGTGGCGTTTAAGTGCAAGAAAAGCCGCCTCAAATGGCATTGTAGGGAAGGGGCTGTTAATTCAGGAGAAAAATGTCTCACACACACAGTACATTCTCACATTCTCTCTCTCTCTCCCTCTCTCGTTCTCTCTCTCTCTCTCTCTCTCTCACACACACACACACACAGTACACACTCAATTCTCTTTCTTTCTCACACACACACAGACACGCTCTCTCTTTCTCTCTCTCTCTCACATATACACTCACACACATACACATTCACACACATGCTCTCACACACATTGTCTCTCTCTCTCACACACACATACACACACACACACACACATCACATGAAGCCTACAAACTAGAGACAAGAGATTTCCCATAGAGAAATGATATAAAGGTGAGGAATGACCAGGGTTCCATAGAGAAGCTACTGACAGACTTAATGAGAGCAAAAACTGGACATGTATCTTTGTCACACCTATGCCAAGACATTTGGATGCCCCTGGAAAGACACAATACTTTAGTTCAAATTTTACATATTCTTCAATTCCTTTTAACTCTACTTTGAAGGATTAATGGGTCTCAAAGTTCAAACCTTTTATGATATATTTGATTTAATGATAAAAATGGATTGATTAAGAGAATTGTAAGATTTCTTCTAGCTCCTTGAATTTTATGACTAGTCTCAAGTATTGGTCTCAGGACTATTATAGCTTGCTCTCTGATATTAACTATAAAACAGAGCATTTGGTAACTTTGCTGATAACGATTTTTGTAATAATAAAGCTCAATATTGTCCATGGTAATTATGAGCAATTTCTAGCTATAGATGTCTTCTTGACTTGGGCAACAAGAAGGCAACATTCTGTAATACGTGAACAGAGCCTTGGACAGGCTGCCTATAGCATTTCTATAGCATTGCTATGGAAAACAAGATGTCCAACACATATGCACCAGGTTTCAAGAAAACCTAAAAGTTAAGTACATTTTCCATGTGAGAAGACAGGAGTATAATAAAGTAGCCAGAATCGCAACATAAACTAACTGTATTTACGAATTGAAGTGATCTGAAAATTCAGTTCTGTTGCTAACCTGCATTTTGTAGGCGAGGACCTTCTGGAATGAGGGACTCCAGCATTCTGCCCAAAAAAGTACCAGGCAAAAGTTGAAAAGGGAAAGCGCCAAGGCCTTTTGGGGGGAGGCCAAGACACAGCAAGCATTTTTAAGTTCATCCGCAGGAAATGCCTCCGAAGTAAACATTTAAAAAAATCAGTTTTGTATAACTTATAGGCAGAACTTTAAGGTTAAAAAAAAGCTAAGTTCTAATAAAAATATCAAAAAATAGATGTCCTGATACCACTTGAAATAGGTAATAAACAAATAATGGATGTTACTTCAGAGAACTGGAATATGATGAAAAAGAAATCCTACTCTTATAAAATAAGGAATATCAATGAACAAGAGAGGAAAATCAAACTGCACCACACAGCCAAACTGTGTTACCTCCTTTTCATCCTGCCCTTCCCATTAACATCCTCACACATCTTTACAGGACACAAAGTTCGGTTCACAAGCCCATTTCCCAGATGATCTCCTTAGTCCATAGTACTCAAAACTCAGATCTTGAGACATCGGAGTGAGTGCCCGCCTCCGTCTCATTAAACCCCAAATTAGAGTGCATTTGATACACTATACGTCTCCTTATACCATATGAACTGAAACCCAACCAAAATTAAAATTCTCAAACAGAGGATAACTCTTAACAAAATCAGTTCAGTTCCATGAAGGTTCTGTTATTAGAGAATAACAGCTGAATTATTGTAGAGATGGTTGGTCTATGGGAATGCTAAGTCCCACATATACAAATCCCACACCTTATATTTTCTACCTAAGCAAGCCCACCTACAGTCACTGTTTTTAATAGATGACAGAACTGAAGCAATCCCAGGACCTTATTGAAGGTAATAAATGTTTGCAGAAGCTAACCAATTGCACTTTCTCTAATAAGCATTCCTGGCTTCCCTGGATCCAGTGCGTGTACAGTTGAAGGATATAAATTGTTTCGGGGTTCCGGAACTCCTATCTTAGAGATGTGGGCCTGTCAAAAGGATTTAATTGGTAATAAATGCGCTTGGCTCTAAGCCAATCTTGAAATTAAATAATGTATGTTTCCTCAGGAAAACCGATAGGACCAGAAATATGTTGGCTGCTTTGTGAAATACCAACTAACTAAAAACCGGAGCAGCGACACTTCTTCAAATGCCTCAGTTTATAAGTACTCACCACGTAGAGACCTAAAACAAATTATGTATTTGATGTTTAAGGCAAGGCCAATTGATTATTGGCAAGTATTATATGTAATATAAAGTGGATGGCTTTTTTCTGATTGGAAAATTAGTATGACTCAAGTTAGAATTTGCAAGCTTGGCAATAAGCTTGTAAAAAAATTCTTCTGTTCTTTAAGGAAACCTGATGAAGTCACCCTAGTAGTGTTCCTTCTGTTTGATTTTCATAAAAGTTTATGTAGGGAACCTTCTCACTGAGGGAAGTTTGTTCTTACAATAGGCAAAATAATTCTTTTCTGAACCTAATTACAGATGCAGACATTGTGTGAAGGAAGCTGTAAGACTCACTGAATCTGGGGAACATGTACCAAGGGCTTTATACATTCAAGATAAGAAAACTATCAAGCGAGTTAACATGAAACCTCAGGTGTCCGTACTGTCTGCCTGAATATCTCAACTACAGCCTGTGGGTCTCTGCCTCTGAGGGTTCAGTATATATAGTAATAGAGTAATATACCTTACATGCTTGTGTTGATTGAAAAAAGTAGTTACTCTAGATGTATAACATGCTCTGGCATAAAATAAGAACTCAATGAATATAATGCCTCTTTATCATAGTCTGATAGCAGGCTGGGCAAAGAAATATAACATAGAATCTTCTACACAATGCATGTATAGCATATCCTCTATAGTCTCTCTCTCTGTCTCTCCCTCTGTCTCTCTCTGTCTCTTACTCTCTGTCTCTCTCTGTGTCTCTCTGTGTCTCTCT
>LOEQ01000437.1:382670-394665 GCA_001685075.1 Bramus lutescens | reverse complement strand
GTGTCTCTCTCTGTCTTTCTCTCTGTCTCTCTCTGTCTCTCTCTGTCTCTCTCTCTGTGTCTCTCTCTGTCTTTCTCTCTGTCTCTCTCTGTCTCTCTCTGTCTCTCTCTGTCTCTCACTCTCTGTCTCTCTCTCTGTCTCTCTTTCTGTCTCTCTCTGTCTCTCTCTTTCTCTCTGTGTCTCTCTGTGTCTCTCTGTGTCTCTCTCTGTCTCTCTCTGTGTGTCTCTCTGTCTCTCACTCTCTCTGTCTCTCTGTGTCTCTCTCTGTCTTTCTGTCTCTGTCTCTCTCTGTCTCTCTCTGTCTTTCTCTCTGTCTCTGTCTCTGTCTCTCTCTCTCTCTGTGTCTCTCTGTGTCTCTCTCTGTCTCTATATCTCTCTCTGTCTCTCTCTCTCTGTCTGTCTCTGTCTCTCTCTCATTTGCTTTTGATTTTGGTTTTTTTGAGACAGAGTTTCTCTGTTTAACAGCTCTGATTTTTCTGAATCCTGTTTTATAGATCAGGCTGGCCTTGAACTCACTGAGATTTATTTGCCTCTGCCTCCCAAGTGCTGGGATCAAAGATGTGTCCCACCACTGCCCAGCCTACTTTCTCTGTCTTTTAACATACAGAACTTTGTCTCTTTGATATAGAATGCTCATATCTAGAATTCCTTTTTATAACTGGAAGTTTAAAATGTTAAATTCTAAAAGTAGAAAATAGACTCTAAGTCAAAAACTAAAAAATGCTCAAAATCAAACATTTAAGGGTTTCAAAAAATATGATCAGTAAGATTTTAACACTGCAACTGGAGAATGTTAGAAAAAAAGAGTTATATATTGAGCTAAAAATGTTCTTTGTACTAGTGCTAAACACCAAAAAAAAAAAAAGTGTTGCTGTCCTTAGAAGTGTCCTACCTTATCTGTCTTTCTTTTACTAGCTGTAGCACCCGAGCCAGCTTACAGTGGCAGCGTAACAGGACACCACAGAGTGAAAATCAGCTGGCTTTCTGGTACACAGTGGTGGAAGAAGTCCTCAAGCATCATTCTGGCCAGTTTGATGCTATAAAGATCTGTGAGAGCTGTGGAATTGACTAGGGATGTCTAACAAGATTGGGCCAATGGCCTTGAGTAAGAATCAAAAGCAGGAATAGAACATGAGGGCTTTTAGGAGAGATTACAGGAGATGACAGAGAAGTGATGATCTAACTGCATGGCGGTGTGTGTCTGAGGTTGTGAATGAAGCTGTCAGTCTCACACTGGAAAGAAATGAGTTACAATTGATTCTTCTTTAACAAAAGCAACAAAAAGAGAAAACAATATTTACAGATAGATATAAAATTGATAAACTGAGCAATGGAAAATTGTGTGCAATAAAATGGAAAATCACTCCCAAATTAAAATCAGTAATTTACCAATAGGAGGAGAAATTTTACAAAGCCTGATTAGTCTTCTCACCGAGATACACACACACAGATGTACACACAACGTACATCTGTAAGCAAAAGTGGAAGTCTTGATATAGTGATGATAGGCGGACTAGAATTGGATAAGGAAACCTAAAGGCTCTTCCAAAAGTAAAGTCAAGCCCCCAGATTATAAATGGAGTTTAAGCAGGTTCACAAACAATCCCCCATTTCTCACTTGGGATGGAAACTGGGTTCCAAATGAGCAGACAGATGGGGCAATCATGTCCTTTTCACTGCTGACTAGAAAAATCCTGCACCAAAGGATGGAGCCTTGTGCCACACAGTGCTTCCAAATAGATCACAGAATGTGGACTCTCCAGCCCTTTCAAAGGCTAGGCATTGAATCCCATTCATGAGCTTGCTGGCTGGTTTGCGAGGCTTGGCCATAGTGTATTCTCTTAATAGCCTAGCAGATGCCACCGAAGAAGAGAGGATAAAAGAACAAGGGATGGGAAAAACTAGAAATATTACTTTAGTGCATTTTTCCCCTCAAGAAGCCAGGAAGAAAAGTTTTTAAGAAAAAAATTAAAAAGGCATAGAGGATGTATTTGCAGGGACTATGAACCAATTAGAATGCCACAAAGACTACGGAGCGTGCAGAAAGGCAAATATTAAAGAGGATATTTCAGCACTGAAGTCTACCAGTCTAAGTTGAAAAAGTCTGATGGCTGTCAGGAAATGGGGGAAATGGGGAAAAAATTCCTAAGGTGTGCTATTTCAGAACTGAAAGAACACAGGAAATATTCTAGAACCTTTTGTGCAAGGAAAAAAGTGAAACAAAAGCCAAAACAAATTCATATTAAAAGGATCAATAAGAAATCCTATTTCCCATCTGCAACACTGGAGGCTAAGAACCTGAAGGCTACGCCTCCAAACTTGAGAGAAAATCATTTCCAATCCAGAATGCTATACCCAGCCAAGCTATTAATCAAATGTGAAGGCCGAAGTAAGACCTTAGACATTGAAGAATTCCGAAAATGTACCCTCTGTGCTCTTTCAAGGAGTTAAGGATGTACTACAAGCAGAAAGAACAGTCAGACGAAAGGAAAACATGGCATCTAGGGAAGTGTGTGTGCAGAGTAGGAAGACACGATGTTTTAAATCTCAGCTCTGAAGATAGTTCTTCATCCTAAGAGCCTTCTTCATGTCAGAGAGGCTGCGGTATAGGACAGCAGATAAAATTCAGTTCCAAGACATCCCTGCACTTGACCTCACAGTTAACAGTAGTTAGCGACATTATTATCCCTCAGCTTCTGTGGTCCATTGATTTCTGAATCTTCTGTGGATATCCAAAATCTGAGATGTTTAAATTCCTCACATAAAATTGTGTACTATTTGCACATTACATATATATATATGTGTGTGTATATATGTGTGTGTGTACACATATTTATCTCCTTCAATTAGCATCATTTGATAATTTAGATGATACATAGCTGTTATGGCATGTTGAGTGGGGAATAACGATCAGAGAAAGTCTGAGCATGTTCAGTAAGGACACAAACATCATAGATCTGACACTACATGTGTGAACAAGATGTGCATGAACAATGCTCAAACTGAGAGGTGGAGCCTGTCTACACAGTGCTTCATCGGGGTGGACTCAACGCAGACCTCACGAATACAAACTCGAGTTTTAATTGGGAGGAATTTCCTGAAGTTCCTCCTATTTTTTTTAATCTACACTTTGTTGAAACCATAGATATAGAGAGCCGATAAGTATCATTGTTTTCAAATTTTCCAATAAGCGTCTAGATATATCATGGAAGATTTAGCTGTAACTTTACAGTAGTGCTCTGATTTGGTTATTCAGTCTTCTGTCATCCAATAAAATGTCACCAGTTCCTCCATCAGCAGCTGTGAATGGGAGACCCCTAACTCTTTATCCACTGTGCCTGAAAACCTCAGGGGTGTCCCATCACTCATTCAGTTCTTCTGTGTGGTCTACCAAACACGCAAAGCCGTTGAATTGGGGGTCTCACACCTTTGGGCGCCTTCTTTCATTCTCCCCAAAACAGCCGCAGGGGAGATTGTTACTTGTAGAACTTTTTTCCTGGTGATTCAGATACCCTAGAAACACAGAGTGGGAAACAACTGTAATTAGATACCTAGTTTCCCGGTCCATAAAAATGCAGTGCCCACCCCTGCCACAGGCCATTTCTTGTGCTCTGCCTTCCAGAGGCCCCCAGTCTCCTGCAGTGGAGCAGGAACTCCTTACTCTCTCTCCTGCAGTCTGGGGACATCACGCTCAGCCTAGGCTGTGTATCAGAATTACCTGAAGAAATGCAAGTCCTCCCTTTCAGGGCCTAGGCTTCATGCCTGCCCCACCCCCTCAAGGTTCTGATTCACTAGGCCTGGGAAGGAGCTGCAAATGATCCCCAGGTGATTTTAATGCGCCGCCAGAAACAAGAACCACAGCTCTGCTCTCTCCAGTTGCCAGGGAACAGTCCTCGGATTCCCGAAACTTTACTACACAGAGTAGCTGGAGTCTTCCCCTCCCTTGCCAGACATTGCATTTCCTCAGACCACAGCCGGGTTGTAAAAGAACGTTTTCCCTTCCTTCTCCGCGTGGTCACATATGCTGAGCTTTAAAAAGTGGGACATGCTATATATATTGTTCTGCATTTTGTTTTCATCACTTGACTTTCTTTCATGCATAAGACACTGACCGGCCTCATCATTTAAAGAGCCACAACAATACCCACATTCACCAGGTACCTGAATTTACATATCCATTTTTCTACTGGTGCCATCCTGGTTTCTTCTCATAGTTTGCTATTGCAAATACGATAAAGTGAATTTTTGATTTAAGTGATTAAAGTGAATTTTTGATTAAGAAGGGAGGGAAATGAGATGGATAATTCAAAGTTTCAGGAAGATCTCAATGTGACTGAGGATTTTGTATGTTTGTTAAGAAGACTACAGATCTGGGAGTACAGTTCTTTTTCTGTCTGGCTAGTGACTAGAGATCTTACTGTCCTTTTTGGACATTGATTTTGGAATGGGAAAACTAATTTTCTTTGCTTAATTGTGTTGCATACCTGATAGTGCATATAAATAACTGTGTGTAGAGCATGACTCAGTCTGGTTAAGACCTCAATAAATGGTTGCTGTGATCAGTAATGCTATTGTAGGATGTGATGCACTTGCTATTGTAGATGTGATGCACTTGCTAGATGCATTAACTGGAGTGGAGATGTGGCACAAGCTAGTAAGGGAGTGTGAGCTCTTGGCTAAGGTCTGTCATTAACCCACAGCCAAGAAATGGCTTTGGTACTTTCACCTGCCAGGGACAGCCCCTCCTCCGTGGTGGAGGAACACTAAATAATGAGGAGAACTTACTGTCTTGAATCACAAGAGGTCTGGATGTTGGGCAAATCTTAGCTGGACTCATTGAGCAACTCCACAACACTCTCCAGAACCCAGTTCCTCATATCTTTCAAGACTATGCATACAGCTTCATACATTATCCTGTTGCTGATCTCAGGTCCTTTGTGTCATACAGTTTAAAAAAAAAAGTCATCAAGAGATAAAGAAAAAGCATTTCTCCTTATATCTCTTTTAAAAAGTAAAGGAAACTTCCTTCCAAGCCGGACACCCATTTATCCGGAATCCCATTGACACAAATTGAATCATCATGGTCCACATGCTAAGAAAAGTCAGTGTGTGAGCAGGGAAATGAACATTCACAATTTAGGCCGCTCTGGGATCAGAGAGGGCTGGTCAGGCCTGGAGCATGCAGCTTCACAACACCTGAGTAAAGCCGGTAGTCAGCAAGGGAGGAAATGTGTTTACCCAGATCAGCAGCATCTGCCTCTGCCACATGCGTCTGTAGGCATTGCTTGGATGTGTTTCGCAGATCCAAACTTAGTATGCAAATCTTCCCACTAATCATATGAGAATGTCAGCTTTGCAGTTTGTCACCTGGAAACTTAGCATGACAAAGGCAGGGCAAGGATGTTTCCTGGTATTTTTAGACCTGGGAATGTTACTAACAAATGAATAGCCTAGCTGCAAAAGGAATATGGGAGGAAGAGAAAGGGTGGGGTCAGTACTTGGCATGGAGTGTGTTCTATGGGATGCTCTCAGATCTTATGAGAGAAGCTTTTAGACAAAGTTGGGGAGCCTAGAAGGTTGGGTTGTGTTTGTCTACCACTGGATAGTCCAGTGAGCCTCGTACCCAACAACTGGAATGTAAAGGTCATTGGCAAGGGCATGATTCTTACATTAAGATGCCCTTTATAGATGTCTAAGTTCCCATAATGTAGAGAATGCAATTTTTTGTCTTGGCTTTGCATTGCTGGTTCACAATCAGAAGGACATATCCCAGGTATACGGGCACAGTCTTGTTTATGCCTGACAAAGTGTATGCCAATACTCCAAGATGAAAGACAGCGATCCAGCCACATAACCAAACAACCTGAGGCCGCTGTGACACCTTGCCTGTAACTGTGGTTCTCTTTGCCCTTGAATACTTTTGACATATTTCCAGGCTGGTGAGTAAACAGACACTGACTTCTGGAATGGAAATCCTCTCTGCACACCTGACGCTACCATATCTTGATCAGGCAGCAAGTCTGTGCAAGAAGCAAAGCCAGGTCAAGCACTAGGGTAAAACGACCATGGCGAGGTCACTAGGGAGAGGCAGTTGAACCTGTGAGGGGCAATGCAGGCTGGCTGAGACCTGAGCTCCCGACAGCATAGCTCATCTACCCTTCTGTCAACTGACTTGATATTTCATACCCCACAGATACACCAGAATCTCAGAGAGAGTGCACACAGGGGTGAAGATCCTGCCTTCAGTTTCTTAGAGAGACCGTGAAAGTTTTGCTCAGATAACACTTTGGAGAATACCATCGAGGGATTCACTACCCCATTTACCTATGTCCTCCCTTCAAATCCCTCTAATTTGGGGATTCAAAGGGGTTGGTTGGCAGACAGGCTCCACTGTGCTGTTTTTGAATGAGTACCAAATGCAGAAACTGGTGGATTCCCAGAGTTTCTGGTCTCCTTAATGGCGTTTCTTGGTATCTCGGGATTTGAGTTTTCAATATTCACAATCCAATAGCACCAGTATCATATTAAGAGGTCTTTGGATATTATTTTTAAAACAAAAAAGTTGAAAAACAATGAACAAAAGATGAGAAAAAAACTTAGAGAAAATCGGTGTCAGTTCTTGAAATAGGAATCCCATGAAATAGAAAACAAGGGGAGGGTTTTCACTAGACACCTGCTGTTAGGTGACATTTTGAAATCCGGATGAGCAAACATGCAGGTAAACATGTACTCTTGGCCTTCTGGGTTTCTTCCACCCATTCTGCATGCATCCCTGAAGCTCAGACAAGTCACAGTGGCTCCTTCAGCCCTGACTTCCGTTCTGTAAAATGGGAAGGATGCTAGCTTGAGGTTTTTCTGCAGACCTTGAACACGATTTATTCTCCTCACTTAAATATGTCATGGGGCAGTGGGGCAAGGCAGGGGAAACTCTCTCTGCCAATGGTGTCACACGGGAACTTGTCCCAACACCAGAGCACAAATTTCCTTGGATAGTTCTGGGGTCTGCTTGGCCTTTCCTCGTCCACAACATTCATCCCACAGAAGAGCAGTCTTCTTGTCAGGAGCCAGCATGTCCCAGTTTCCCTTGCTTCCTTACAAGGAGCAAAGGAGGCACAGCTGGGCCATCTAAACTACATCATGTGACCAGAGCTGTGGGATAACCTCTGAGATTAGTCTCAGCACAGCTTGGCCTATCCCCCAATAGCTGTGTTCATTACTCTCTCTAAGATTGACTTTTCCTCCTCCTAAAGTTGAAATGGTTGCAGTGCAGGAGGGGTCTGTTGCAGTGCAGGAGGGGTCTGTTGCAGTGCAGGAGGGGGCTGTTGCAGTGCAGGAGGGGGCTGTTGCAGTTGATAAAGGGACTGCTTACTATATAAGGGCATTGAGACTGAGTGTACACAGCAAGCAATCCATATGCAGTCACAATATCTGGGTCACTGATCAATGAGTCTTAGTAATTGTGTTATCAATTAGGTTTGGGTACAGGTTGTACATCCCTCACTCTAAAAAAAGAAAATCTAAAATCAAATTTGTTCCCAAATCTGACATATTTTCTGTAATGTCATGATGGAGGGATGGAAAATTCTCTACCTGGCTACATGAGACAGGTTGCGATCAAAACACAAGCAATCCAAACTCCAGTATAAAATTATCTTCCAGCTATGTTTCCAAAAATTATACATAAATGAGTTTATAGTTCACACTAGGATTCCATCTCAAAGACATCTCATATTATATGTGCAAATACTCCCAAATTTCAAAACACTTCTGGTTTTGGATAGAGGATGCTCAACGTTGTAATAGGATGCATTCTAAGATGAATAAATTATTATGTATAGGAAAATATTTCATTTCCTCTGTCTTTAATTGTTTTTGAGAAAGAAGTGGGGGGATCAAGAAGTTGCATAGGAAGGAAGGGGGCAGTATCTAGGAGTACATGGGAGAGGGGAAAGAATATTATCGAAATATATTGTATGAAAAATGCTTTAAATTAAAAATAAATAAGCTAGCTACATACCCTATAAAACAGTGAGTGTTGGTTACATGGATTGTAGATGGGGTTCACAGTTTGAGTCTCCCATCTTTTCTCTACCTAAGGCTACACAGCGTAGCCAAAACGACCAGCAAGTGACAAATGATGCCGCAGAGCCCCAGGGTCCAGCCTTCTCAGAGCCACTTCTCTATGGCTCTGAGGTAGAGAAAACTCATAGCTGGGTCCTATGCTTAGGTCCACCCCACTGAGCTCCCCCTTGTCTTTTCCTGTAGGCTGTTAAGCGGTTCTTGAAGCAAGAATGCAAGTGTCACGGTGTGAGTGGCTCGTGTACTCTGAGAACATGCTGGCTGGCCATGGCTGACTTCAGGAAAACAGGCGACTATCTCTGGAGGAAGTACAACGGGGCCATCCAGGTCGTCATGAACCAGGATGGCACTGGCTTCACTGTGGCTAATAAGAGATTCAAGAAGCCAACGAAAAATGACCTTGTGTATTTTGAGAATTCTCCAGACTACTGTATCAGGGACCGAGAGGCAGGTAAGTTACGAGAATTCCTTCAGTGAGCAATGCTCTACAGTCTAACTGGGAACCTGTACTTTTCAGCAGGCCATTTGTATAATTGCAGATGCCTGCCTTCAGGCTCCAGGCTCATGTTCTTTCTAATTCTTACTGAAACTGCACAGAAAATTCTCCCAAGTGTCTAGAGAAACAGGTTGATAACTGTGCAGATTCTGAAGAAACACAAATGAACAAGAAGGTGTGTGGCAAAGAATCAAACATGCAGGCCAGCAGAATTCCTGCTTGCACAGAATTCTAGTTAGGGGATAAAAAAAGGTTGTGTGCAGTTGCCCAGCATCCTTCCTGAGCTGAGCAGGGGACAGTTTTGTAATAATCTTCCCCGTGACACATCCCTCCACTGTGACTCGGAGATGACCCCAGGGCTTGGGAATTTAGCCTCTTCTGAAGCCTGCTCTGGGTCACTATCCCAGGCTTTGTTCAGTGTAATTACAGTTGTCAGACACTAAAAAGCAAGGATGAACCCCCATTCTTTCGGCCATAGGTGGGTTGTGTATAGGGAGCTGTGATTAGTGGCGCCTCATTATTCAAGCCACTCCCTTCCCTTGCAAACAACATGTTCTCTATCCTTGAACTCCAAGAGTCACTCTTTTAGCCTGGAATTAGCAGCTGTCCCCACCTGTCCGCTTTTATAGATGTGTCCTCCCCACCTCTCGCCATCAAGGTCAATATTAGGCTGCAAAGAATCCGAAGATTCTAGAGCAAAATAAGAATGAGTGAGAAAAGGCCTCAGCCGACAGGAGGTGATGGGAACCCACAGCACACTTTGGCTCAAGACATTTGCTTACTGGGAAGCAATGGCATTTACTATCAGAAAAAAAAATAGCCTTTAATTTAGATTCTGGGTTTGTTTTCCATTCTGAAATAATTGCAGAAGAGCCAGTGAGACAAGGCAGATGCAGCCAGCTGCTAAGGCTAGATTAACTGATAGGCAAGATTATCAGGGAGCATCATAAGAAGCCTGGAGCCCTTTTTCTGTCCTTAGTTGCTAAAGTTCCTTTGGCGTTGGATGAGTTAGCTGTCTGCAGCCTTTAGCATGTTTGTACATGTAGCCTATGAATGCCCACTGCTGAGCATAAAGACCTGATTCTGTAACCTTGCTGCATTCCTGTCATGTTTTGGGACTGCTACCAAGTTATCCTACCTGCCAGACAACAGACTAAATAGAACCACACTGAAAACCGTTGCTTTGACATAAGTCAACCCAGGGCTTCCCTTCTCCCCTTAGCTAACTGTTCAACTCTACACAGGCCTTGGGCCAAGCCCCCTTAATCATTTTAGGTCCCAAGAGTAGACACCTGTGTACTGAGCACTCTCCTAAGATCACTGTGCACCTCCCTGGTCTTGTTGAATCTATGAAGCAGTCCTAAGCCTTCAGTGCTGTAAATTAACAAGGCTGTAAATTTTTACCCGAGAAAAATGGGAGCAAATGATGGATGCTCCTTAGCAATTAGCACCAACCAAACTCTCATCCCAGTTCATAGAGTCAGATGAACAACCTTGAACATCCCTGTCCACATTAGACAGTTAAGAAAATTGAACGCCCTATTTCCACATCATATATGGAAGGGAATGCAGGTCTGGTCCCATGCTTGGCCTGAGCCTTGAACCTAAGATAACACATCTGCATCGTCTATTTCCTAAGCATGACTGTGAGAAGACATAAAGATCAAAATTTCATATCAGATCTTAGAAAACCTGCTGCCCAGTAGACTTTTCTGGTTATTTGGGTTGAAACAGTTTACAGAATGAAGGAAACAGGCATACCTGATGGGTATTTTCTTCCTCATTGGTATTTGGGGAACTAAAAAAACATACTTTCTCAGCATACAGAAAGGTTTCTGAATGTAACTCTCATGCCCTTTTAAGCTATTGAATTAATTATAATTAATTATTCTTACAGACTTCATTCTTTTTTGTTTGTTTGTTTGTTTTGGTTGTTGTTGTTTGTTTTTCCTCTGTCCCAAAGAGACATCGAAACCTCGGACAGCTGGAACTAGTTCTTGTAGATCAGGCTGGCCTCGAACTCACAGAGATCTGCCTGCCTCGGCCTCCCTAGTGCTGGGATTAAAGATGTGCACCACCACCGCTGGGCCAGACTTCATTCTTCACATTTGTATTAGAATGGAATTCTGTTTTCTGTTTTTAAGTGTGTGTGTGTGTGTGTGTGTGTGTGTGTGTGTGTGGTGTTGTGAGTACAGGTATCTGCCAGATGTCAGGAAAGTCAGAACCCCTGGAACTGGAGTTACAGGTCGTTGTGAATCACACAGCATGCATCCCAGGGGTCTAAAGCTGAATCTCCTGCCAGAGCAGTAGGCACTATGAATGTTGGCAGTCTGCATCTTGACCATAAAACCATAGGTATCATCTATTCAGTGCCCACTGCATCCCAGGGCTTGGGCTGTATGTTCTCACTGATTCCTGGCCTCTTGTTTTATAGGAGTGGGAACTGAAGCTCTAGGGGTTAAGAACCTTGCAGGACTCTCTGTCTGCCCTTTCCATCATTTTATTCTGCCTCGAGTTGTCTTAGTCAGAAGGGCACACAGTTCAAGGACCGGCTCCCATAGTAAGCTATATAATTTGATCTTCTTTTATTTCTATACTTTCTTAGAAATGGTTTAGCTCATCCAATTGAAAAATAGGTAAATATTTTGGTTCTTGGATGTTATTGATCAAACAGGAGCCATCCTGGTCTTTTTCAGTGTCCAGTTCCAATATGATAGATAACATTTTCAATATGTTTACCAGATTATTTATAATTGTATGAAATATATAGAAATGACGCCCTCTGTAGCTGTGCCCAAGAACATGCCAGAGTCATCCATGTGGCCTGAAAAGTTTCTCTTTTAATTTTGGTAACTACATGCGATTATTTTCATAAACTATAGCTTAGAATGTCTTACATCCCATCAGAAAAAAGTCCACTTTGTTCAAAGAGTATTTTTGTTCACAAATACTTGAAGTATTATGCAAATAGCCACAGGGGTGAAATAGAGAGAGCTTCACTTCAACCACGCACTGGGGGAGGTCTTGCCCATTGTCCTGTGACTCATGGCTGTCTTCAAATGAGGATCTTCCCTGTCTGGGATAAGCTCCTGTGGTGTGTGCTCTACTAAACTTCTCCACACCACACTGGAAGTTTCTGAGTTCAGTCTTCCCAGAGCAGCCCCTAGCCTCTCTGGAAAGAGAGAGGTTGTGAAAGATAGCTCTGAGAGCCCTGAGAATGGAGGCCTCATGCATCTAACCCACAGTGAGAGCAGGAGTCTTCCCCTTGGTGGAAATAAGGCATGGGGACTTTCAGTACACAGGAGGGAAACTGCTGACCTGAGTCTGTAACAGAATGAACACTCACTGTGTTAGAATAATCTACTGTAGGGGCTGGAGAGATGGCTCAGTGCTTAAGAGCATTGCCTGCTCTTCCAAAGG
>LOEQ01000437.1:350434-374563 GCA_001685075.1 Bramus lutescens | reverse complement strand
TTTCATGATTTACTTTGAGACAAGGCTGACTAGGTTGCTCAGGCAGGCCTTGAGCCTACTATGTAGCTCAGATGTGCCTAATTCACTGTCATTCTAGTCCAGTCTCCCAAGTAGCTGGGATTATAGGCCAGGACCACCACACCTGACTCTGAAACTGCTTTTAGACAGAAGTTTTTCCAGTGACCATTGTCTTCTCTTGCCTTTTCTCCCTGAACTTAGATGGTGTTCAATTCAAGTTGATAAATAATCCTGGGGTTCAGAGGGAGCCCAGTCCAAATTTCTGAATTTGAGAAACAAACTCTACCATGACAATTCCCTGGGGCTAAGTGAAATTACAATCTGACATCCTTAGGCTTAAGGTCACTGGGGAAAGACCACCAAGTTAGAAATCAGTAGTCCAATTTGGGAACAAGACATGTCACCTCCCCTACTAGCCCTGTCAGAGCCACAGCCTGAGGGAAGGACAGAGAATTCAAATGTGACATGGTATTGTCATAGTTTGATACTGCAGACTGGTGAGATGAGAGAATATTTATTGGTATACAGACTTAAGACAAAACACAAAATAATATGAATTGAGTCAACACTGGAGTGCGAGGATCTCACTCACAGACATGTGGCCTCAGTCCCTACTTTTTGAAAGTGGGGACTTTCATGACCCTCATCCCACCTTTTTCCTGAATCCAGGATATCTTTTTATTTTTTTTGGTTTTTCAAGACAGAATTTCTCTGTATCTTTGGATCCTGTCCTGGAACTAGCTCTCGTAGACCAGGCTAGCCTTCAACTCACAGAGATCCACCTGCCTCTGCCTCCTGAGTGCTGGGATTAAAGACGTGCACCACCACCACTCGGCTCTGAATCCAGGATGTCTTTAATGAGCATTTCTACCTTTATAATCCCCAGTCAGCAAACTCCCCTCACAGGCATTTCTCACACTGGGGAGTTGCTAGTACCAACACAACTGCTTAGACCCAAACCTGAACTCCTCTATTTTCTTCCAATCCACCTGTCAGTCACTGGCTACTGGTTCCGCCTCTTCAACTAACTTCTCTTTGCCTTATCATCTTAATCTAGGCCATCTTGTGCCTGGGTCAAGTTCCTTATGGGTCTCTAACTTATCTTCTTGCCCTTATTTTGGTTTGCTTCAATCTATCCAGTCCCAGCACACTGCTTTGCCTCCTCAAATGCAAATTAAATACACGTTGCTCTTTGCATGAAGACCTTCAATAGAAATTGGTTGCTCACACAGGAGTGTGTAAACCCCTGCCCAAGTATCTAAATCCGTTGACAATGCAGTTTCTACTCACATCTTCAGCCTTGGTTCTCTTGCTCTCCCCTTTGAATACAAATCCCAGCTAGGTGGAATGCCTTTCTGCTCCACACGTAGAGCTCTTGGCCCATGTAGCCTCCTCCTCTTTGTTTCTCCCTTCACCATATTCTTCTTGCTAAGATGCATGACACATGTGGAAAAGTTCAATTAACACAAGCTGCATTCGCTATAACCATGACATAGTGAGCTTTCTCAATTAAACACATCCACATACTTTGTGCCCAGATCAAGAGCTGAAAGAGACCCAGTACGCTAGCACCTCCCTCATGCTCTTGGCCTGACCTCTGAGAAAAACCACTACCCTAACTTCAGATACTCATGGCTGGTTTATCCCGATTCTATACTTTGTCTAAATGAAAACTAGCCCGAAGTGAAAGCCTGGGTCAGCTTTCTGTTGATGTGCAATGATTCACCCAAACACGGCCTGGGATGACCTTGAGGTTCTAGCTTCATCTGTCTCTGTCCTCGCAGCTGTCTTTTAAGTTAACTTTACCATCACGCTCCTTGAGGACTTGGATTGTCTTTCATTCACCCCCACCCGCACCCTGGCCCATTGCATCAGCCAATCATATGCTTCCCTCCTCACTGTGGAGCCAAACGAACATGTTTTGGTCATTTTTCTACTTGACCCCTCCACCTCCAACCTCCTTACTTCAAGAGATTGCCAAATTTCAGTGGCTAGCCCTCTGAGGCCCCTCGTGCTTTGTCCCATTGTCTCCTCTCGTGGCCTCTTGTCTGGACTCTTCTGAGGACTCCCATTTGGCCTTCTTACCCCCAGTCATTCTAACAGACTCAAGTATGTTTGTCCTAAATTAAAATCTACACTAGTTTCACACCCACCATAAAATAAAATCAAAGCTCTACCAAAACAAAGGGTTCTTTCACCTGTTGCTGTCATCTTCTTTTCTACGCTTTCTGCAGAATACACGCTCTGTTCTTCAGTCATGGCAAATCTGCACTCCCATGAAGCTCTCTGGAGCATTTTCACTAGGAGCTTCTGAGCTAGAAATGCCTTTTCCTGCATTAACATGTAAACATCAACTCATCCTTTACCTTCTCTCTCCAATGTCACCTTCTTGGTCAAACCATGTAGTGGAGGCCTCTTTCCCTGGTCTCGTTTCCTACTGTGAATATTCATATGAAGACATCTCATTAGGACAGTAAGAGAAGTGTGCTCCAGGACAGCATCTTCACTGACAACACCCACCACATCATAGGTCGCAGTCAACACTTGCTAGATAAATGAAAGGATGTTTAGCATGTGTTGAGCACTTATTCTGACAGATGCTTTCGTGTATAATTTTAGTTCCTCCTCACTGAAGCCCTATGAAGAAGAGGCTGGTTTTGTGCCAACTTTACAAGAGAGTTTTGAAAAAGAAGCTTGCCACAACTGTACTGTTGACACGTGGCGACGCTACAAGCAAACCCCTAATTGCCCACACCCTAATGACCTTGGCTTTACAGTCTGAGCTTTGTCCGCCATGATACCCTGTGTGAATTTCTACTGTGGTTTCCAGCAGTCATTAACAGATGAAGTAATGATGCAGAGATTGAGGCAGTACCTCACCACACATTTATCTCTCTACTACTTTACAAGTGTGGTAGGAACAGGAGCTGGGTCCATTTATTTTATGTCTTCCCTGCCTCCCAAACCCCAGGCAGTCAACACAGCATCTTATACATGTTTATGTCAACTAAATGTTTATCAGATGAAACAACGGGTGTCGTGTTCAAAGGCAGCTCTTGGCAGTCAGTCCTTTTTGCACAATCAGTGATTTTTGAGGAGATTTTTCTGATGTTCGTCCTGAATCCAGGCCCAGCTGCTGCCTCTTCTAACCCTGTGCTTCTTCAGCATGATGTAGGCTCAGGGCCATCCCTGGCTGACCCAGCCTCTACCCCAGCCCTGCCCTCTGCCATCCTTCCTGTCCTCAGGAAACTCCTCTGTCTGTCTTCCTGCTCTAGGCAGCTGATCTTGCACAGCAAGTCTGGTCCACCCTCTCCTTTGCGTGACCTCACACCCAGCTTGAACCTTGCTGTTTCCCTGGTCATTCCACAGAGGCAGGGCAACATGACACTCTCAGAGATAATTTTCATACGGAGCAGAGAGTGATAAACAGAGTCATGAGGTGTGAGTGAAAAAAAAATAGCTAAATCATTATCTTTTTTCTCCCTGTATTTACTTTTCTTCTGTAGGTTTGGCAGTTATTTATTGTTGTTGATTGTAATAGAAACAGGAGCAGTTCCTAAAAGAGGAATCAGTAGAAGGACAAAGAGATCTAGGCTTGGACTGTAGTTTGGTGGCAGAGTGCTTGCCTATATGTCAGATGCTGTGTTCAAACCATATCACAGGAGTAATCGCCGTGTCTCAAGAACCTCCAAGGCTGATCTATCGCTAGGCTCCCAGAAGAGATGGAAGTAGAACCAAGCAATTGTCCAGCTTGAGCAGGACTCCTCTTCCTGGTCTAGCCTGGAATGTACACTGCGCCTGTACATTTGTTTATCTGTGTCTTTCGGTGGCTCTGGGCCAGAGACACTGAGTTTATGCATGGCAACCATCTCCTGGGAACTCCACCTTATTGGCCCAGAATGAGTCAGGTGTTTACCTGGGATCCAGCGAGGATGGTGCTATTATACAACATGGCTTCCAATGGCTTATCTTGGTAGGAGAGACTGATATAGAAAGGGTCATTGCAAGCAGAGAAAACTCCAAAATTGTCCACTACTATTGATTATAAACCAAGAGTATAGAAAAGATAGGAAGGATAAAGTTGCAAAAGAGTTCTGTCTGTTTCCCACAGATGGAGTGAATTAAAAGGCTTTGTATATCTGAAATTCTTGTTTCTTTGTTTGAGAAAGGGTATTACTATGTCCTGGTCTGTCCTGGAACTTAATATATAGATCAGGTTAGCCATGAACTTTGCAGCGATTGCTGGCCTAGCAGGTGTGAGATACCACAGCCAACTCTGTCTTTGAAATTCCTTGTGAAGAAACATACACAAATATAGACTGTCATTTAGCAAATGTGATAATGATTAACTAAGATGGCATTAATACAGCGCCATATTCCTCTGAAGGATGGGAGTTGGGCCTCACACAGGTACTTCACAGAGCTCCTGTGGTCTGCTAAACCATAAGAGGTTTGTGCCCTTCCTCCTCAATGTCTTATACAAATGAACCCTACTCTCCCAACCAACTACAGTTCAGGCCTGCTTAACCCATGTAAGCAAGTCTCAGGAAACTGACTCCTCTCCTTTCCAAGGTTCAATACCCCCTAACTCGGAGAAAGCAGGCCTTGGCCACAGCTTCCTTTTTGTGATTTGTAGAAGAGCAAGAACTGAAATAAATCCATGTTTCTTTCTTTTCTCAGCCTGTCTCCCAGGGGCCCTTCATTCTAAGCCTGGGCAAGGGTAATATGGAAAGTCAATCTAATGGAAAGGAGGAACACCAGCTTCAGGTTGCCAAAAGAAAAGCCAAAATCCAAAGGCCCACCCTTCCTAGCTTCTGCCCTCTGGACACCTCTCAGTTGCATAGAGGGACAACATAGGCCCCATAGGACACAGATCAGCAAGCTATGAGGAGGTTGGACTAGGCTCTGCTCTTAAGGAGGGACCTTGTGACTCTGTTGTCCAGACTATTGTATTCTTCCCAGACATTGTCAGCGGTGTCTCTCTGGCTTGTCTTTCAGGCTCTCTGGGTACAGCAGGCCGCGTGTGCAACTTGACTTCCCGAGGCATGGACAGCTGTGAAGTCATGTGTTGTGGGAGAGGCTATGACACATCCCACGTCACTCGGATGACCAAATGTGAGTGTAAATTCCACTGGTGCTGTGCTGTGCGCTGTCAGGACTGCCTGGAGGCCCTGGATGTGCACACGTGTAAGGCCCCCAAGAGCGCCGACTGGACGACCCCTACATGACCCAGCATAGGTCATCGTCTCCCTTCCTTCCCTCAAGGACTCCAATTGCACCTGCAAGGACACTGGACTTCTGTGTTGTCTTCGGGGGGCTGTTTCTTAAGGCGTATGACCTTATCTCCACAGAAGCCCCCTTTCCCTCTCTGGGAGCCCCAGGACTGGAGACCACATGCTGCATATAAGTATACCCTATTCTATCTATCTCGGGCATTCTGAGGTCACCTCTCTTCCTGCTGATTTCTTTTTGGAAATGGCATGACAGGCTGTTTTAGGAGGAGGGTCATGGGCCCCCACCTCTGTCACTTAGACATTTCCTCTTTCCTCTTTGGCCACGGGGAGAAACAACATCACATAGTAGAGGATCTTTCTCTGTGTCTTCCCACACATTATAATAGTTAAGAAAGTCCACGCTTCCCTCTGGGGGTGGGGGTGGGTATGGAAAACAGAATCAACTGTACCAAATTTACTTGTATTTTTTAAGAAGACCAAGCAAGGGCTTTTCTAAGTAATAACTGTTGCTACCATCCTTGATGATTGCCTGGAGAAGAATGGCTTTCAATAAACATCAGGCTTAAAACACATATGTTTCCAAAGAATTTGTTCAGTGTTAAACTCTGATATAACAAGGTATGAATGCTTGTCCTTCGAGCCAGTGCTCATCTTGAATTTTCCTGTTAGCCAACACATCAGAAAGTGATTGTTTTTCCTCACTGTCCCCTCCATTTGAGGACTGTTAAGAGATGAGATTTCTCAATATGCCCTGGAAAGACTTTGAAGGGGGATGGAATATCTGGCAGTGTTCTTCAACTATGAGGTAAATATGGTAAAATAATAATAATAATAATAATGTAGTGAGTGGAATATCAGAAATGTGCTTGCACAACTAAAGAAGAAGAAAGCACCAGAGTCCCAGTGTGAGCGTGTGCACAATACCAGCAGGGTTCTTGGCTAAGACTACCTTGTGGGTGCAAACTGAGAAAAGTGAGGCCAGTGTGATGCTGACAGAGAGATCTGCAGAGCCAGGACCCCTCTCCATACTCAGATGCCCAGGAGAGCTATTGAGAAGCATTGACTAGGACCCACCAGCCTTAAGCCCTGACACTTTCAGCTATGTTTGTTTAAGGTTTACAAGCTGATGTGATAGTACAGTCTAGATAAAACAGCACACAGCCTGGCCTTTCAGTTGGCAACACTACTATATTACATTGTAAGCAGTTTGTATCTGGGAGACTATGTTTAACTAACACGGCTGTAGTTATGGGAATAGCAATGTGGAGATGGTGATTGACTTCTGCCAGGAGATGACATGCAGAGAAAATGGAGAGGCTGCCTAATCCATTTTTTTTTAATGTTAGATGAAAGAAAACGAACTTGATAAGGCTGCTTCTCAGCGTGCAGTTCAGTTTGGTTCCTGTTCCACATATAGTTTCCTCCTAGAGCTATACTAACTAAAGGATAGTTGTACACCCAGCATCAAACTGCTGCTTGCTCACTGTTTCGTGCTTTGGGCTTCGTCTTTCCATCCTTGTCTAAGTCATTCAGCCTGAGGCTTATGGGAAGCAAACTGCAGGTGTTCTTTGTCAGAGCTGGTATTAGCCTCCTAGCCTTCTTAAAAATGACTTAACTCCAGTACTCCCCTCCCCTCCTCCCATTCTCAACAACCGTTCTGGTGACTGGGGTCAAACCAGGCCTTGTCATTGCTAGGTAAGTGCTCTGCCCCCGAGCCACATCTACAGCCTTCCTCTATTTTTATTTTAAATTTTCTATTCATTTTACATACCAAGCAGAGTTCCCCCTCCCTCTCCTCCTCCCACTCTCCCCAACTCCCCCCACTCTGCCCTCCATCCACTCCTCAGAAAGGGCAAGGTCTCCCATGGGGAGTCAATAAAGCCTGGGACATTAAGTTGAGGCAGCGCCAAACCCTTTCCCCCTGTATCAAGGCTGAGCATGGCATCCCACCATAGGGAATGGGCTCCAAAAAGCCAACTTATACACCAGGGATAGCTCCTGGTCCCACTGCCAGGGGTCCCAGAAACAGGCCAAGCCACACAACTGTCACCCACAGGCAAAGAGCCTAGTTTGGTCCTATATTGGCTCCCCAGCTACTGGTCCAGAGTTCATGAGCTCCCACAAGCTTGGGTCAGCCGTCTCTGTGGTTTTCCCCGTCATGATCTTGCCCCCACTTGCTCATGTTATCTCTCCTCCCTCTCCCTGACTGGACTCCTGGGAGCTCATCCCAGTGCTTGGCTGTGGATCTCTGCATCTGCTTCCATCAATTACTGGATGACGGCTCTATGATGACAGTTGGGATAGTCACCAGTCTGATTACAGGGGAAGGCCAGTTCAGGCCCCCTCTCCACTATTTCTAGGTGTCTTGCCCTGGGTCATCCTTGCGAATTCTTGGGAATGTCGCTAGCGCCAGGAGTCTCCCCAACCCCACAATGGTTCCCTCCATCAAGATATCTCTTTCATTGCTCTCCCTCTCCTTCCCTCCCCCAACTCGACCATCCCGTTCTTCTCATCCCCCTCGTTGTATTTCATAGACACAGTAAGCAGGAATAACGGAGCAGGAAAGTGGCTCTTCTGGGCTTGGCATGGGGATCAGGCTAGCTCCCAGCTCCCAGTGTCCAGGGTCCCTGGGAAGTTTTCATGAGACGCCCAACTGCCACTAGCACTTCTGGCTACTAGAGGAATGGTGAAATCTTAAATCCTTGGGTGTATTTAGGGTGGGGAAGATTCCTAGAGAAGGTATCAGCTCCTTTCAGTTCAGGCAAGCTAAAATCAAAAGAAGTGAAGGGATCCCCCATAAACATGGGCTGAACCCCAGGGTTCCATATAAGTAGAACCAGGCGAGAACCTGAAAAAAGTTAGTTTGTCCATTCAAAGGAACAAGTTTCTCTCAGATGAACTGAGCAGGGTCTGAAATCGTTTTAGCCTCCAGTAGATATTTATTATAATTATTACTATTATTGTTATTATTATCATTTCTGAGACAGTTACAACTAAATTTCTTTTTTTGTTGAGATTTGTCCCCCTGATAAGCATCAAGGAAACATGGCCTGTTCAATATGAAGCCTGTAGAATTTGTTCTGCTTTGTGAGGACGTGGTAGCATTCCCTGCAGAGGGCAATGGTCTTCACTGAGGGGAGCAGAAGAAGCAAATGAAATGCCCTCGTTTGATTTTATTTAGGAAAGAGGAAATTTATATTTGAAGAGAATTGAAACCAGTAAAAGTCATTTTGAACTCACTTTAGGGCTTAGTAGAGAGTTGCTATTCAAGACATCTGAAATACACTAAATATTTGTGCTTATAAGGAAAATATATGATACTAATTATCCAAAATAAGGAGGAAGTCTACTCAGGTCAAATCCCCTGTAAGAAAAAGTCTTACTATAAATTGATTCCATAGGCCTTGGTCAATTTTAATTAATTTTCCTCACTATCTGAATACATGTCAACAATACATCTTTGCTAGTTGTAAGGGCTTTCTGCAGAATAAGCTTAACATGACCCTAACAGTCTAGGAGAGACTCTTTTCAACAGATTTTCTTCACTAAAGTTGTTTGTGTTGCTGACTGAGAGTTATCTATTGTCCTGACACATGCTTTGTCACGTGACCCTCCAGTTATAGTACCCTCACACCCCCCCTTCGAGTCTGAAACCAGTGTTCTAACTTGAGGTCAGTCTTTGGTGTAGGAGGGTCATCTGTCTATGTGTTACTTTCATTGGTTAATTTATAAAGAAAACTGCTTGGCCTGATAGGTCAGAACATAGGTAGGCGGGGAAGACAGAACAGAATNAAGAGGCTAGATATAATGGGCCAGGCAGTACTTAAATGAATACAATTTGTGTGTTGTAATTTCGGGGTATAAGCTAGCTGTGCCGGAGCTGGGCCGGACGAAAAACAGGCCTGCTCCCCTTTTGCTACAAGTCTTCCCCTCAAATGTCTTAAGCCTAAACTGAGAAACCCCAGAGCCATAGCCTTGCTCAGTTCCCACTCAGCATCTTAGCTGTCCAGAAGATTCCTGGGTGAAGTGGGAGAGGCATAGTGCTCGCTCCCCAGGACACTTCCTTGCTGGGGGTTCCTGAGAGGTGAGGCCTGTCAGAAGTGACGCAGTGTGAGTGATATTAGATGTGATGCCAGATGATGTAAAGCAGCATGAATATCAGAACCCGCTTGCTTAGGCCACATAACTGGTGAGCTCTGTAATCACAGGCAGTGGTGTTCTCCATTCTTGCTGGGCATGTCTTTCTGTTGCTGTAGCTCCCTGGTCCCTAGCACCAAGCACCTTCTTCCTGAGGGTTAGAACTCAAGTTCTTCTTACCCATTGGATAGCTCTCCATACTTGATTTCATTTCAAGATGGTTTTTCAAGATGGTTTTTAAATTGTCACTGCTATTCCTTCATCTTAAAAAATTAGTACTATTATGTTAAACCCAGGCATTACGTTGCTTTTGCAAAAAAAAAAAGTATTTTTAAAGTCAGAAAGAAAACCAAACCTTTCAGTGACTATCCTGCTATCCTGGGCCCTGTTAACTTACAGCAGACCCCTTACCATCCTTGGTAGACCTGCAGTAGACCTGAAACCCCTGCATGACAGTGCTTCTACACCCTTGGACAACATCCTCAAATTTTAGAGGCTGGCCTGTGGCTGGTGACTCACACAGTTGAAATACATTCCCTTCACCACCACCTCCACCACCTCCACCACCACCACCTCCACCACCTCCACCACCTCCACCACCTCCACCTCCACCTCCACCTCCACCACCATCACCACTACCTCCTCCACCTCCTCCACCTCCACCTCCACCACCTCCACCACCTCCACCACCTCCATCACCTCCACTTCCACCACCACCACCTCCACCTCTACCAACTCCACCACCACCACCTCCACCACCACCTCCACCACCTTCACCTCTACCACCTCCACCTCCACCACCTCCATCACCTCCACCTCCACCACCACCTCCTCCACCTCCACCTCCACCTCCACCTCCACTTCCACCACCTCCACCTCCACCACCTCTTGTGCACCTTCAAAATAAAGACTCAGAGATGTGTCCCGTGGACCAGAATCCATTTTGTGTCTAGTTACTTACTACATTTCCATCTGGCCTTCTTTATCTGTAGAGTGAGGATTGTGCTCAACAGAGTGAGTTTATTCTACCGCTTCCATGGCCTCTGCTAGGCATGTGTTGAACTTGCTGTGAGCTGACAGGTAAGGCAAGCTGACTTTGACATTCTTCACAGCAAAAGAAAGTTTCTCTCACTCGTTAGGATGTTCTTGACAATTTTCTAGAGATCAGCAACATGAGAAGTAGTTTGCAAAATCCAACCTGATCATGAGTTTTCTAAATCATAGTTATTTCAGCCCTGGCTATTTGTTTTGTTTTTCTTTTGCCCCAATATTCCCATGAATTCCTGTTTAACCAAACTCCCACTTCCATAAGCTAATAAAAGTGTCACGTAGGTTGTTAGGAAGAACTATTGTTATTTAGAAGTTGGCATTTTCTGTGTAATCAAAACACAATAAAGTGAATTTTTGGTGTTAACTTTGTTATTTTAGACTCTTGGCAATCTTGCCAAACCTCTGCTAAGAAATCAGGTTATGTGAACTCTTCTCTTGTCTTGTCTTTTCTCAAGACCATGATCAAGAGACATCTTTCATGTTTATAAAGAGTTCCAGGAAAACACCCGACTCACTTTACTCATGGCTGTTTCGTGGGAGTGAATAAATAAGACTGCGTTCAGGATTAGAATATTATTCTTTTCTTTCCTGTGTTTCACTATGGCTGCTATGTAACGGAAGCATCAACAGAGCGTCTCTTTGTAGTACCTAGTGCAGACTCAGCAGCCTCCCAATCACTGCTCTTCATGGATAATGAAATCTCATTTTCTCACCTTGATCAGAAAGGTGAGACCATATGACCTTTCATTGCAATTTGCCCACAATGTAGGCTAGCTCAACGGAAAAGTCCGTTGCATGGATACAAACTCTCCCCCAGCAAAGGCAATCCATTCTTCCATTTTCTTTTCCCTGCTAGTCTATGTTCTAAGGATGATAGAACTTGGCAATAATATTCCTAAACTTTAAGCATCTCAAGGTGGGACTCCATGGTAGGGATGGTCACTAGCCTTCTAGAACTCAGTTGTCTCTTCCAGAGATTCATACAGCTACTTAGATTATCTGAAAAGGAGATGATTTGCATAAAGACATTTCTTTCTTTCTCTTTCTTTCCTTTTTTCTTTTCTTTTTTTATTTTTTTTTTGTTTTTGTTTGTTTGTTTTTTGAGACAATATTTCTCTGTATTATCCTGGCTATTCTGGAACTTGCTTTGTAAAACAAGCTGTCCTAGAACTCACAGAGATCTGCTTGCTGGGATTAATTCCAAGTGCTGGAACTAAAAGCATGCACCACCACTGCCCAGCTATATAAGGACAATTCAAAATATTTTAAACCAAACGCACTCAATAAAATTTCCCTGTTCATAAACCGTTTTTGTAAGGGAAATGACCTACACAGGGTAGGAAGAAGATAGTTTGGTCTATAGTTAGAAGGTGCCAGAAGCAAGGTCCTTCACTTCTAATTGTGACAACCAAGTACATCCAGATGTTAACAAGATGTCCCCTGATGGAAGAGGAAGGGAGAAGGTGGTATAAATGGTCCTTAGTTAGGTGCCAATGGTCTAACATTTTGAACTAGTCCTCATAAGATTTCAGTTAGGAACTCGCCTCCCTTCCCCTACCCTAGAATTCTCAGTATTGGTCTATCAGACAGGCTGAGAAAGAATCCTCTTGAAAATGTGCAGTCTTAGAACCCTCAGCCTATCACAGCACACAGAAAAGGGGCTATGTATTGAAGATCACCCGGGCCTACGCTACATGTCCCAGGGGTCCAAGAAAGCATGAAGTGTCTTGGTTTTAGCAGCTGGAAGCATAATTCTTAGGAATTCTTCAGTTTCACAACGTTTCGTTTTTGTTTTCTTTTTAAGCAAAAAACAAAATCCACAAGATGTGTCCTGGAAGGCAGGGGAGTAAGAGCCACATAGACCTCAGTCTCAGCTAGTTGAGTAATTTTGAGTTCCTCAGTGCACTTATGGGGAGGGTAGAACAAAGGAGAAACTGCAGAAAGGTCTGACTTTCAAGTGAAGAGAGCTGGGTTCCAAGTCAAGGCCACAGTCCCAGCTGCTCTTACTATAGCTGTAGATTGCAGGAGCCTGGCCTACCTGGGCAGTAGCCAGCCATCATTAAAGCACTTGTGTTAGAGATTTTATCCTTATTGTAACCAAGGTGCCTTCCATAATTGACTTAGGGAAGAATAAGGTATTGTAGTTTATGGTTTCAGAATGTTTAGTCAATGGTGACTTGGCTTTAGGTGTTTGGTTAGAACATGGCAGTGTGAGCATGTGACACAGGAAGCTTGTTGCTTCATAGCAGTCGGTAAGCAAAGAACAGGGTATAACCAAGGTGCCAGGACAAGATACAGCCCTAAGAGACACACCCAGTAATATATTTATTTCAGTGGGGCCCCACCTCTTACCCTTACTGCCTCCTTCTACTAACATAAGGATATTCCATGATTCCTTCAGGGGTCTAATCACTCATTAGGGAAGAGTCCTCATGATCCAATTACCTTTGGAAATATTATCACACACCTCTAGGGATGGGCTTTATGTGTCATCTGATGTTTTTGATCCAATTAGGTTGACAATCAAAATTAAACCATCACAGCACTATAAAATACTTTTAAATCACTACTTATGTCAACAAGAAGCCTTTTTTATAAGTATGCCACTGAATGCTTATTTTTTCTTTTAATGAGGTAAAGTGGTGGGGGTTTGGACCTCTTACCTCCCTGACAGCTCTTAGCTCTTGGTGCCCTTGCTGTACTGATAGAGGTAACAGCCAGCTAGACTAATTGTGCCCGCCTTGGCTGACTTGGACATGCTACAGAAGCTTTGAAGAAGCTACATGGCAACCATAGCTGCCTGCTACTGAAACACTGATCCAGCTCCTAAAAGACACTGTCCCATACATGACTATTTCAAACAGCACACACTTGATTTTTGCCATTACAAGTGTCACTGTATTAAAAAGTGACTCTCTTACTCTGCAGACATTTTCACCCAGGGCTGCTTTCAGGACAAGGCCTGGGATTGGTACAAGCATGGCACTTCATTTCCACGGAAGCCTGCCATAATTGGTGCAGGTAACTTTTTGCATCCTCTTCCTTGCTGTATAAAAAAAGAGGTTTGACTCCTTTGTAAGCCAGCTGAGAGATGCCCTCCTCTTGAGTGGTCTTTTCTTGTCTACTTTTTACTTTCCTCCTCACTAGATCAGCTTAAACTGATAGATAACACAAATGGAAAGACAGTGCAACTGTGGCACTGAAGCGGAAGTAGCAGCGTCAATGACAAGAGAAACAATGAGGAAATACCTGGGAAGCTGCAGCGCGCTACTGGGGCTAGAAGGAGACGACACAACAAAGACGATGAAGCTGTGAAGAGCTGAAGAGGAGAAACTGTGGATCCTGCTCACTAGAAAAGGTCCAGAGAGCTTCCAAGTCTTAAATGTCAAAGAACTCAGTCATAGCAACCGTTTATAACAGCTATAACAGTGTATGAAGTGTTATCGTATTAGACGTTATAAGAGGCTAAGGATCCTAAAGTCGCTGGGCCCGAGAGCTCTGCTCTAACACTTGCTCTGTGGAAGGTTCTCGCTCTGGAAGGCCATGAAAGCTATAGCAGTCGGAGACACCACCTGCTGCTACTTGCTGCCACCACCTGCTGCTGCTGTGAGCTGAGAATTACAATAGCTGCCCAGTTCCGGGAACCACTAGGTTTCAAAGCCCAGAACAAGAAGACTCCAACCTGATTTGCTCGAGTCTTGAGTCTAGATCCTAAAGCCTAGAGCAACAGGCCCTGAACTCTCCGCAGGAGGAGTTAAACAGCCTTTAGATGAGAGGCACACTAAGACCCAGGGTTTCCGGCATGAAAACAGCTTCCCGTCTCCCGCTCACAATTTCTATTCAAGTAGTGGAGAGGGCCTTCAGATAGCTGGATAAGAATTGCTGACCCTAACCTTATGTTAGTGATATTCCGATAACAAGGTGTGATGCAAATGAGCGGCCCAGGGAAGATGAGGGACACGGAGGAATAGCTCGGTTGGCGGATGACAGAACCCCTAGCCCCGTGAGCGAGAGGACTTGGGGCATGTGGAAACTGGCTTATGGGAGGAATCTGAAGGCCTAACTTTTTGACCTGATAATTTTTTCATGAACCAAATTAAATTTCCATCTAATGCTGACAAAGAAGTGATGAACAGTGAGAACCACTTGAATCAACAAATAGTTCACAGTCCGTTCCCTCATGTTATCCCTCTAGTTCTAGATAATAGTATAATTAAAATTATCATTTGTAAGCACAAATTAAAGAAAAAGAGTCCATGAACTTGAGAGAAAGTAGGGGAGAGGTATGCATGGGAGGGGTTGTAGGGAGAAAAGAGAAGGGAGAAACTGATGTAATTATGTTTTAATTTCAAAAAATAAAAAAAACAGATTTTAAAATCTGATCAATATAATCAGTTCACATTTGGGCTATGTTTGGACTCCACTTGATTTTGCATTTCTGAGTACCAGTTGGCCCTGTGAACGCCTTTGTAATTGAATTACAGTCTCTGGATTTCCCCAGACAGTCCACCCATTCCTATTTTAATAGCATCATGGGCTTTCCTTAAGTTCTCAGAGGAATCACATTACTGTCTGCAAACCCAATTCACATAATCAAATGACAGGAATGCCTCTGGTACCCCTTCAGCTAGTTGCTCCCAACAGTCAAGTCAGCAGACCCTCACCAAGCCATCTGTAAATATTTGGGGACTTGGGGTTACAGGTGGAGGTCGCTTGCCACCCAAATCACTCTCAGGTGAAACAGGCAAATCTAAACTGGAGTCTCCCAAAATCTACCCTTCCGCAGAAGCTTTGGCACCTGCCCCTTACTCCTTATCCTCCAACAGCAATGGAGGCCTTGAACTCTGAGTCGTTATTTTGGAATCGTGATTTAAAAAGACAATATTCCCAGCCAAAGTAGCCCTAGACAGAGAAGGGAGTGTGGGTTTCATTTTCCTATACGTTGCTGTAACTATAAACAATGCCTTATCATCGCAAAAGTTCTCATGAAATAATAAGCTCTGGTGTTTTTGAAAGTATTTGCACCAGCCCTTGGAGATTTTCTTAGAATCATGATTCACAGATGAGAAATTTTCCTCTTCTACAGGGTTTAGTAATTGGCACAAGAATCACTCAGTAGATCGTCTACACAAATGAATTTGGACAGTCCTTCTGGTAACTATTCATTAACAAATCTTTTGCTTTTTCCTCAAACTGAGTGGATGACAGAGTCAAGATAATCTCTATTTCCCATATTAGAGACTGATCATTCAATATTTTCTGAAAATTGGATTGTTCTATCATGGAGATGACACGTAGGTGCAGTGAGATCACATGGTATTTTCGGGATCCTGAGAGTAAGGATTTCTGGGATCACAGAGTGTCACATTTGTAAGGAATTTCACAGGTCATTTATTCCAACCTTTACATCTTAATGTGAAACAAAAGAAACTCCAAGGTTTGAAGTATGATGTTAGCAAGAGACTCTGAATCATGTTTAGAAAGAACATCAGTTAATCACTCAGTGAGTCTCCATTGAGCATCCCCTGTGAGTCAGCCAGTGTGTTACATTCTAAATACACAGCAGGGAGTGAGAAGGACACACGCTTGCTCATACTCAGAAAAGACAGTAATTATTCACTCGGTGATTCTGTATTGAGTCAGACTGTGTACTACCTACTAGAGATCAGCAGAGACTGAGGCAGACCTGGAGTGTCTGGGGGCACTGCCAACGCCAAGAACTTATTGTATGAGTTTGTTCAGGAGCATGATTGGGTTTAATACTTAGAACCATTCTTAGATCTGGATATGATTATCCTCATATTTGAGCTGAGGCAAATTTCAGAAAGATTTAGGAATTGGCTTAAAGGCATAAAGAACTCAAAATCTTGGAAACAAGCGTATAAGCAAAGAATCAGTATGATTTTTAATTCAATTTATAAGACAACAAAATCCTTCACAGAGCCACAATTAACAGAGCTCTACCAGGAAATAGGTTACTTCTCACCATATATTTTAAAAGATGCTTTTGTTCAAACTCAAATGAGGTACGCCTAGAAAAACGTAGATTACAGTCAGGAGAAATCTACTTGGATGTGGAGATTCAATCTATAGATGAAGATGCTTCTAAAACATCATTTATCAATGTAAAAGTAGCCTGAGTCATGATATATTTGAATTTTCCCTGAACTCTCTCCTAATGCTTCATGGGTTAGGTGAAATGAACTTGCAAATATATATATATATATCTTTCATAGTAGTCTTACTTCTAGCACAAAAAAAAGGGATGGAATTTTTTTTTTTTTAGCAACAATGCCTAAGAAATACTTTTCGGAATTGTCTTCAAATGTAATAATGTATTTTGAATACTTTTAAAGGCACAAAGTGCATATACGCATAATCTGGCATGCGTTTGCAATAACATTTTTACTTTACTTGACATAAAATATGGGTGCTCTTTATCTCCATAAGGAAAATTGGGAAGATGTTTATAATACCAGGACAAGGGTTCTAGGAACAACAGGTTTCCCTGCCCCCCTTTCATCCAGCAAGCTGGGAAGAATAAGGTAGGTTTCCAGTAATGACCTTTAATTGACCTCTAGTTGACCATTTTAACCTGTGGCTGGAATTATTCTGATGGTGGCCAAATTCCTCAGAGCTAAGTCTCTTCAGAAACTGAGGAAGCCTGGGGCAAGTCCTGACATGAATATGTGAGGAGCCTAGTGAGAGCCAGGGAGCCAATCCTGTCTAAGTGGAATTTTCAACGAGGGGTCAAGGGACAGGGTGGAGAAGTTTTATTACAATTTTCCTAAAAGTGTATGGAACAGATTGACACTCATGTTTATTTATAATGTCGAAAAACTGCCCACAGATATGCATGTTGACTTGTGAGAAAACTGCCAAGCAGTGTGAGGTCATGGAGAAGGTAATAATATACACACACAAAGAAACACATAAACAAACAAGTAAGCAAATAAAAGATATGAAATTTAATCCTGGTTAGAACATGATTCATTGCTTTGGAGCAATAAACAGTGAAATGATATCCAAAAGCAATTTTTCCACTTATTGGCTACACGAGCAATTTTCCTTATAACTATAGCAGATTCTTTCAAAGATCATATTGACACCCATGGGAGGAAACTCACGCCAAGTGTCATTTTATTTATTTATTCATTTATTTATTTTAATACATTTTTATTGAAGCAAAACTGCATTACTTTCCCCCTCCCTTTCCTTCCTCAACCCCTCCAAGGTACCCTCTCTTCAAGCCCCACATGTTCCCCCATTCCCATTCTTTTTCTTATATGCATTATACATATTATGTAGACATGTGCACAAGTATTTAGATACAGCCTGCTCGTTCTGGCGTGGTGATTGTGTGTATGTGGTTTCTCAGCTGACCATCTACATCACAGCTCCTACATGGAAGTTTCAGTGAACGTCTCAGATGATGGGGGAGAAAAACTTGTACGAGTCAGAAAACCAGAAGTCTTCTGTGAAACATCCCCTCCTAGAAATGGCAGCATCAATAAGATAGGAAGAAGGGCATTGCCAATAGACATGCTGAAGTGGAGGGGACACTTCACAGAGTCACACCCCTGCACAAAGAACTATAGGTCATTTCCTTTTTATTCCTTTCAGTGGGGCTTTAAAAATCTCACCCATACTTAAGGCAAGGCCTCATGTACAGCAGAAGACTACCAACAGAAAATCAACTCAACAGTATGTTTATAGACTTTTTGTCTTATATTGTTTGTTTAAGGTGTTTTGTGTTTTGTTTGTCTTAATGGTCCTTTGCTTGCTTATTATCATTTCTGATTTTGTGGCTTTTATGGGTTTTGTTTTTATGAGTGTTTCTTGTGGCTTTTTTTTTCTTCATCCTGGTTTGTTCGTGTTTTTGGTGTTTTGTTTGTTTGCTTGCTAGTTTTCCTGATTGCTTGTTTTATAAAGAAAGGAAAATAAAAAGCCTGGAGTTGGGTGAGTGGAAATGTGGGGAGAACCTGGGAGAAGTTGGGGGAGGACAAATTGTGATCATATATATTACCTGAAAATAATTTTTTCAATTAAAAAAAGCCTCACCATTAACAAAGCTACCTGGTATTGACACTATTTCCAAAAATTTCTTTTGAAAATGCATGGATTTTATTTTATTCAATTATTTATATTACTTTTTACCAGGTACTAAACCCAAGGCTATGAAACCCAACAACCCCAGACCTAAGTTTTATGCTTTAATAATTCATTATTCGATAACCACCTGGCATAACTGTCTGTCCACAATTTCCTCTAGTATTTGGAACCTATCATTGAATAAGGATTCCTACTAATATTGCAAACCAAATGTTCCTTTCCTGCCCCCTGGAAATCTTCTTGCTGCAAAATGCCCCGATTCAGGTAGAATAAGCCTCCTTCAGAATGCATGGGGATTCTACCAATGCCCACAAACAGGCACAGGTAAAATGAGCCTCCTTCAGAACAGCATGGGGGATTCTACCAACCAACACCCACAACCAGGCACAAGGGTTTTTCTCAGGCCAGAAAAAGAAGAGGAAATTGAAAACTCGAGCTTGGGGGCTTTGTAGTGGTTTACTAATTTTCCACCCAGAATTTGAGGTTTTAAAGACCATATTGATGCAGGAAATAAAGGGATAGCCTTTTGCAATGTAGAAGAATTGAAATTAGGGGGCAATGTACATATAGTCAGTACCTTCCAAAGGCCATACATTCAGGAAAGGGAAATTCTGGATAGCAGTGGAAGGCATCAACAAGGAACTGTGGGTACACACTGCTTAACAATGGAGATACATTCTGAGAAAAGCCTCACTGGCAGCTTTGTCCTTGTGCGAACACCACACAGTGTAGCTAGCACAGGCTAAGACTGCTACATGCCACTGAGTCATATAATTCTATGAGATCAATGTCTTACAAATGATTCATCATCGATATCATAAAACATCATAGAGTGTATGACTAGTGTGTTGTGAAATGGGATTGTGGTGGAGACATTTGTCTGCTGACCATCTAGAGACAGGGCCTCTTCTCACATTAGTGTTGGAATTCGTATAATTTGTATGTCTCAAGAATAGTCTAGACAAGAAATTAGCTTTAAGGAAACATTTTTAGACTGAGGTGCCTAGCTGATGCAAAGTCTTCTCGAAGGTGACATTTCCAACCAAGCAGAAGCGAATTCTCGCATATCAAACTGAATGGAACTTGAGTTCATAGCCCAGAATTGCAAAATATAGACCAAAATAAGCCACCATAATCACAAGACAAAACAAATTATATATTTAGACTTCCCAAAATATCAAATATTAAAGTTACATTACTCTTCATTAAAATTTTGAACAGGATAATTAAGCGCCAAACATTCCAGTTCTTGAATTAGTTCCATATTCCACCATGGCAAAACAGACCCATCATAAATAAAAGGCTATGGAAAGAAGAAGAGTAGTGATGTGAAAAGAGTATCTTGAAAAAGATGTTCAAGAAGTGCCTACTAAATGCTCTCTTGTGGTCGTATTTTAAATTAGTACAGACATTCTGGGAACGGTGGCAATTCTTTAAAAAATTAAATCCAGACTTACTGTATGATCAAGCCGTCATATTTCTGTATATGTGTGTATACATACATACATACATATATAAAGAAATCAAAATCAACATGTGAAGATATGTCTGTATTCTTATAGTCTTTGCAGCATATTTGCCAAAATATAGAGTCTACCTCAGTATCCATCAACAGATGAATGGATTTTAGAAATAGTGATCTGTCCATTGATAAGCCCCCACAATTTACAATGGTTTCATTGTAGTGTAAAACTTGAAAAAAAATTCAGTAGGGATCAGACTACAGATTTCAATTTTGATATTTCCTTGGCCTAGCGATACAAAGAAGGATTCTCTTTCACGTCATGACCGGGCATTGGCCGCAAATGTAGCTTTCAGTCTTTCATGTGAACATGACGAGCACCTAATACCTACCCTGTAGGGGATTGCGCTGACAAGCTGTTTAGTATGTAGAATATTGTCAGAGTATTTTGAGTTACAATATTTTCAAGGTAAGTTGGGTTCATCAGAAACTATCCCATGGTAAGTCAAGGAATTAAATGTTCTTACCACAAAGCAAAGAGTTCATAAATATTGGGGATGATGGATATGCTAATTAGCATGATTTGAGTATTATATGATGTATACTCCTATCAAATATCATCTTATACCTCATAAATATGATTTTTTATCTGTCAACTGAAAACAAAACAGCTACTTATAAACATGATGTTTATGTATGGCCTTAGAAAGACCTGAAAGAACTTATTTGTGGGAATATAGGAACAGTGAACTAATGAAAAGCATTATTGACCAGAGTGGGAGAAATAAGTTTGTTTCTGTAGCTTTTGATATTCATTACTTCATAGATGTGTTGGTTTGAATGAGAATGTTCCCCATAGGCTTGGTAATCAGGGAGTACATTATCTGAAAGGATTAGGAAGCATGGCCTTGCTGGAGGAAGTATGTCACGTCACAGGGCATGGCCTTTGAGCTTTTAAAAACCTAAGTCAGACCCATGGCTCTCTTTCTCTCCTCCTGCTGCCTGTGGACCCAGATGTAGAAGTCTCAGCTATTTCTCCAGCACCATGTTTCATGAAACTTCCTGGTCATCATCCATCATGGACGAAACTCATGGCAGGAGCCTGGAAGGAGGAACTGAAGCAAAATCATTGAGTAATGCTGCTTACTGGATTTCTTCCCCTGACTTGCTCGTCTACTTTTCTTATACAGGTCAGGCCTATCTGCACTGGGATAGCACTGCCCACGGTGGGCCTGGCCCTCTTATATCAATTAGCAATTAAGAAAATGTTCCCACAGATTTGCTGAGGTCAATCTGAAGGAAACCATTCCTCAATTGCATTTTCCTTTTCCCAGTTGGAGCTAGTGTGTGTTGTTAACAAAGAGTAGCCAGAACAACGGATCCTTGTAAACGTGAGACACAAATATGTCATTATTCAAACGTAACCTTTCCTTCCTTGTTTGTACCCAAGATCCCATGTTAATATCGCAATATAAACCCAAGTCAAATTTTAGAAGTCCAAGTCATTAAAAAATTCCATCACTTAAAAGTTCAGTGTCTCTTTAAAACATTTAATTTCTTACCAGTGTGTTCCTATAGAATCAAAACAAATTAAATAATCTTATTATTTAATTAAATAGATCTTACTAAATTAAATTAAGTAGGTCGTATCCCAAAACGGAAAAACCAAAGCATAGTTACAGTCAAATCAAAATCTAAAAGTATAAATAGCTGGATATCTATCACTCACTTACAGTCTTCTAGTTTCTAAAGGCACAGCTCATGAAGTTCTGAATACTCACCAGTTTTTCCTGCCTGAAGTTCCACAATACTCAACCTTCTTGCCTTTGAACAGTGTGGTCGGGTCCGCCATCACGGTATCTAACTCCCTAACACTGATTTCTGTCCTGGTTACTTTCTGCTGATGTGATAAAAAACATTGACCAAAACAAACTCGAGGAGGACAGAGATAATTTGGCTTACCCATCCTGATCACAAGCCATCATTATGGGAAGTCGGAGGAGGAGCTCAAGCAGAAGCAAAGGTAGAAACCATGGAGGAATGCTGCTTCCTAGTTTGTTTCTCTGGCTCACTCAGCTACTTTTCTTACCCAGCTCAGAGTTGCCTGCCTTAGAATAGCACTGCCCACAGTAGGCTGGGCCCTGCTATACTAAGTGCCAATTATAAAATGGCTCCACAGGTCAATTTGATAGAGGCCTTTTGCCAATTGAGGATCATTCTTCCTTGATGATTCTAGTTTGTGTCAAACTGACAAAACCAACCAGTGTAATTGTGATGTGTTTGGAAAGAATAGAGCAATTTGTGTGTTGATAGAAACATCTATGGTCTTTAGCAATCATGATAATTTCTAAATTCTGAACATTGAAAAGCAGGAGCCTATGAAGACAGAGCTCTGATCCTTAGAGTGGGGAAGGCCAAACCACAGAGTAAAGCTGGCTGTAATGCTCTGGCTTCAGCAGTAGCTATAGAAATATCGAGCAATTGAATTGCTACAAAAAAAACAAAAAACAAACAAACAAACAAAAAGCAATAGGCTTAGAAACAACAAGAAAACTGTAGATTAAGCAGGTTGATGGCCTCAGCCAACTACAGTTGGGGGACTATTTTATACAGTTGGTCTATAGATCATAAAGCAAAGACTCTGTCTGTGGCTAACCTATGGAATGTATTAAATGCAAAGTCTCCCAACAAAAGACCAACAAAACTTTAGCATTAGAAATAAGAAATACTTTGAACACATAGAAAGATTAGTGACCCTTCAAATACAAGAACAGATGGACCGATCAGCAGCGCTTCCCTTAGGAGACCTTACCAATCTTTTCCACCTTGCACTGCATTTCTTCAAACCTCTTTGAAGTCAGTCTACAAAGAAGTAGGCATTTGAGTGGTGGCGCAGGCCTTTAATCCCATCCCTTGTGAGGCAGAGGCAGGCGGATCTCTGTGAGTTCGGGCTAGCCTGGTCTACAAGAGCTAGTTCCAGGGCAGTCTCCCAAGCAACAGAGAAACACGGTTTCCGGGGGGAGGGAGTAGGCATTTGGCAGACACTCAATAAGCCAATGTCATTTTAAAATTAAAGAATAAATAAATGAGCACTTCAACTATTCTTCAAGCAATTTTGATTTAACTTAAAAGACTATTTTCTACCAGTCATGGAACATTATGTGTGAAGGTTGAACCCAGTTTTGATTCATCCACATAGGTCAATATCTTGGCATGGTCATGATTGATTACAATTGGAAAGTCATTGTAGAAAATTTTCTGAGAGACTCAGATAGATGACAATATTTAATTATCTGGATGAATCCAGGGGCTGGAGAGATTGTTTGTTTGGTAAAGTGCTTGAAAGGCAAGCATGAAGGTTTGAGTTTGAGCCCCAGCACCTACTGAAAAGCAAACTTGTAAACCCAGTGCCAGGGAGACAGAGACAGGAGGATCCTTGGGGCCTGATGGCTAGCTACTCTAGCCAGATGGACAAGCTACTGAAAAACAAGCAATATGGTAGAGAGAGTGATCAAGGAAGCCATTCAACATTAACTTCTAGCCTCTACATCCACACACATATATGTGTGCATGCACACAAACACACACACACATGTGACATGTCATATACCGCATGACCTATGGGCATCAGAAACCCTGGTAAATTTCCTGTAGATGATCAAAAGGAACTCAGAAGCTTAATGGTCACCCAGGACTTATTTTCCTGAAGCACAAACAGTCTATACCGTCACTGAGAACTTTCCTCATGGGCACTCCACCTCTGTTCACACTGCTAGTAACTAAGCTAATTCTGTGGTATCAACTAGAAGAGTGAGTCTGAAAAATGGGTTTTCAAAAGAACATTGATGAATTATAGAATTAACACAGAGAAGAAATACTGAATTTTCATGAAAAGGAAAAGCTTCCTAAATTGACTGCTTGATGCCCATTTTCTCCACTGGTCGTCAATCCAGAAAAAGAGCAATCACAGATGAATTTGAGATTTAAATATATCATGCTAACAATAGGGGGGTGACTTGAAACCAGCGATAGGGGATCTCCCTCCTCTCCCTCCTCTCCCTCCTCTCTCTCTCTCTCTCTCTCTCTCTCTCTCCACACACACACACACACACACAC
>LOEQ01000437.1:310924-337716 GCA_001685075.1 Bramus lutescens | reverse complement strand
TTTTTTTCTGCGATACCCCCAGAGAAGCCCCGTGCATAATGTTTGCTGCATGGGGGAAGTGAAGAAGGAAGGTGGTGGCTCTTTAGAGTTTGGATCCCTCAGTAAAGGCAAATAATACTGTGTTGTCATGGTGGGCTTTACTGAAGAGACTAGAAAGATTACATCCTGTGAAATCCCCCAAGCCATCACTAAATGGTGTTCCAACACAGATGCTTAAGTGTATGCTGGCCACATGAAATGAAGCCTCCGTGTCTGTACAGGACGGAAACTCCTGCTGATGCTAATGCTGCAGAAGGAAAGAGTCTATAGCTTGCTGTCAGTGGCCATGATGGCTTCGGGCACCCCTCCCTCTGTGTCCCATCAGCATAGCCCTGCAGATGCAAATCATCTCTGGCCCCCACAGAAGGTGACAGGCACTCGGTCAGCCAGATGCCACTTCCGCTCTCCCTTCCAGAAGATTCGGGAGAGAAATACTTTTCACCTTCCCCAGGTAGACTTCTCTTACTGAAGGCGCACCTTCCCTGAGGAGCACACAATGGAAGGAGGAAAACTTCCAGGGAAAACAAGAAGCTGGGAATGGAACAAACAGACAACTCTCCTGGGCTCCACTTGTGGCAGCCCATATTTAATGGGGAACTGTAACTGTGGAGTGTGAGCTATTCAGAAATGTATACCCTGGAGTGTAATGGGACATAATATATGAGCTGACTTCGGAGTAACATGTAATATGCTTAACATAACATCGCAACCAAGGGAGCCATTTTTAAAAATGAGAACAACAAAGGAGAATAAATATCACTAATAAAGAATGAGTGACATGGGAGTTCCCTGTTAGCAGGGGATTTTCGCACTCTGACATCAGATTTTAATTGCAAGGGGATCATCCTATTTGTCAGTAACCTGCTTTTTAAAATGTAAGATATAATTTGTTAGATATATGACCCAAAGCCTTTGGGGCTAGTGGGATAGCTCCTGAAAACCCCACATGGTAGAGTTTCACTTGGTATGCTCCCAGAGGGAGTGATACTTACTATAGTTCGCCATAGCCAGAAGACTGGATTTTTACAGCTTCTCCCAGAAGTTATCAGGTTTTCTTAGGAGAGCAAAGAAAACTTGAGTTGTGGCAGTTGCCCTGACCTCAAATTTATACACTTTGTTCATACTGGTGTGGATGAGTTTTAAAAGATTCAAAATACTCTTGAAGGATCCTGGGCCAGCATTCATAAACCAGACAGAGGAGCATCCCAGATAGGCTGGGGTAGACACAGAATGCACGATTCCATTTGGGAAGTATGGGACACTTCAGACTGCACACACCCTGGAATGTCTCTCTGAATCCTGTGTTGCTGGATTCCTCCTGGGCTGGATGGATGAGATGCATACATTGACCACATGTCTTACTTGTGGAAATCCCTTTTGAGTCTCAATACTGCTCTAGGCCAATGTTTTCAGAAACAAATATTGTAAGATACTAATACGAATTTGGTGTGTGTGTGTGCGCGCACATGTGTGTGTAAGCATGCACATGCTCATTTTTATTGTGAGACAGAGTGTCACTGTGTAGCTCAGGCTAGCCTGGAACACAATGATACTCCTGACTCAGCCTCCCAATTGCTATGATTATGGGTGTCTGTCACCACTCACAGCTATATGCTAATAAGTGCTCTTTGTAAGGGGAAAATAGGGAGTAAGAAAGAGGCAGACAAGCATAGTAGGGGCTACTCTGGGTAGTAGCCAATGTTTCAGACTCAGAGGTTCAATCCCCCTTATTACTCTGCCTGTGTTCATTACGACAAAGACACTGGGACTCAGTTGACAGACTGATTTGGAGGATTAAAAGTTACAAACATCAACTGGAGTGGGACATGGGCTACCAGGTGCAGCATTATTTGAACCTGTCTCTTCAGGGCATTGCAGAGATTAGCTTTAGGATAGATGGGTTTAGCATTCCACCTGATATGAATGCCATCATTCTATATGTACTGCATAGAAAAAGTAGACTCAGGGCCAATGAGATAGTTGAGCAGGTAAAGACACTTGCCACGAAGCCTGACTAACTGAATTCAGTCCCTGAACCCACGTGGCAGAAGGAAAGAACTCACTACTACAAGTTGTATTCTGAGCTCTATGAACACTGAAGCATACACATGCCCCACCTCAACTAGCTAAACAGACAGACAGACAGACAGACAGACAGACAGACAGACAGACAGACAGACAGACAGACAGACAGACAGACAGACACAATGGAAAAAGGAGGGAAGAAAAAGCAGAACTAGAGCACTTTCCCCCACCTGCCTCCTTGAGCTAGGAAGTCTCATCTTATCTAGCCCTTGAATTCAGACTTAACTTGAATCCCATTACCAGATTTCCTGCAGCTCCAGTTTTTAGACTGTGTGTGTGTGCATGTGCATGTGTGTCAATGTCCATGTGCACGTCCTATCTCCTGTTTCTCTGAAGCACTCTCAACAGCACTGTTCATGGAGTGTCTTGCATAGTATCTGGGTCCCAACACACATTTACAGTCATCATTGGGAGAATGTAGAATAAGATGAAGCACCATTGCTCAGATAAAAGGTTTTGGGGTTTGGTTGTGGTGACACAAGCCTTTAACCCCAGGCAGGCAGATTTCTGTAAGTTCAATACTAACTTGGTCTCACAGCAAATTCTAGGCTAGCCACATCTACACAGTGAGTCTCTCTCTTCTGAAAGAGAAAGAAAGAAAGAGAGAGAGAGAAAGAAAAAATAAAGAAAAATCCTTCCTTGTTGAGTTGCTATTTCAAGAATAAAACAATTTTTATGTAATTTTAATAAATTTCCTTGGACTCCAATAGAAGAATGTTCTCTTCTGGCTCAGTGACATCATTTTTCTTACCCTTAACATCTAGTCTGTTCTTTCTTTCTGCCAATATTTAGTGACATATAAAGTCTAGAGAAGAACTGCTTGATTTTTTTCACTCCTAACTCCTCTTGACCTGTGGCATTTTATGTGGCCCTGAGAGTATATGTCTATAAAGTAAGTATGCAAACAAATATTTGCTAGGAATACATTATCAAATTGATTTTTAACAATTCCTTGCTGTCTTTATAAGGTTACTAGTTACAAATGGTAAAATCACATAGCAATGAGATGGGTGTGCTCCTTCATTTTTACATTTGGTACTGCAGAACATAGAACATCTTTAACAGTTTCCAGGGTTGGCCAATATTTTGATGTTATAGTTGTCAGCATCAAGTGCACCACTGTCACTGTACACACACAGTATAAAATGACAGGAATATTTTTAAGGCCATTTCATAGTTGTTGAAAATTCTGCCCTAGTCACAATTCAAATTTTACTGACTGAATTTTTTTTTCATGTCAGCAGCTCTGTGGTGGTTTGAATAAGAATGGCTCCCAAAGGTTCATAGATTTGAATGTTCAGTCATCAGGGAGAGGCACCATATGAAAGGATTAGAAGGACTAAGAGTTGTGTCCTTGTTGGAGGAAGCATGTCTTTAAGGAACTCCTGTCATCCTCCTGTCTCTGCTCCCTGGTGCTAAGGTGACAGGAATGTGCTACCACACAGAGCTTTTTACATAGATGCTAGGGCTCAGAACTCAAGTTCTCAGGCATGAATAGCAGACACTGTAATCTCTGGACCATCTCAGCCGTGCCTCATATCAGTTCAAGAAAACAGACAAAGAAAACCTCAAAACATTCTAATAAATATTATCAAGAGAGGTGCATGCTGAGGGATGATGGAAGGCAAATATTAAGTCATTCTTCTCCAAAATTAAACTACTGCATTGTAATAAGAACAGACAATTGTATGTACAGCAAAACACCAAAATTCCTAAATACAATAATCTTGAATCTGAACGAAAGCTTTTCAGGCAGTGTTTGCTGGGATTGTTCAGCATGGCAGTACAGGGAGAGCAAAGTGCACACACTGTGCTCAGAGGCAAGGCTGCAGTGCAGGTGTGTGATTCAACAGATGCACTGCATGTACATCTCAAATTCAGTGCACAGATGAGTTTGAATTAAGTTTTACTTGTTGTATTTTCAGAAAACTTTTACGGTTGTCATTTTCTTCCACAGTCCCCTACATACCGTTATGAAGCCCCATATGGAGCTGTAGCCCTGTTTAAAAATCTGGGGACTAGAATATAGAATTTCTAGTTTTAAGTCATGATGGTATAAAGATAAATGACCGTGATATTTTCCATCTGTCTATCTATCCATTCACTTTTCCACACAATGTTAGTTAACTTTTTGTTATTATGACAAATGTCCAAGATGATTTATAAGAAGAACAACTTATTTTGGAGATTTCAGTTCATCAGTCACTGACCCCATTTTTGAGGAAGGCGGACTGTGCAGGGCAGTGCATTATAGTGGGAGTATGTTCTAGAGCAGAGCCCTCTCCTCATAGTCTGGCCTGAGTGACAGGAGAAAAGGGCGGGGCTCTATAGTCCCCCACAGGGTATACAGCAAATCATCATAACCGATCATGAATGACAGGAGAAGAGGATAGGGCATGCACCCAGTCACAAGAAGACCTCCTGCTAGACCATTATCTTAAGGTTGCCGTCATGTCCCAACAGTCTGTACTAGGCACCAAACCTTTAGCACCTGAGTTTCTGTGGGACAGTACACATCTAAACTGTAGCACACATAGGTATTCACAAATACAGAGCCTTTAATAGATATTAACTATGTATATTTTATATAAAAATACATAACATAAAATACACACACATATGTATGTGTGTGTGGTGAATGTATATATGTGTGTGTGTCCTTTGTCCATAGCCCCTGGCTCTAGTCTTCATGGTTATACGAGTAGTGTAATGAGCAATTCTTTCATTATAGTATCTAGCCATTAGTACTTGTTTTCTGAAGGAGCTTTAGAATAGCCTCCGAGGGAGAGAGGTGAAAGACATGGCCGGAGAGCAAAATTTCTCTACCTTCTCCTCATTATATTTCAGCTACCTCACTTTTTCCTATGGTAGGTCACTGAAACTTGAGTTTCTTTTCTGTAATACAGGGCCCCAGTGTCTATAAATATACTTTAACTCCTTCATGTTTGTCTCTTTTAAATGTGGCCATTAGGAAATTCTTTCAGCCACTTGTACATGGCTGACCACACGGCTTTCATGTGAGAATGGGCTCACCTACACCTGCAAGGAAGCAATGCTGCCCACAGAGGACAGGAGCAGCAGAAGCAGACCGGTCTCACTGGATGTTTTAACTGCTCATCCCGTCCACATCTGTACATTTGTCCAGGTTTCAGACATGCTATTTTGGAAATAAGCCTACATCTGTTGTACTTAGCTCTTGTCAGCTTGTTACAAACTTAGACATATCTGGTCAGAGGGAACAAATGAAAGGATTGCCTCCATCAGATTGGCTTTCAAGCATGTGTATGGAACATTTTTCTAATTACTCATTAATGCAGGAGGGCCCAACCCACTATGGGTGCTGCCATTCCTGGGCAGGTGGGCCTGGGCTGTATAAGAGAGGTCGCTGAGAAAGCCTGGGGGAGCAGGCCAGCAAGCAACATTTCCCCAGTTTCTTCTTCAAGTTTCCATCGTGAGTTCCTGCCTTGGCGCCCCTCAATTACGGATTAGGACATGTAAGTCAAATGAACTCTTTCCTGTTTCAAGTTGATTTGATTCACTGTTTTCCCACTGCAACAACAACAACAAAGCTAATTTACCGTCGGAACCTGGGTCTGGGTTTGGAGATCACCTGGACATATACACACTTGTAGGAAGCTAAGAAAGACTTATCTGGATCCTGACTAGCAGGCCTTGGTTATCCTGATGCTCAAAAGCTAGAACCACAAGACTGATTTCTTCAAGGCCAGTCTAAATCTCCCCAGCCTCTGTATATGTTTCAGCCAGAGTTGTCACTGCTGTGGAGCCGAAGCCATCACAGGAATGAACGTCATAGAGGATCTTGTGTCCCTCCTTTTCTTTACTCATGGAGCGCAGCATTCAGATGCCACTGCTCGGTTTGTTGAAGCCGAGTGAAGTGTGTGGTCACAGACAGATTCTACCACAGCCAATAAAACATCAAAGGCATTTAACTGCTCCCCCACACAGAGTAGATCACAATACCCCATACCTGCAACTACTTCCTAACTTTTGATCCCTTTTTATAATGTAATTTCAAAAAATATTATAAAATTATTTCTCTTCTTCCATGTCAGACTTCCAGGACAATATTTACATGTTAGGCCAGAAGTAAGTGCACCTGCACCCCCACATGCCCACACCCTGTTACACCCACGCACACAAAGAAAAGAAAAACTCTACACAACTAGATTAGGAGAAAGAAAGAACCTTAATAAACATAGAAAAGATGACATATACAAATTACATAACCATACTCCTCTGCAGAAACACATTTGGACACCTAGAGAAAATGGTAATATCCTAGAAAAATATTCTACCAATTAAAGATGAAATTCTGCATAGAATGATTCCACAGCATGTCGTGAAATGAATTAAAAAAATTCCCAATAAACAAGCACAAAAATCAGATATGTCTGTTTTGAATTGTCTAGTTCTAAATTTAGTGTTTCACTATTCAAGGCTAGGTTAAAGTGTGTGCAGGCCTCCTCAACTCCTTTATAAAGACACAGTGACTTTGATATTACCAAGTGCTGACAAGGAATTTGAAAGCAAGCCTGTAGATCATTTTATATTGTCATATATCATTCCCCGTGTCCATTGCTAAACATCGCTGGATGAGTCCTATTGGCATTAAACTCAGAGTGATTGCATTTATATTCCAACAAACATGTAATAGATGAGGCTATCAGACACTAACTGTTGGGATGGAAGAGTCTTCGTAGAAGAACGCTCATTAGAATGAGCTTTGATGCAGCCTCATGAAGAAACAAAAAACAAAAGGCAGAACTCAACATGACTTCACCACCATCTCAGTGAAGAGCCCGGCCCCCATAACAGTAGGCAACAGGTTGGGGAAGTTGCGCAAACTCGATCAGCTTAGGAACCTTTGTTATTTTGGTTGTGCTGGCTCTGCTTCTCCACAGGTTTGCACCAACCATTTAAAATAAAGATGGCTTGGGTGCTGGTCCTTTGGAACTGGAAAACAATGGAGGCCTGGAGGCCGGGACTGCAGGAGAAAGCCTTGGAGACACCTGAGAAGAGGCTGAAGGAGCTGAGAAGTAAATCAAAGAAAGAAGATAGAGGATCGTGGCCTCTGCCAGAAGAGTGACCTTGGATCACTGGGTGAGGGCTTAGTAAGCTCAAATAATTTGATACCCTTAAGCATACCCATAATTTGCTGGTACCTTCCTCCTCGCCTGAATAACCCTTTAGTCCTGGGATTCATTTCTTCCCTTATCCCCTGTTCATCTGTCACCATTATTTTTCAATTGATGTCTGCTATTCATTTTTTCTACCCACTGAAGCCCAAGTTCTGCCTACCTCTCCAAGAACCTGCTCTAAAAGCCTAATTCTTAAATTTGGTAAGCATATTTAAATCCTTGTTTCAACTGGGCAGGGTGACACACAGCTATAACCTCAGCACTCTGGGGAACAGGCCAGAGGATTGAAAGTTAGAGGTCAGTCTGGGCTATGTAGAGACCTTATGTCATAAACACACATGCGCGTGCGTGCGCACAAGCACACACACAATCTTTATTTTGCATTCCTTGGCTTCATTTCCTAAAATTCAGGGTTTCTAGCAACTGGCTTTGAGCCATTTCCACTTCCTACTGCTTACTGCTCTCAAACCTTTCCTTCGGGACTTAGCACAGTCCAGAGTCCCAGCCCCAACTCAAAAATCTAAGCCTTCCCTGGTCCTTCTCATCTGAAACCGCCCTCCTAGCACACAGATCAAAGTTTATTTGTGCCTGTCAAGTCCTGTACCACCTGAGGCACCCAGTCACGTGAGCATCCACTCTGTGTCAAGAGTTGTCAACGAGGCAAGCATGGGCCCTACTCCCAAGAGCAACACTACTGGTATGTATACGGGGTCAGCCTCTCACTAGATAAGCTGCAAGGGCAGAAACCAGCTGGACATTCTCATCATGGCTTTGCACAAAGTAGATACAGGAAGTTAGCCAACTGTAAGGGCAGACCTGGTGCCCTGCACATTACCCACCCACCGCACGGCCCTCAGGTGGAGATCAGGAGCCCACGCCCTAAAGGGAGACTGCACGGTGATTCCCGGAACACTACCTGCTTTGATGTGCCCCAGGAAGAGCGAGGGTCCTAAATCAAAAGGGCAAGTATGCATAAGATGGACTGGACCGAGATGGTAAATAGGAGTGTTTTTCACTTCAGATAGAGGATTCGTGTTTGCTTATTATTCTTCTTTTGTTTAACTGAAGCCATATGCCCTGCTAGGTTTGAATCACGCACAAAGCTTTGAAAGGTGCTGAGGACAAGCGATCATTTTGGTTCCGATCCCTAAAACTCTCAAGGAATGCTCAGATTAAAGCGGCAGGAATGCAAACGCGACAAAAATGAAAAGGTTCTGCTGGAGAAACATTTAAAATGGTATTAAGGGTGGAATGGCCAGGTTCTGTGACAGACTGTCGACCTGTAGCTTCTCACTAGTGATTCCTGGAACTAGTCCGTGAAGCTAGATCAACCACCCGAGGCACATACATTTGTTTTCTTGGGAGTGACATTCACCCTGGAAACCTGACTTCTGTGTGCCATTTGGCGTGTGAGGACACTCGGTTTGGGCACGGTGCTTTTGTGGTTTTATTTTTTTCCCTTTCTTTTCTTACTTGTTTATCTATTTTTTTTTTAATGTTGGACACACAGAAAACAGGGCCCTATGCAAGGCAAGCGCTCTATTATATCCTCAGCCCTGAGATTCCATTTTCCAAGCCACCAACTCATGGGTTCTGAGCTCTGCAGAAACTAGTTCTGTCAGCAAAGAAAATCACGGAATGGACTTAGCAGACCCCGCAGCTTCAGAGAACAGCACAAACCCACAGTTTCTTGGGAATACTGGCAAGTCTAGGGTTGGAAGGAAGGCATAAGAAGACACACAGGCTGTTGCAATACACAAAAGCTTATTTATTTGTTTTTACTTTTTCTTCAGTTTTGGAGGCAAAATAAAATAGAACTGAATATCAACAAATTTTGTACAACAAAAGGAGCCTTTAATAGGGAACTGATAGTCCATGAACAGTTTCAGATCTCAGTGGGGTTTCCCTTTTTCAGAGACATGCTTTCCTGCAGTCCATGAGAAGTTGGCACAAAGATCCGGCAGATGACGAGGAGAGTGGAGGCTGGAGGCGCCCTCAGATCCGAGTTAGCTGATGCCACAAACTGGAGGGGAGGATGCTTTCCACTTTCTCCATCACAAAGTTCAAGGGAGCAAACAAAGTGCTGAGGAACTGCAAGGAAAGCGGAGAGACAGCCATCAGGAGGGGCCCTGTCAGGACTAAGATCAACGCCTTCAGAGTTCATTCTGAAACCCTCCCAAGGCTACAGCCCTCTTCATGTTTACAGGAAGTGTTGAGAGAAAGTGGAAGATACATTCCAGCCCCACCCCCAGAGTGACAGATAAGAAGGAAGTGTCTGTGGACAGCCTCCCTCATCCTCTGTCAGCTGCCACAATTCCTAGGAAACCAGCAGTCTTCAGCGTTTGCCTCATCTATGAAGATGAGCATCATCCAAGAGGATGATGGGTGGGTAGTGAGTGGGTACAGGAGCTAGACAATGGTGATAACTGGGCCACGTGACTGTCTAATTGGCTGTACAGCTTACTTTAAGTGGAACAGGCAATATTAAGAGTCAAGTCTACAATGTCATTTTGCTTTGGTTTCCTGATGTCTCCCAAATAAGTGCACAGCTTGGGCTCCTTTCTAAACAGCTTGCTCTGTGTCATGTAGCAGGGAGCTGAGGACAGGTAGAAGGCTGATACACTGGGAAGCCCTGTCCTCCAGGGAAGGCTGTTGGACGGACTTTCTTACCTGGTTACTAAATAATTCTCTGATTTTCACACACACAGAGCAATAAAAATGTGTCTATTAAGAAATATAATTTGCTTTATCAGATACTGATCAATTTCAGATCTACTCTGATGATGTTCTTGTGATTTCAATTCACAAGCTCGTATTGTGGTAGAAGCTGGCAGAAGAGATGTCTATCCAGGGAGGAGATTGGTATTGAAAAGGACTCTTTGCCTTTTGCCTACTGAGAACCAAGGCCTTGTCTTGCTAAGGTTCAATACCTGGCTCTTTATTGCAGAGTCTTTTGCAATAATCCCTATCCATGGCACAATACTGACAATACTAACAGAAATTTTGTATTTAAGCTTAGTTTGGGGAGTGAATATAAACATGGAGAGGGAATATGGCTCTGGACAAATGAATTTAGTAGGCAGGGTAGACAGTAAATTTAAAAGCATTATCCTTACTCGTCACATGTTCTACAAATTGTGAATCTTCAAAGTAAGAGGTATGGAAGGCAAGTGTCCAGAATTCAAGGACCTCAGAATGGGATGTGTGTGTGTGTGTGTGTGTGTGTGTGTGTGTATGTGTGTTTGCATGTGTGTGGTGTGCACATGTGTATGTGTGTGTGCATGTGTTCATGTGTCTGTATGTTTAATGAGTATGGAGCATACTGAGGAAGTCAGTAACACTTGTAATTGCATTATCAAAAAGAAGTGGGAAAATTATTCTGCTTTTTAAATCAATTAGATACATTTGCTTGGCAAGGCAATTAAGTGCTACACAAGGAAGGGAGACCCTAGGATAAAACTTCCCCTCCTGAAGGCTCAAATTTGAGGTGTAGAGGGAGCAAGGGCATTAGGATGTGGACAGAGGAAAATAATACATATAGGCCATGCTAGCAGTCAGGTCAGACACCCAGGGTGTTGAAAGGAAGTCAGGCTAGAGTAGAGGAGGAAGTGTTGAAAGACCAAGAAAAGCTCTATAAAGTAAGGCAATTTAAATAAGACCCCAATGGACAGAAGGAATATCAAAAGGTGTGCTACTAACACTAAGGATGGAGATAGGAGGAAACTGGGCAGTCAGGAGGCAAGAGTCAGAATATGAACAAAGAAACCATCAGATGGCCACCAGTTCAGTTTCACTGGAATCCAGGCAGAGCTCAGACTGCCTGGCAGCCTTGAGTGCCAGGACGGACATGCAGCTGAGAAACAGGCAGCAACAGGTGTGGTGATTCCCTGCGCAGCGGGTGTTAAGAGTCTCAGTCATTTCTGATGACCTGAAACACCCTTTCATGAGTATGCCAAAACACTTGGGAGAGATACCCTGCAGGATGGATTACCCATCCTTCCCAGGTTAGAAATGGACTGTGTCCCATCATGTCTGAGGCTGGAGGGCATGAGGAAACACTGGACCCAGGAATGGGTAAGCTCTGAATGGCTGTCTCTGAAAGTTTTCCCCAAATCCTGGTTATAAAAGGACAATATAGACAAATACACTGATCACACTAACACCATAAAGTTGCATTTACAAAATTATGGGTACACGTGTATGCAGCATACACACTGAGGTGTGCCATGCACAATGACAGATGGCCAGAGCTGCAAAGGGGTCAGCATTTGCCTACAGCACTCAATTCCATAAAGAGGTTCTAAGTGAGAAAACTATGGACAAATGAGAGATTCCAGTAGAGACTGGAAGGGACAGCTCAGCAAGCAAGATGATATCACCGGGCAGCTTTAGGAAGACTGGAGTTGGAAAGGCATAGGGGAGAAACTGCTCAGGGCCCTCTCAGCCAGAGCTGTGGGAGGAAAGGCATTCTCACAGTCTGTCCTCAGTACAATTCCACACCCTAAACTGCAGCATCGGGGTCTCCACCAGAGTGCACCCTGAAAGGAGACAGGCTATCACAAAGTAGCTCAACAACAGAGAACGGTTGTGCTTCTTTGCTTCTTTGTTTCTGGGGAGAACTGACCTGACTGAGAGAAAAAACTTTGCTTTTAGGTTTATCATTGCCTCCCCCCCCCCACTGCATTCTAAAATGCAGTGCCTTCCTTGCTATATTTTATCTGCATGGATCTTCTCACCGAGGTTCTATGAGGAAATGACACTCCAGTCCTCCCATGTTTGTAACGACACACATACTCTCTCCCTCATATTCCAAATGGGTGACTGAGAAAGGCCTCTTTTGAGCACTTTCTGGTAATCTCACCTATTTACCTAAAGAACCCCAGCTGAGGTGGACCCCTCTCATACCCACGCCACCTTCCTTCTGAGCACCCTCCCCCCTCCCAGCCCCTGCACACACCCATAAAGAAGCTATGTAGACACGAGGCCTCTGGAGTGACTAAGCCCTTCCACTTACTAACAGACCAAAGTCAGCGGCTTCCATTGGGAGTTAGAAAGAGGCTGAAGGCACAAGCCTCGATCCTCAGGATGCCTCGGGCACTCAGCTGTTCCTTTAGATGTGTGGAAAACAATTAATACCTTTGACCAGAAACCCAACTAATTCCTGACAAGAAGCAGCAGTTTCATTTCTAGACCAAGGGGGAAATTTATTGCCTGAGAAGTTAAATTTGAATGAGCAAAACCAGGCAACTTGGATCAACCCATCTATCTCAGGGTCCCAAACTTCTGTCCAGAGGGCAGAGAGACACGGTCAAATTTCTAACCCAAATGCCCCATAACTCAATTAGTGTCCGCTGCTGAGAAAAAGCAACCGGGCCAATAAAAAGAAGAGAGGCATACTTCAATGGCCCAGTTTTCCTTTCTCCAAGACACTGTTACTTAGAGGAAGGTCACAGCTTGCAGCCAGCTGGGTTCCCGGACCTCTTGCTTATCTGAATACGTTCCAGTTGCCCTGTCGCAAGCAGACAATTGACATCCCACTGTAATCAATATCAGACTTCAAAGAGCCCAGGCCTATAAGTGAAGACGAGGCACAAGTCAAGGGATGCAGTCTCAGGGAAGGGGGGAGCGCAGAGGAGGAAAGACAGGCCCTGAAGAGCAGAAGGTCAGAGTGCTGACCTTCCCACATTCTGTGCAGAGCTGGGCCTGTGGTGATAGCTGACTTATATGAGCAGCTTTATCTTAAGAAGCAAACATTCTCGGAAGAGTTAGTCCTAAGTCATCGAGGTAGATTAGATTGCAGGCAACTAGCCGAAGCCTCTCTACTCACGCCTCTCCAGTGACTCACTGTCTGAGTGTTGGGACTGGCTGTGTTAGGGAACAGACATGTCAGAGTTCCCACGCTGTGGAGCCTGGGGGGTGGCCTTGCAATCTCTATGCATCTACTAAAAGTCCTCACACCCGGTATTATCTCAGGCCAGGACTGAAAAGGATCACTTTCTCAAGCTGCAAATGGCTGCGGACAGCCTCCAGGGCAGCTGTGATAACCCCTGGGGTTTGCCAGAGGCTTTGTGAGAGGCCTGAAGGAGTGAGGAGGTGCAGGTGAAAGACCGCTGAGGACACTCTGCTGGCCTTGCCTTCTTCCGGCCACCCATCTTCCTTTCTTCCTAAACCTCCTCAGACCTGGGAAAGGCTACAACTCCATAAAGGGCACACATTTCCTATCCTCTGGGCAGAGGTATAAAAGCACACTTGTTAAAACCAGGAGGAGCTGACCAAAGAACCACATGTTGGTAGAGAGTAGGAAAACTCTGAAGCCAAATCTACTTCATTCAATCGTGTGATTCTAGGTGTAAAATGAGGAGAATAGAGTGTGGATTCCCCACCCCCAACTGTCTGAAGAGTCCGCTGCTGCTGTCTGACCTTTCTGGAGAATCTATTTGCTATCTGCTCTCCTTCTGATCTTTTTCCCAACATGCTCTTAGGCAGCCCGTTTTCATTCCATTCAGTACTGTGGCTCTCAGCCATGACGGCACACCTGAGTTCCCAGGGAGCATCTGAAAATTCAAATGCATATGAGCCATGGGGTCAAGTAGTCAAGAGCCCCTAGGAAAGGGAGCTATCAGTCATCTTTAAGCTTCCTTGGTTGTTCCAAGGTCCAGGCATACTGAAAGTACTAATTCTGAATAGCTATCATCTGAATAGCAATGACATAATTTCAAATGACTTCTCAAAGGTTTACCTTTCATGAGCTCAGACTCCTTAGAAGGCAATATAATCTCCAACTCCCACCCTCAAAGGCTGGTGGGGTCATTGCTAAAAATACAGACTCCTGGTTTGAGCATCAAGATTCTGAACTTCGGTGGTATGGCCAGGGGCATTATTGGCACGCTAGTGGCTAAAATTCCCTGAGATCCCAAACCCCGGCCAAGTGTCCTCTATTAGCATGATAATGAGCACTGGAACATTGAGGTGCCTTTGCACACATTTTAAAAATACTTAAGAGGGAAACAGAAAAGTGGGAACAGTACTTATCTAGCTCCAGAACTACATCCCAAGACTACACGCCGTAACTAAATTACACTCTAATCTGAAACTTTGGCAGTGACTTTTCCTCAGAGGCTGGCGATGGAGAAGAAGGGAACAGTGAACAGCACAGGGCCTGGGACCAAGGGCATCCAGGGCAGCTGACTTTAGAAAATATGTAAGAGACGTAACTTCCCTGAAGAAAGGAGAAGGGAGTTCGAACTTCAAATGGGCCTGGAGGAGAGAAGACCTCCTGAGAAATGCAAGAGAAAGCAGATTTCTTGGGTGCGCTCCCAGAGGGGGAAGCCGGCATAAACAGAAATGCAGGAAAATGGCGCAGGAGGCACAGTGAGGAGCTCGGAATGGCTGTGGGTGAACTGGACATGATCGTAAACAGGGAAGCCCACATGCAGCAGCATTCATGATTCACCTAGAAACACTCCTGTCCCAGCAACGGGTAGGCACTGGGAGGACCCTTCCAACTGTAGGGACACAGGTTTGGAAAGAAGGGAAGGAAAGCCCGGTAGCATCTGATATAAACATACGTATGCATCACTGCCCAGTCACTTAACAGGCCATATGAGAACCTACATTGTGAAGCTTTGGAGATGCAGATGGGAGAAAGGTACAGAAAGGCACTTCCCTTCAAAGACTGCACAGTCTAAAGGGCACAGATAATTCCTTACCAATCATATAGAATAATACGTGATAACATAGGCATTCATGGAAGTCTGTGGGATCGTGGAGACATCCTGTCAGTTTAGGAGAAATGAGTACAGTATTAAATAAAGGAGAGGCCTTTAGGAGACAAGTGGAGTGGGGAGGCCATACGCAGCATGCCTTGCATGACAAACTGGACATGGAAAGCCTTGAGATAAGCAGACCTGGTCCATCCGAGTATCGTGAGCACTTCACTGTGGCTGAAAAGTTGGTCTGTGTAAAAACTGTGAGGAAGGAGGATAACAAGGCAAGCAAGGGCCTCTAGAAGACAAAAGGCTCTTTTAGTCAAGCAAAAGAAATGAGATTTATAGCTCGAAATAACAGGGAACCAGTAGGTAAAAGCTGGGAAGTGGCGTGCTTATTGGAAATTTAGAAAACTCTTTCTTGTGTTAGTGTAAGAGACAGAGTGACAAGGAGAATCAAGGAGACCAGCTGAGACAATTTACGCAGCTCAGGCAAGAACAGCAAGACCATAAGCTAAGGGGGAGGCTGTGAAGAGAGAAAGGAGTACAGGACAGGGAAGGGAGGTTTACAATGTGGGCACTGAGGGGGTGGGGCAGCATTTGGAAGTTGACCCAGACAGGATACAAGGCAGGGAGGGGCCTGAGAGAACAGGGAGTTTGTGGCATGAGCAACTGACTCCAGACCTGGCAGGGCCACTGTGGAGACAAGAAGTACCGACAAAGATCATCCCCGCCAGCACCATGCATCTGAACTCAGACGGCAGGGAGATAGATGACTGATGGTTTCTTCTCTCTTCGTTCTATTTGATACCCAGCTGTGGCAAAATCAGGACACTCCCCTTCATGATCCTGCAGAAATCATCAGTCTCTCCAGAGAAAGAGGGTCTTAGCAAGCAGGGCAGATGGCTTCCTACAGGGCTCCGTCTACCACCCTCTCACAAGGCTCTTAGTGGATTTTCCTATTTCTGAATGTCATGTTGGTACACTTCCATCCCAAGCTTTCACACTTTCTCATAGTTCATTACCCAAACAAACCAAGGGTTTGTATCCATTTAAAATACAACAAAAAATAATCTGTGGACGCATAAATCTCATCCTTCATGAGTGAAAGACACAATATCAAAAGATTAGAAGGTGCCATTCATATACACGAAGCCGAATCCCATCCCTCCCATTTCTCATTGGTGAGGAGTCCCTAAATTATTTCATTCTTTGGGACTTGATACACTTTCTGGAAGGTGCTAGGATTTCTTTGGGAAAGGAGGTGAGGCTTGCACTAACAACCTGTGCTCTCACTTGATCCTTCAGCCATGGATTGCTCTAGTAATAATGAAAACTAAATGACTCTTTAGGATTTCCATCACATCTGTACAGCAGCTCATTCCACTCAGGCCCTTCCCTTGGCTCTCCGGGTCCACCTATCCATTGCCCAAGGCCCTCTCCCAGGAAACACTCACAGCTTTTGCGAAGACGCCCATGAGTTCTGGGAACTGGTGTGTCAGGAGGGCCAACATGGCTGTGAAGGAGCACAGTCCAGCCGTGAAGAGGATGAAGAAAGGGAGCTCCTTCTTGGGGTAAACTGAGACTTCATGGAAAGCTGGGGAGACCAAAGGGGAGCCATTAGGACAGAAGTGGAAGCATTTTAGGGGTGCTGACGCCCCTTGGCTGCAGCATGTTGGAAATGAAATGAGCAGGACCCTGAACGTTCCCAGCTCCCATCTGCCCTTGAGGCCTGGCTGCTCCTCCCAAGCCCAAGTTCCACCTGCACCACTTTAGTGAGAGACACAGCAGGGTTAGCTTGTGAGTGTCACACACTCATGAGCACCATCTACGTTTAATATACAGTGTTCCTATCCCCAAAGCAAATACAGAACAGCAAAACCCTGTCCAAATTACAAAATATACTTCCACAGGGAATTCCCAAATCAAGTCTGAGTGTGAACATCTATGTTTATCCGTTCCATTTTTATTTTACCGTATTTTAAATCAATATCATAAACAATATTAGTTTATCTTATATTTTCTCTTGACAGTCTGAGGATGTCAATAGGGAATGCTGCCCAATAGACATTCAGTGAGGACCTCATGTGTAGCCCTATGACCTTCAGGAGCAAGGGTCAAATTGCTAGGGTTATCCTACACAATTGTAGGACACCCCTGATGATAAGTGTGCTCAAAACAATCATGCGGACTGAAGGCTTTTGGAGCATCTTTCATAGTGTTCAAACAGTAAACACTGGGTTTGGGTAAAACCAAAAGAGCTATGGTATCAAAACAAAATATGTAATGAACTAGTCTAACCCAATTTATCACAGGCCTGCTTGTGACTATGTGGTGGGTAGAGATGCTGGCCAGGGAAATGGGGCTATGTGCCCAGAAGAGGGAAACCAGCTGTGTGAGACCTGGCAGAAGGGACTGTGAAAGTGTGGGGTTACAATACTGCTACCGGAACCAACAGGATCCCAGTGACCCATTTCTCCATCAAAATACAAATCTACAGATCCTTCATTGCCCATGAAGGTTATTACTCAGAGCCCTAATCAGCAGGGCTGAAAACAAAGAGCAGACAGTATCTATCAGGAGGCATCCACGTGAAAGCAAGCCTCCCTGCACACCCAGGAAGTCAGCCCGTTAAGGGACGAACCTAGGGCAGAATGCATTTAGGGCCTACTATGCAAGCAACCATACTTTTTAACTCTCAGAGAATAAGTAGTGTCTACAACAACTAAACCTCTTTCCATCTCACTCTCGAAATCCAAGCCTCTAAGAGGTTCTGGAGCGATAGACACTACACTTGAATCATGGTACCGATTTCAATGCATCTGAAGCACACTTTTCTTTTTTGTAATGTTTCTTTTTAAGAATGTGGTGTTAGTACCTAATCTATATCCATGAAAACATAATTGGTTTCAACTAAAGCATTGTAAAACACCATGCTTTTCAGAAGACTGCCTTCCTACCAGAAAACTGAAACTTCAAAAAAGATCTCCCTGAAGGGGGCGTCAAAAGGTGAATTATGGACCCACATGGGGATTTCTGAAATCAAATTTAATGTCATGTGATGTACCAGATGCCTTTGAAATGAAGCTCTGACCACAGAGCTCCACAGAGCTCTCTCAGCTCTTTGAACATAAAGCACAGGCTGGGGCGATTAGCAAGGAAACAGGTGACTCACTTTCAGAGAGCCCAGTCTCCTGGCAGCAGGCACTTTTGTATCTGGTTGGTACCATTCACCACTGCCTCAGTAAAGTCGGCATCTGTGATTTTACTACGTGTCATCTCTCTAAAGCCATTCTAGGAAAATATTTATGTATTGTATAGCTATTAGATATTGATGTAACTAGTGCTAGTAAAAGGGAAAAAAGGTTGAAAAAGGAGGTGTGGGGGGAAAGAGGGAGAAGCCAAGAGGGAGGAAAGTATTTCCCAAGTCAGGACCACATGAAGAGCCTGGACATGATCCCTGCACTCGGTCTGATTGGATAATAGCTATTTAGCCTGGATTGTCAAAACTATGTTGTATTACAGTAAACCAAAATAATACTTTCCACATGTGGTGTGACCCTTAAGCTGTGAGCTCCTAAGGCACTCGAGGGCAGGGTATGCATCCTGCACTCCATGACACAGGCTCAGCTTGCACGTGTGCTCTACACATGTCAGCCAGCTCACTCTGTGCAGCCCATGAGATGCTCACAGAACTGTCTGGTCAAGAGCATTGCATCACCATGGACAGCACACCACCCCTCTCCACTCCAGACNTGTAGCTCCCTCTGACATCAGCTCTTCATCTTCAAACCCAGCTTGTACAGACCACCTGGGACCTGCAGGAGAGCCCAAGCCGAAGTTTCCATAACAAACCAGCCTGCAGAGAAGCCGCTGTCCATCAGTGCTCTGCATGCTGATATCAATCCCTGCTAGACTCTCGATAGCTCATCTCTGCTAAACTTCAAGCCTTGGCATCTTTCCCTCTGATGGATCTGGAAAGAGCTGGAGAAGCAGGGAGTCCAACCCATTTTCATCATTCAGTTCCTCACATATGCTATCCAATAAGGCCAGGGGTTGGGAGAAACTTCCTAAGGACATCCTCAACACTAATCATTACCACCTCTTTGCATCCCATCTTTTGTAATGTCCCCCTAACTGGATGAAAGGAAGGCTGCAGAGGGGGTACTTACAGGGAAGCAGCTCCCGGTCTGCTGTTTCTGTGCAGATTGGGTATGGATAAAAGAGGTGTCCCTTCTCCAAGGGGTACGGGATCATCCGGAAAGCTACAAAAGAAAGACAGCACAGTAAAGGCTTGTATTTAGCTTCCCAACCTCAGATCAGAACTTGTGAGCATTTTCCTTCCTATGAGAGAGGCACGTGCCAGACGAAACGCCCACGGAGCCCTGTGATGCGTCGCTCTCACATCCGTCTCAAACTACATATTCTGGGCAAAACTCACAGAGCTGGGTGCAGACAGAGGTGCAGAAGGGCAGGGGACCATCAATATCAGTACCTAGGATTTCATCATGCATAAAATATTATAAAACTGTTTGAAGCACTAACTCAATAGAGCCCAGTCAACGGTAATGCACACCTAGGTTGAAGTGCTTTTCCCAGAAGTGAATGCAGATTGACTTGTTGGAGCTTGCTGCAGATTGTACAAAAATGAAAGGCATTCTGCTGTGTCTGGTTTAGAAATATGCCTAAGTGGATTACAACTCCAACCAGGATGACAAATACAAAAACTTAAGAACACATGATTTGAGAAGAATTTCTAAACTTTATGAAACTTTTAAATCTTTCAATATCATGCAGGGGAAAATGGTTCGGAGAGATTGATTGTCTAGGTTTTGATGATGTCAGGCCACCTAAATACTGTGTCTGAGGCGTCGGATGACATTAGGCTTTACACTGAATTATGGCTTTCCAATCAATCCATCCATCCCCATTATCGAGTGTGTTATTCTCCCTGTTGCAATGTCATCAGCATGTTAGTCTCACTGTTCCTATGAGCAGCGCTCACGGAGTTAATTTTTCTTCAACAGATGTCCTTTAACGGCTGCATGCTATAGATACAGAATGGAAAAGCCATACACTACCCTGAGAACATCGGTTAACAGTTCTAGCCTGTACATGTGTCCATGAGGGATGGCAGCAATGAGCAACAATATTTATGGTTTTAAATACTACATTTCAAGGAATCATGCTACATCCTTAGCCCTGTTATTACCAAAGTCTTCACAAAATGCTGTCAATGTACATATTTGTCTTCTGCATACTTCCTTCAAATAAGAATCAGAAACAAAGCCTGTTCTTCCTCACAAGAAATGACAAGGTCCTATTGTAACCAGCATCAGTGCACATATGGTATTTATTCTGGTGTCTGAACAGTATTTAAAAGTAAAAACAGTATGTATGTGATTCCAGCATTTGGAATGTGGTCAATCTACACCACAGTGGTATCTCTGGGAGGTTATAGCACATTGCCACGGAGAATATAAATCACGATAAATGTGGGGTTAGAGCAGAGCCAGTTTGCTGAGGTAAAAATGTTATCAATTTTCTTCTTGTAACAGAAACCTCTTAAACAGATTAAAACATTAAAAAACACCCCAGACTTTAGCTCTTTTTATAATGGAAGACTCACCCTAGTTCAATCAGACCCTTTCACACAAACAAAGACGATTTTGCCAGTTAGCACAAGTGACAGAAGAATCATGTCATAGGTTGTTAAATCACGGAAATGTTGAGAATGAAGCCAACATCTCTCCCACCAGAACTAAGCTTGCAAAAGAATGAAAACAAACAATATAACAGACAAAAAAAAAAACCCTTGCAGTAATTGTATAGCATCCACTCACTAAAATCTCTTCTGGGGAGCACTTATTTTAACATTTAAGCTGCAATATGGCAGGATTTCAATATACCTTTTCATATATGACAGTTTCTCTGCAAGCATCCCTGTGCCCATTCTCTGGGTATGTCTCACATTCTCACATGTGCCCAGGCTACTGTTTTTAAATGTATTCAAGTTCATATGATACAAGAAGAAAAAAATTGTTTCCATAAGGGCGATTAATTTTGAAAAGTATACTTTATTCAAAATTGAACTTCAGGAAATTATTTTTAAGAGAGAAATTAGGAGTACAAGCTCTTGACAGTGCTTGACAATAGAAATCTAATGGTGGATTGGCATCTTCAAATGAGAATCTTTCCTCTCATATTTGGCAAGCACAGAGAAGTTTATGCATCAATTTAGTTTTTTAAAAAAATTTAAAAAATCAGCTCTCATCTTTTTCAGAAAGGGTGGAGATTTTGCTAATACACATTTTTTCAAAGTATATAGTATATGTTTCTTGCATGTTTATGGTAGCCTTAAGTTCTCTTTTTCTCATGTCAGATACCATTTACATTAGTTCATAAAATAATATTAAGTTTTGGCTTCACTAAACAAAAGCAAATACAATTTCTGCTTGCAATTCTATCCTTCCCCCACCCTACTGCACAGGGTCCAACAAAGACTGAGATAGGAATGGGAGTGTGCAGAGTGGGAAGAGGCATGGCACACATCGCCAGCTTCCCCTCTACCACTCGTCCCTTTCACCGAGACAGGCACTGGCTCTATGAGCCTTGAAGCCGTCACCAAATGTCCAGAGATTCTGTTAGTGTAAGGCCTAAGAACACACTTATTTAGTGGCTTAAATGAGGATAGAAATAGATCATTTGGAGATGACTATTTCACAAATGACTATGAACTTCCTAAAGGTCTTTGAGGAACATATTTTAGATAAATTAAAACTGTACACATATTTGACTCCAAACTAAGCAAGAAACCCAAGCTACTAGCAGTTGAAACACAGTATATAAATGACATTCCCACTTCATGTGCACCCTCCCATCTTGATGGTGTTGATGCCTTTGTTCAGAGTATAGCTGGAGCCCCGAGTCACTTAGGGGCACTTGGAAACATCCCACACAGTTGACTCTGACTCATGTACCTGGCTCCTTCCCTCTCTAGAGAATCACTTCCGGGACTCCAAGCTGTTCAGTGCTTTGCAGGTCAGGGGATCTCGAGTATCAACAGAACCACAGATGACAGAAGGGTGGAACTTAAGAAAATAATGAATTGTCACCCTACCCATTATAAAGATAGACAGAAGATACTTCTTCATATTTATCTGACATGTGTTTGATATTTTTCCTTTCAGACAGAACATTATTATTTGTAATACAGAGAACTGAGAGTGGATCTCAACTCTCCCTGTTATCATTAGTTTCCCGTCAAAAAGTGTGCGCTTTTAACAGTGGTACTAGGTAAGCTAGGTAAGCTAAGAACTCCCTGTCCGCACACTGGTAGAGCCAGACCCACGTGCCAGGCTGCCCTGTACAGGCCAGGGCTCTCCTCCCCCTGCTCCACTGAACCTAAAGGCGTGGCCTCCTCCATCAGGGAGCGTGATGAGCGAGGGGCTGCTGTGTGCTAACAGATAGACCTGCAACTGCTGCAACAGAAAGTCATCATCAAAATGCAAGTCTTATGCCGCACATCTGAGTGCAGGCAAGTAAGAGTCACAGGGGCCACCTGTCTTTCATTAGTCATTCCAATGCAAACATAAGGAAAAGACGGAGATCAAAGCTTGGCTTTTGATCCATATTCTTTCAACTACAAGAGTGAAGTAAACTGACCTTGAAAAACTCATTTTTCCTTTGGTCGGATTTAAGCATGGTTTGTTCGAATTTTGAAGAGGGAATTCTAGGGTTTTACAGTGAACTTCCTAACTCACTAGTGACTCTCAAAACTCTAATCCTCAGCCTGCTTGCACTAGCCACCTATATACACAAATACATGTGCAGTTGCTTCTGGACATGTATGCATAAAACATGTATGTGGAAAATGTGTGTAACACACACAAATGCTTCTTACAAAACCTTTCACCATGGTCTAAGCCTGTTACAAAGGAAGAATTCAATTATGGTTTGCTCAATGCACTCAGGAAAACCCAGAATTTCGCTACTAGAGAAAACCGAGCCAGACTACAGGAGCCTGCCTGCCGCACTGTTCCAGAAACAGAAGCAGGATGATCAATGTCGCTCTCGAGTCTGGGTGGCCTTGGAGACACAGGATAAGCCTGAGTCTTAAACAAACCTTTAGGGTCTCCATGTCATGATTTGTTACTCCAAGTTATGGTTTGTCACCAAAACAGAGCAAACTCAGAATCAGGCTGGCTCTCCATCATGCCATATCTGGAGGCTGGCCGTCAGTGAGTCAGTTATGGCTACTGTTGATCTGATCACCATTTTCTCACAAATCAGAAACTGTATCCTCAGATCTGTTAGGAGTGGGGGTAAGGATCAGGGAAAAGCTCAAAAGGTACCAGCCTTATGGAGCAAAGGTATGGCTAGAGGAAATGCCCCGAGAACCACATCTTACAGTGAAGGGCATTTGCCATTAGGTTCAAAGAGAATAAATTAGAATCATAATCTCATCCTATGCTTCAACAATGGGCCATTTTCTCCTCTCAAAGGAAACACTCTGCTTAGTCTCCCTCAAAAACACCACCTCCAAATCTTATACATTATTTAGTGGATTCTTGTGGAGGGGCTTCTAAAAGAAAATAAAGAGTTCTATTTGGTTAGGTAGAAAAATATAGACACAAAGAAAGGCCAAGTGATTTACCATGGCACAGTCACCTTCTGATATATAGAACAAGAAAATTAAAGTTCACAGCTGTGGTCAACACACAACCATGCTTTCTAAAATACATACTATCAAGGGAGAGCCTTGGAAAGACAGGTAGGGGAGAGCTAAGGGCGCGTCAGGACTGGATACAGGTAAAACAGATCTGCCATGTTAAACAGACGCCATAAACGGCCTGACTGGGGCCGACTCAGCTGAAATGAGACGGTCTTTCTTTCATACGCGATCTCTATATTCAGCTCATGCTTGCAGTAGTGCATGTGTGCGAGCAGAACCAGAGCCAGCAGGGTTAAAACAAACGTCATCTTGATAAGATAGCAGCTGTGCAAGAATCCAAGAAACATAGAATCTAAAAAGTTGAAACTCTTCCCCTTTCTTAATTTTCTTGACTGAGGGGCATATTGTGTAATTTCGGGGCCTGGGACAGTGATGAATCAAACATTTTGGAAACCTTTGAAATGCTGATGTATTGTGGTTGAGGATTCAAGGGTGCTTTCTCCTTTAATTACCATATGCTTCAAACACAAAGTCTGTTATATATCAGACTTTGGAGTTCGCAAAAAGCAGGGGGGTCAATTTAATTGATGCGAAACCCAGAGAATTCTCAAGAATAACTATTTCTCTACCATAATAAATTCACTGAAAGGAGAAAACCATCCTTTTATTTCTAGCTCCGAATGAACACTTCAGACACTGCTACGGTTGTTTTGTTTTTAAAGGTTTCGAGAACACGACTTGGGTAACAATCATTTTTAACATGGAACCAGATTCTGTTATCTTCTCTCCTGCGTGGTCTTTCTAATAACATTGATAACTTGGGAGGACTTAGGGAATGGCCTTACATTTCAGAAGAAAGAAAATGAATGACTCAGAGAAGGAAACCTGTACTCTTGGGCTGGAGATGTCAAAAGGCACCACCAAGTGGCATACTGTGGAACTGCAGGCTCTCTGTTGCGGCTGCTGGGAGGGGGTGGTGATCTGCCGTCATCACAGAGGAGCTGCAGCAGATTTGGAGGTCACCAACATGGGACATTCAGAGTATGACAGTCTACTTCATATGGCCTTACAGTTCCCAAAGTGAGGAAAGTAGATAACACGATCAGCAAGTAAGCCAAGATTCTGATCCAAGTCTTCTGATTTAAAACACTATGGGGCTGGAAACTCATTGGTTTTGAGGACAAACTGCTCTTCAAGAGGACACGAGTCAGTTCTTAGCACCCATATCAGGCACCCTGTCGGCTCAGAACCCCCTGTAACTCCAGATTGTGGCCCTGCACTCACATACATGCGCATGAACACACACACACACACACACAACTTAAAAATAAGAAAACTAAATCTTTAAAACACAGAGATGTTAACCTCTAATTTAATTTAAAAGTTACATATATGGGAAAAATGCCAAAGATTGCAGAGAAGTGTCTGAAGCTGGAGCAGTGATTCTTTCTTGTAAACTGTATGAGAGATCTGTATCTTTAAAAAATAAATAAATAAAAAGAATGGCTGAAAAAAAACTTACTGTGAAAGTTTTCCATATATATATGCATAAGTATATACATATAAATACATATACATCTTGTGCTTATTCAAAACACGTATGCAAGGTGCACAAAATTTGAAGAGCACCAATATCAAGAACAAAATGAAAGCCCACCCACAACTCAGCAGTGGTAAAGTTAGGTAAATTTACTTCTGTTTCTTTGCTTTGTTTATATGTATGTATTTATTATCTTATTCCTATTGAAATGTTTAAACCAATATTAAATAGATAGCAAAATATAATTTTATCCAGGATGGATAACTTTCTAAACTAGAAAAGAATCAACTGTGAGGTAGTATACCCTAGTTTATCTGTCACGATGTAATCTATATTGTAACAAGCAAATGCTTCATAGATAATTAGTCTCTTATCTTCTGCTCACTGACAGAGGAAAATACTGCCTTGCATTTGTGGCCTGGCTGTCTGATCGGTGGCTACAAAGTGACCAGCCACTCTCCTCACTGTTTCTCCTGCTGGAGAATGGATGTGACCATCTCTGCTCTTCTTCAGCTAGAACTCTATTAGGACTGCAAGTGAAAAGATACAAATGCAAGACAACTGAACACCATCTGGGTATGACGACACTTCTCAAGGTTCCTGTGTACTCGGTGCACAGCTAGCACACTCAGAGCACGTTCTAATGCTCATTACAATGGCTCTCTCTAGAGACTAAATGGTACTGTGACTGATTTGGACTGGTGTCATTATCCGATTTTCACAAGAAACGTTTAGCTGTAAGTATCAAATTCCCAGTAGATGTTTTCAATAGGTGTCCAGTTTCCTTACCTTACTACTTTGTATATAAAATTCACCCCTTAATCCCAAAAAAGTAGACTGTCCATTTGGTTTGAGGTAATCCCCAATACTTCTGCTCTGCCTAATTTGGCAGTTCACCATGTCACTCCATGTCTCTCGACCCTTCCCTGTTGATTCTGAGAAACTCAGTGTTGCTAGTGATGACTAACATCCCAACAATGCCCAGTTATTTTCCAAAGGGTTTAACTTTTTATGGTGATGTCACTCCTCATGTCGTATATTTATTACCCTCTGCTTCGTAGCATTTTGGATCTACAACCAGTGGGTTGGATCTTATCAGTCAGGTCCAGCTGATAAGATTCCATTATTATTCTCAGGATGCCAAGCTATAGATACGTTTTTAGTTGCTAAGCCAATTGATCTATTCAGTTTTTGACATGAGATTAATGTCTCGTATTTGTTTCTGCTGGTCTCTTGGGAATATTTCTCACATCTAATTAACATTTTCTTTTGTGCTCTAACAGAGACCATTACAAGCAATGCTCAGCACAAGGGAGGACATTGTGCACAGGCCCAGTCTCTTGAGCGAGTCTACTCACCCAAACACCTGGATATATCATTACACTTCTCAAACAGAGTGAGAGGCACTGGCAAGTCAACATCTTTCAAGTTATAAAGAGAAAGTAAGAAAACTTGCTAATTATCTGAAAAAAAATTTCAAAGCAACTAAACAAAACATTTCCAGCCACCTTTGAAACTCATCTTCATCAGCTTACTTTCACCCCTCTGTCCCCACCCCTCTTCTCCACCCCTCTGCCCCACCACTCTTC
>LOEQ01000437.1:292105-310857 GCA_001685075.1 Bramus lutescens | reverse complement strand
CTCTCTTCCCCACCCCTCTGCCCCCACCCCTCTTTGCTACCACCCTGTCATTTCCTGAAGCAAACTGGATTCTTACTGGGTCACAGAAAGGGCAGGAACAGGAAGGAACAGAAGCTTATCAAAGTGAAAATGGAAGCAGAAAAGATAAAGAACAAAAAGGATTAAAAAGATTTGTTTGTGAGCCTGATCAAAGTAAGAATAAATTGGGAAAAAATACCAGAGACTCAAATATTCTTTGTTTTGAGTTTCTACAAGAAATGCTATGTGTTGTGCTTGTTTTGCTTAAATTGGTATTAACAGTGTTTCAGCACATGTTATCCAACAACATATAGAGAATTGGCTCTGTTTTCCTTAATTTACCATCTCCTATCAACCCTACAACCTGCCGTTTCTTCACACTGTATTCTTGTTTCTACTGCTGCCCCGGCTTTCAGGACTTGTTCACCTGTCACCTGACTCCTGCAGTTACTCTACCTTCTCAAAGAGTCACCAGACAGGGGACAAGCGGCCATTCACTCCTCCTCACTAGATAAGAAGGAGCACAAAGTTAAGTACCTGTCACCTGCCATTAGACCCTGCTTCCCTTACAAAGAATGATGGCAGCGTAGAGAGCATCCCAGGCTAACTTAGGCCTCCATCTATCTAACACCCACTTACTACAGGGGCTGCCACACCCCACATAAAACAACAAGGTTGAATGGCCTTTGTTGCTGGTTTTGAAACATATCTGGAGTGCTTTTGTGGATGATCATTCTTACTTCAGTGCAGGATCACTGTGGCTCTCACCCAACTCTACAACTACTGTTTGAAATGACAAGCAGCATCTAGCACAAGGCCTAAGCCTAAGGCAAAGCTTACTATGATGTCAAGGTGCTGTGCAGATCTCCAGAGAGGGTTTTCAGGGTGGCCCAGTACTCCTCTAGGGTACCCAGAGTCACTGACCTCTTGTAGGAAGGTACATTTCTAACCTAGATGTGGCACCACCACAGCAACCCCCGCCCCCTGTCTCTGGGGATGTGGAGCAGCACATAATGAACTGTCCTGATAATGTGACACACTGGGAACAAAACCAGACACGTGGATTCTCATTGTTCGTCATCAACTGTTGTGGCATAAATAGTTCGAGCACTTTATGTTCTTAAAGAATGTTTAAAGGAAAAAAATGACTTACTGCCTTCCCATGTACAGTGCAAGAGGTTCAAAGCCCCCTCCACCCGCTTCCAGTGTGCGAGATGAAAAAATGCGTACGCGATTGCTTCACTGTCTCCTCTCTTCAGGATGTGCTCTGGTGGGAGGATTAAGCTTTTCATTTCTAGTAGATACTGGAATGAAAACAGCAGGAGACAGACGTGTTAATACGCAGTGATTAGGAACTCAATGCTGACACAGGCTGATTTCCCAAAGACCATCACTATCAGACATTTCATCAAGCTGGATACATGGGATGGCAATCGCTAAGACACCCAGCAATATCCAGAGTTTGCTGACAGTTGATTAGCTTTCCATTAGTTTCCTTCCATAAAGATCAGAGACTTGTAGGCTAAAATATTCCACTCAAAGAATAAATACAGGCTCAAATGCAAAAGGGAAAATGTAGAAGATATAAGAACTTGGCAGGATTTTGTAAGTGCAGTGAAAACACATATGACAGACACATGAAATCGAACAGTTACATGGCTAACAGACTGCACTGAAGAGATTTGACACTGAGTTTCACTACCCATGTACTTTTTTCTATGCAGATACATCAAAAAGGACTTCATTTTATGAAAAGAACTATTGATGGATGCTCAGATGTGGGAACAATGAGGGTGTCAGCCTGTGTGTAGGAAGATCCAAGAGAATTAAATACAGACTTCAAGCTGAAAGGATCTTTTAGATATTTCCACAGACTAGAGGGACAGGAATTTATATCTCTTCATTCATATTCAATGCAAAGGAGCTGGGGTACAGGGCAAGAACAGGTGTTTCTTCTCTGGCACTAAGAGAGCTCTAAATTTCCACCTTCATCCCTCTCTACTTTCTATAGGATAGAGGCGAGCAAACTCTGAAGTTTCCTGGCACACCATTCTTCACAGTCGTCCTTCTAGGATCCATCCCCAAACACATCATGTGCACACACCCACCACTACACACTACCACTATTATCATGGGCAAACATATCATGTGCACACACCCACCACTCCACACTACCACTACTGTCATGGGCAAACATATGTGCACACACCCCACCACTCCACACTACCACTATTATCATAGGCAAACATATGTGCACATACCCACCACTCCACACTACCACTACTATCATGGGCAAACATATCATGTGCACACACATCCACTCCACACTACCACTACTATCATGGGCAACAAACGGTAGACCTCACAGTGATATGTTTACTAACATGAAGACAACAAAAACCTATCACAAGTTTATCATTTTTAATGTATAATATGGAACAATTCTGTATCTGTCAATTATGTTTTAAATAAATGCTGATTGGCCAGTAGCCAGGCAGGAAGTATAGGCAGGACAACCAGACAGGAAGTAGAGGTGGGGCAATGAGAACAGGAGTATTCTTGGAAGAAGGAAGCTCTTTCCACAGTCCTGTCCAGACACCAAAGAAGCAGGATGTGACCTGCCCTGCTGAAAAAGGTACTGAGCCATGTGTCTAACATAGATAAGAATAATGGGTTAATATGTTATAAGATGTAATACAAAGCCTAAGCTAATAGGCCAATCAATTTATAACTTATGTTGACCTCTGTGTGATTTTCTTTGGGACATGCCAGCTGTGGAACTGGGCAGGACATAAACCCCAACAAGCAAGCCCACATGTTACAGATGTAGAAAGAACTGTCCGGCTTCTTTCTGTCAGAGGAAATTTGTGGGAGAACAAAGGGTATAAGAGTTCTCATACAACAGAGGCCAGAACAGCTATTGCAGTTTCATTGTCCTCTAGCAGGGATTTCACAATTTGGGTGCCAATACCTGCCTTTCTGCTGCTCCTGTTGTCAGGGCATATGGCCCAGCAGGAGCCGGGAGGACATATGTGGGGGTTTGGGCTCAGAAAGAAAGGTGTTCCAAAATTTGGGTGTGATTTTACATATGCCCTCCAAGCCTCTGGCCTTAAAGCAAGAAGAGAAAGGAGGTGGGAAAGAGGCACCCAGAACAGCAAAAGAGTAGGCACCACTCTCAGAGGGGCTGGCCAGACAGCCCTCCTGGACAGAGAAGCTGTTTGCTGTTGAGATGTTCTGAACGCAAAAGAACTTTTGGTCATTGGCTTTTTGTGATCCCAGAAGTGACAGATTTCTTCCTATATTTTGTCTTAAAACAGTGTAAGACATAAATTGTCTGGGGGAAAATGCTATCAATCCAACTAGCACTACAGTTCTAATAAAAACACAAAGCTGGGTGGTGGTGGTGCACACCTTTAATCCCAGCACTTGGGAGGCAGAGGCAGGAGACATCTCTGACTTTGAGGCCATCCTGGTATACAAAGTGAATTCCAGGACAGTCAGAGCTGTCACACAGGGAAACCCTGTCTCAAAAACCAACCAACCAAAATTAAATTAGCTATAATATAAATACAAAAGGCATATTTTGTACTCAGAGATAGATTGTTATTCTCTCATTTCTGTTACCTTAATAGAGTCCATTGTGATTTAAATAATGCCAATAATAATCTTAAAAAGCCCCAAGGCTATGGGTCATCAGAAAAATCTAGAACTCATACAGTGTTATCTACTTATTATTTCAGAGAAAGAATGCATAGGAAGACCATTTGTCACCATCAGCTCTTCAGCAAAATTATCGAGGAGCAAATCTTATCTAATGAGAGCATCAAAATAAGATTTTCACCTGAGTTTTTAGTAATTGTTCATAAATATCCTGCCAAATTAGTCAACTTCAAAACTGAGGAAAGTGATATGTGGATGCGGGAATAAGCCAAATGTGAATGAACTGGTTTAATCAACCCAGGCAGCGAGAAGCCTCTCTCAGGCTGCAGAGAAGCAGATGGAGGTGAGGGAAAAGCAGAGACCATTTTCCTTTTATTTCTATGACTAGGAAAGGCTCTGAAACAGCTTTCATTACACATTTTCCCTGTCTGTGGGCCAAAAGCAAACCAGGATATAGGGCAGAGAAGACGTGGGTAGAGGGTTCAGAAAATTACTAACTGTCTTGTCAACTGCCCTAGCTGGTGGTTATGTTGTTATTTAAATTAAAATTAAACAAAATTAAAATTCAGTTTTAGTTCAGAATCCATGTTTCCAGTCCTCAAGTGCTGCATGTGGCTAAAGATTACTGCGTTGGGAACTTTGGAGAATATTCCCATTGTTGTAGAATATTCTTTTGGACAGAATTGCTATAGCCAGGGGCTTATAGTCTACAAATAACTAGACCAATTTTTAAATGGAACTTGTGCCTAACATTGCTATCAGGGTTAAGAACCTGTGACTAGACAGGCCGTAGGCTTTGGGAAGAATCTATTTCTTTTATTCCACTAAACGGGCATAGTATTAAATTGAATCATAATGACTTATCCTTAACCCAATGAACCAGTGCATCTCTCAACCCTCAACAGACAATCTTCTTTTATCAGTAATGGCAATTCACACAGAGACTGACAATTGGCCAACATGCAGAGAATAAGAGACTGCAGAGTTCTGAGTTCTATATGTGACATCTACACCATATCTCCTCCTAAGGTACAGGCATCATCATAGAAAGGACAGCAGAAATATTATAGCACCAGAGGCAATAAATGGCTACAGCAAAACTGTTGTCAGGACTCAGCAGGGCATATGAACTCATGATAGTTGTAAGAGCACAAAACCTGCACAAAATCAAAACAGACAGAAATCCCAACATGATGGAAGGAGGTGAGGACAAAGCCTCACTCCAGCTGTGGAGCTACTGGAAACTGATGACCGTAGGTAGGGATTGTTAGTTTTCTTCAAGGATGTGGCTCCTGAAAGGCTACCTGTGCTTCAGTAGATGGTTCTCAGCCCACAAACATACTATCAGCACTGAGTAGATTCAAGAGGAGGAAAAACAAACAAAACAAACAAAAGAAACAAAGACATCATGTTGGAAGAAGATAATGGTAGGGGGAGGTGAGAAAGGAATTGAAGCAGAGGGAATGGGAGTGACTTTGATTAGCCCATATTACATTTAACTCAATGAACAAGGAGAAGTTAGGCTGGTGGCTACCAAGAGCCTATACTCCTAATGAGCAGTGTTCATGGTACTGGAAGGCACTCTGCATGCTACCAGAAGATAAATGTGACTGCCAACTCAGCTACCAACCCTTCAGTCTACAATGGTGACCTGTCTGCCGTAAACACTGGTACAATTGTGGCACAAACGCTGTTGGAGTAACCAACCTTTGTCCGATTCGATTTAAGGCTCCTTCCATGAGATAGAACCCATGGCAAACACTGTTCAGGTTGGCAAGAATCTGAGAATAGATTGGCTATGGACCTACAGGAAAATCAACTACTACTGTTCTGCTAAAGGAACATAGCAATAACATGACTCGTAATTATTCTTTTATCCTCATAGATCAGTGTACTGCTCAACTGTTATCAGAGAAGCTTCCTCCGATAGTAGATAGAAATAAACAGAAAGACCCACAGCTGGACAATGTGCAGAGAATGAGAGACCTGGGAACAATCAGTCCTAAATCTCTGCCCTTAGAGCTCAGGAACCTTTGCAGAAGAGGAAGCTAAGGGATTGTAAGAGTCAGTGGGGATAGAGGACACCATGGAAACAAGGGTTCTAGACACAGCAGGGCTGCTACACATGTGAACTCATGTATGAGCCTCTGGCAACATACACAAGGCCTATATAGGTGCGCAGGAACTGAGATGGGAGTTCCAGGGCTGAGACACTGCAGTGGACACAAGCACCCAGCCTGAACCTAGAAGCCATCTCCAATTGACAACCACTTGCAAAAGAAAAAATTAGTTTTCTCCAATGTAGTCTCATTGGGTATTACAAACCTCACTTAAAGGTAGGCCCTATGCTCAGACAGCCAACATAAAACAAATTCAATGTTATTTGGAGGGTTTGGTCTCATAATGCCTTATCTGCACATTTTTTGACCTTACAGATCTTTTGCTTATATATAATGGTTTCCAATTTTGTGTTTTTATGTGTGTGTCCGTGTATGCATATGTGTGTCTCTGCATCTGAATGTCTTTCTTATGTTTTTTCTTTGGTCACTTTTTCTTTCTATTGGTTTGTTCTATTCTGTTTTTGTTGTTTTTGCCTATTTGTTTTCTAATGAGAGAGAAAAATGGATATAGATTTGGGTGGGCAGATGGGAAGGATCTTGAAGGAGTTGGGAGAAGAAAAATTGTGACTGGAATATATCATATGGAAAAATCTATTTTTGATAAATTTAAAATTATATTTAAAAATCATCTTGTATGCATGCATGGAATTCTCAAACAACAAGAAAAAAAAATCTACGGATACCCATGGTAGGAACATATACTCACTGAAAACAAAACACGTTATAATAAAATTGTAATAAATGTAATACAAAATTTGATTTAAAAGTATTGCTGACCACCGGGACATCTACATGCACTTGGAAAAGATAGTAAATGTGAGCAAGACAGATGGCTTACTCAGTTGACAAACTGAATGCAATGAATGCATGTGGCTTCAAGGACATCAACCATAGCCCCTTATGTAGGCTATGAAGTAATGCTTAGTTCCCCTCTAAGCTCTGTCTGAGCCCGATGTATGCATATGTAATGCTTTGGTTACATGAATATATTTCTCAGGTCAATCACAAAATCCTCAGAAACATGAACTTGTTATCTTTGTGTTAATTTCTCATTACTCCCTTTAAAGCACCTCATACATATATAGCTAACTTAAATTCAAACCTTACTTCCCCAAAACACTCCCAATGTGAACGCTCCTGACCTAGCCAATCTAATGAGGTCAACAAAAGCAACTCACCAAGGAGACTTAGCTCTGCCTTCTCACTGCATCTGCTTTATGGCAGGAATAGGTTATGTCTATAAAGGAGATTTATATTCCTTCAGAGTTCCAAACAGAATGTTGGCTGTAACCAGCTGATGAAGGCTAATAACAACAATGTGCTATGTTTGGGGCCAAGCTTTAAATGGCTGGCAATATCAAGTCTCAACATGTGCAACATTTAAATTAAAAAGGCATGGAACAACATTTCACATCCTACTTGTCAAGAGAAAAATAAATGGAAGCGGGCAGATCCCTATCCACAAGTATGCAGAAATCAATTAGGCTCACTGTACTTTGCAAATCAGAGAACACGCTCTGCCTGTCTACATTAGCGGCTTGGTTTCTATTAGCCAAGTCAGCACTCTGTGCTATCTTGCCTGCATCCTACCTTTAACTTCCTTCCCAGATGCTCAACCACAGGTTGAAGAGCAGCACTTCTAAAGGTTTCGGAAGTAACTTTTCAAAGTCAATTTGTGTCAGAATTGTGCTCCTTATGCCCAGTATGTTAGCACGTAAAGCCAGAGCTGACACAGAGAAGCTGAGGGCTCCAGGCTGGGAGTGGGTGGTGCATGGACAAGAGGCTGGCTCATCTGTCAGGAAGCTGCCGCGGAATCTACGTCACATGACAGACTGCAAAAGTTTCCCTTTTCCAGGTATAAACCTACAGAGCCTTGAGGAAAAAGGACTGGCAAGCTACCCTTCATATAGATATTAATGCAAAGGAATTCATTTGTTCACATTTCTGGAATGTCCAATACCATGCATCATGAAAACTATTAGCAAGATATAGGCATAAATAAAATATAAAAGAACATGGTAATTAAACCACAGAAAATCTAGATGACAGCTATCAAGTTACTCTCCAAAGCCCAACAGTAGGAGAATATTTATTAGCATTGAAAATATTATGATAAATTGCCAAATAAAAAAAAACATACAACAGATTATTTTGACAATAAAAATATATGCTTCAACATTAAAAAGCATTGAAAATGACAGATTAAAAGTTAAGAGTAACTAAATATTATTATGGGAGATAATTTTTTAATTTTCTGTAATGAACATTATCCTTTATATATACATATGGATAAACATATGTTAAGAGCAGTAAATGCTCTTACAGGAGACCTCAGTCTGGCTTCCAAGTCCATTTTGTGGGCCTACACATAACTGAGTCTGTTTCTAGGTGAAACATGTGGGCAGTTTTATCACAGTAGCCAATCTGAGATGAAAACTGGCTACAGGGTACCAACTGACCAACAAGGAAATAAGCATGAAGAAGGCTTAATGGAAACACACCCTGATATTTGGCTGTAGGGACCCGTTTTCTCCCTGCGCTGCCTACCTATTCAACAGTGGCTCTGCTTCATTCAAAAACTTGCAAATCCCAGAGTACATCCCAAGGAAAGGTCTGAGAGTGCCGAAGTAGGTGGGTGCTGGGGACAGGCATGAGCACACCCATGATGTTTTGTTCACACACATGGGAGTAGCCACATCAGATGCAAAGACAGAGAAGGACACAGTGAGTACCTCAAGAACACAGACAAAAGGCTACGCAAAGGTACAAGAAGAGCTCTAAGAACACACATATTGTATCTCAAACACACGGATCTTGCAGTATGCACAATGTGCTCCAAAGACAAAGATATTGGAGCTTCCAAAATTTACCTCATGGGCATAAATGTGAATCATGTTATGCCTCTACCTTGATCCTCCCTAACCTTTATGTGGGGGAGACGGAACTGGAGCAAGAATTAGAACACACAGGCAAAGAAATTAGAACACATTTAACAACAAGGAAATAGAGACTGAACTCTCTGGGGAGGTTCATAGAAATGGGTGATGTGAGTCAATGAGATTGAATGAGCAAGAATTTGCCCTACAAGCATGGATTGGGAGGGATGCCAAGACCAGAAACAAGGCTAGACAATGGCTCGGAAGCATCAAAGGGAATTAAGTGGTACTTAGGGTCTGTGGAAATGTGAGTGCTATCATCTATGTTAACACATGACAAGCAAACCCCCAAATCCCTAGGGAAATTGAAGCTTTGGGAGGTTCTGTAGCTTGCCCAAAGCTGCACAGGTTGCATGAAACAGAACTTGCATTTAGAATCCGGCCTTTTCACTGCTATCTGAGGAAGGGAAACAAGATAAGACCACTTAAGACATCCTCTAGAATACGCCCTTTATTGTGGGGTTACTCTGGTTTTCAAACTTTCAGACAAAGAATGGTGTTCAAAGGTAAAACAAATAAACAAAAGACATGCTGAATACATGATAAAGAATAAACCTGGGATATGTGGAGTGAGACCTGAAAGAGGTCTGAGGACACATTATAGCTTCTAAAATGACCCCCAAAACCACTGTGACATGCTGCGGGGATTAAGATCTGAAGAGAAATGGGGGAGGGTACCATGTGCCAGGCCAACAAGCAAGAAAGAGGCAGAAGTTAGAAAACCCTTAGGAAGCTCCTGTCATAGCAGAGGGGAAAGTGGTAGGCGAGAAAGGGACTCTAGCAGGACTCATGTGTCTGACAGACGTGGGCATGGAAGGAGGAAGGGAGTGCGACTGTGGATGTGTGCCACCAAGGAACACAGACTCACAGACGGCCTCAACTGGGACTTCAACAGCAGCAGAAGAGGTGGCTTAGCAGGGGGAAGGTAACATGTAGAGATGAAAGGATCTGCAGAACTTTCCTGGACAGATGGCCTCTGGGATTCAGGTGCTATGTCTGAAATCTGTGAAAGAAGCTGGAGACAGATTCGGGCATTTGGGAACACAGGCAGGAGCTGAGCTATGGAACCTAGGAAATTCCCCAGGAGTCTACAGCTTGAGTGGACTCCTCCTAAGCTAGCTCGAAGAAGGCAAAGGGCACCGAGGAGACTGCCTAGAATGCAGGAGAAGGTGTGTGGGGTGAAGGCTGTCTCAAACTGTAAGACTTGCCTAGGGCCTGGTTGCTATCTCACTGGCCCAGTCCTACCATGCAAGATGCCCTGGGGTTAATACCTGACTTCCTAAAGACAAGGAGTGGAGACCTGCCAGTGGAGCAAAGGCTGAGGAGAGACAGAACAGGCTGAGGGGTGAGAAGGACCAAGGAACCTGGTGGTTGAGGTAGGAAAATTTGTGCCCTTGGCTGGGGAGACCCTCAAAGGAGCAAAGTCAGCAGGAGCAGCTCTGTCAGCCACCTCTCAGAGAGGTTCTATTCTTGAGAAATGGAGCTTTAAAACTGTTTTCTGCCCATTTCCTTTGGGCTGTGTTTCTACATTATAGCTCCTTACTCTCTTGCAAGAAGGCTTTGGAGCAAAACTAACTATGGCTCAAAAAACATATATTAAAATAATATTTCTGCAATATACCATTGATACACGATCTCACAGACAATCTGGCAGGGTGTTTTGAATTTCTGCTTCCATGCTTCAAGTATCTTTGAATGCTAAAACTCACTACACATTATTTCCTAAATTGGATTAAAAAGTAATTTTCTCCTCTGTCAATCAGCTTTACCAAGATGGAGAGGATTGCTTCAGTATTTGCATGAATTTCCATGCTAACAATGGCCTGCAGACAGTTTATTAGCATATACAATTACTGGGAGGCTTTCCTTCACAAGTCTCTTGAAATCACTGTGAAATGAGCTTTTAAATTGACAATAGATGAACTTTTTAAAGAAAAACAGGTAAATTTTGAGGGGAATGCATTTCTGTCATAACAACTTCGATCCTCATCTCTATTTTCTCATGTCTTCCCATGTTCTAGACAATGATTTAAAAACTTACGTAGTATTTTTTAAACTCTGTTTTTTTGGGGGGCTGTCACCCAGCTCCCAATTAAATACATGGAGGCTTATTCTTATGAATGCCCTGCCTTAGCTTGGCTTATTTATAGCTAGCTAGCTTTGCTTAAATTATTTCATCTACCTTCTGCCTCCAGGCTTTTTCCTTTCTCTATTCTATATTCCTGGCTGGGTGGCTGGGTTGGTGACTCCCGCCTCCTCCTCTCCTTCTCCTTTTTCTACTCCTCCCCTAATTATTCTCTCTACAGGCCAGACCTGCCTGTTTCTCTCTCCTGCCTAGCTATTGACCATTCAGCTCTTCAGAAGACCAATCAGGTGTTTTAGACAGGCAAGGTAACACAGCTTCACAGAGTTAAACAAATGCAACATAAAAGAATGCAACACATCTTTGCATCATTAAACAAATGTTCCACAGCATAAAACAAGGTAACACATCTTAAATATTTCACAGCAAACTTTGTTATCAATGAGGTGAAGTCCTTACACCAATATTCTGAGCAGTACAGGCTATCCTGTGGGTAAGCTGAGCTTCAGTGATGGGTAAACATCCTTCTCTAAGGAATGCCAGTGTCCCCTGCTGCCTCAGAATGGGCCCAGTGAGAAGGAAACATGGCTCAGTGGTTTAAGACTTCAGGTAAAATGAAGAAAAAAAATTTTCCTCATGGATGCTTGTGATTTTTCTTGGATATTCCATCCACAAGTTTTTGGCACCACAGGGAGCTAGCCATGGCTCCTCAGCCCCACTTATTCCTTCAGACCAGGTGTGGGCCTCCAGTTCTGTGAGTGGCATCACAATCACTTGAGAGTTTCTGTGGAAGTGGTGACCCTTGGACATCTGTTGTTCATTTTCTAGACTAGACGCATAGGTGATCTGAGCTGCTGGGTACTGTAGTCTGACTAGGAAATGCCCCAATGCCATGCATGAAAGACGTAGCCCCCAGGCCGTGGAAGTAGCAGGACATGGTGGAACTTGTAAGGGAGCAGCTTATGGCAAAGGAAGTTAGGCCACCCAGGCGTGCCCTTGAAGGGCCACTGTGATCCCAGCTCCTTTCTGTCACTGTGTCCCTGCCTATTAGATAGGCAGATTCTTCCTCCATGGTGTACGCTGCACCAGAGCTCCAAAGGCCATGGACAACCACTAACAGACGAAATCCTGTAAAAGTGCGAGCTAAGGAAATGATCCAATTTTCTAGGCTGGTTGTCTTGTTAACTCTAACGTGCTGGGAAGCTGACTGACTTGCTGGGTTAGTACAGACTACTCTTCAGATTCAACCAGAGTAGCTAAGTTTACCTGCTCTGTTTATTAATTAAGGCGTCACATGTCTGTAGTAGGAGGGGAAGATGTTGTTTTCATTTCCATGCTTCTGTGGGAATGAAATCTAAACTACCATGAGAGGTCTAAGTAAGCTGAGCAGTCGGGGACAGTGCCAGTGGAGCAGAGAACATGGGATTGGGAGCCCTTCTGGGAGCCGACTCTATCACCTTGTAGCCAAGGTTCAATTCCGGGGTTCAGGATGCTGAGTTTTCAGAGCTGAACAGATGATTTGCCTTCTGAACACAGTGCTGAGCATGAGGGAAGCTTACAGCAGTAAGGCACAGGATCTGGCTTCTGAGAGAAAGTGCAGGCTCTGAGAGTGAGTGCCGTGCCTCCCTCCTTTGGGTCCCTGTACCACACTTCCTGTTTTACAGACACACTGCCTGATCTGTGAACTGCTCATATGGGTCCTGTTGTAATCGGTATCCAGTGCCTGATGTTCAGTGCGTGCTCTCGAAATGAATCTGACTGTACCATTACCATACAAAACACTCAACTTTAGAAGTGGATACCATTGGAGAATACAGAGGCTAACAGACAGCAGCAAGAAGATTATCCCAGAACCAGAGCATGGTGGTTCACACCTTTAATCCCAGCACTCAAGGAGGCAGACGCAGGCGGATCTCTACGAGTTTGAGGACAACCTGGTCTACAAAGTGAGTCCCAGAACAGCAAGGGCTGTCACACACAGAAACTCATCTTGAAAAAACAAACAAAAAAATTATCACCTTTATGATCAGGTAGAATTGGCAGGCTACCTCCCAATCGCTGTTTTAGAGCAGAGCACTGGTGGATAAGTAAAGAGTTCTAACAAGCTATTGCTGAGCTGCAACCTAGTGAGGTATAAAGTGTCTAGGTGAAGGAAGAAAGCCTCTTCTGAGGCAGGAGAGATGTCCCTCTCATAACAAAAAAGGACACCAATGGAGAATACCAGAGACCTTTAGCTTGTGAAATGTAAGCAGAAGTCTACAACAGTGCAATCTCCCAGAAGGGAAAACATGTGAACCTAGACACTCTCTCTGTGGTGGTCATCCTGACCGTCAGCTTGACCGGGTGAGAAGCACTCAGGCAATAGGTATAGCACATCTCTGGGTGTGCCTGTGAGCATTTCAGAGAGGATTAACTAAGGAGAGAAGACCTACCCTGAATGTGGGCAGCACCATCCCTTAGGCTAGGGGCCCTGGTGAAATAAAAGTTGAGAAAGAAAAGCTGAGCAGGACGAGTATGCATAGTTCTCTGTGTCTCTCCCACTTGCCCTTCCTTCCTTTCTCTTACCTCCCCTCTCACTTCCGCTCTTCATCTCCCTCTCTTAGCTGCCATGACGTAAGCTGCTCCATTCTGCTATGATGGGCTACCATTAGTCAAAATAAACAATCTCTCCTATTAATTACTCCATCAGGTTATTTTGCATGGGGCAATAACTGAAATGCCGAAAACTCATACCAGAGAAGTGGGGTCATTGGTGTGATACTTGACCATATGGTTTGGAAGCCTTTGGAACTGCTTTGTAACAAGGAATTGGAAATGTTTAAAGAACTAGGGTATACAAAGTCAAGAATGCTATAATTAGAGATTAGTAGGCAATTCTGGTGGATGTTTATAAGATGAGAATGCCTAACAATGTAGATAGTAAAGACCATAGCCAATAGGAATTGGATGCAAGGTCATTGTGTTATATTGTGATAAACAATTTGCCTAAATTCGTATTCATGTCTTAGTACTCTAAACCAGACAGGCTGAGTTTAAAGGTGGTAGGTGAATCATCTAGTGGAAGGAATTTCAAGGCAGTCAATAATTCAGGTGAGAGCATGGTTACTGCTTGCGTACTTTAGCCATGTTTACAGTGGGAACTGTGATGAAAAAGCACAGTGGAAAACTTCAGAAAAGCTTGTAGCTTGCCCATACAGGAACCATGTCTAATTCTGAGGCCAAGGAAAGTATGGCAGGACCACTAAGGAGAAACTAAATACTTGGCATCAGAACAGTGAGAAGGGTGCCTTGAGGCCATCTTAGAATGTGGGCAGACCCCATTTATCCCAGGCTTTCAGGTATAAGATTTTAACTAACTGGGAAGACTTGACTCTGAGAAGTAGATACTCCAGGTCTCTCCTCCTGCACAGAGGGAAGTGTACTCTCATGTTCAGTCACCTGGGCTCTCAGAGGCTACTGTAGCTGTGCTCCTAGAGACCTTCTCTTGACAGAAAACTTTGGAATCAAACACATTGTGCTAGTTTTGCAGAGATGCACAAAGTAAAAATGGTGGATCATGCAATCTTCTATACTAACTTCTAAGAGAAGCCTAGGAGGCCAGGCAGTGGTGGCAGGGTCAATTTCTCTTCAGGGAGCCTCATAAAGGAGGATGAGTAAAGCTATGACAGAAAAACCAAAGGTGGAACAGAGACCCCAGAAGTCAGATTCCAGGAACCAGAAACCTCTGACAGGAAATCGCAGGCAGGGAGCAGAGCCTGTCTAAGAGGTGGGCCTAGCAGGCTACAGCCAGAAAGGTAGTAGTGGCTGGGCTGCCAAAGCCCTTAGGGATGCATATCATCCGGCCATGTGATTCAGATCCAAAACATGGAGTTTCAAGATGAAATATTTACCTGGGTTTCAGACTTGTTTGCTCTGGTCCAATCCCTCCTCTGTATTTTCCTAGTCTGTCATTCTGAAATATGAACACTTACTCTGTACCACTGGGTACTGCGAGTTTATTACTTGATTTTTTTTTTATTTTAAAGGACTTCAAGGCTAACCAGTTGTGTCAAATCTCAGAGGAGGTGGTCTTGAACTTGGGCTTTTGAACAATGTTAGACTATTAAGAGTCTTGGAGATAGACCGAATGTGTTTTGTATTATAAGGAGGACATGGCAGTTGGGGTATTTGCTCCTTATGAAAGAGTTTGCCTTGTAAGAAAGAGGACCAAAGTTTGATCCCCCCCCTCCACAAAAAAAAAAATGAAGTACTGAGTGTGGCCATTTGCACTTACATTCCCAATGCTGAAGAAGTGGAAACTGGTGAATCTTTGGAGCTTACTGACCAGCCAGCTTAGCCTACTTGACAAGGTCCAGGCCCCTGAGACCTTGTCTCAAAAACAAAAACCAAACAGCAACAACAAAAAGATGACGGCACCCGAGGAACAACAATTGAGACAGTCCTTTAGCTTTACATAAGTGTGCACTCACACATGTGAACACACACACACACACACACACACACACACACATTTAAAAGAAAAAGATGAACATGAGCTTTTGGGCACCGAAAGAGACTGCTATGATTGAAGAGATGTGTTTGAGTGTCAGCAGGGGTGAATTTGTCATGGTTCACCATGGGAGTCGGCTTCAGCGGAGAAGCCCCAAGGTGGCTGGAGAAGCTCTAAGTGTGTCTTGGAGGAAAGTGGCAGCACCACTCCATAGGCTAGAAGTCTGGATGGAAGAAAAGCACAAGTACAGCACAGCTCCCCGCTTACCCTTCTTCCTCCTTATGCTCCCCTCCCTCACTTGTTTCCTCCTCTTCTTCGGGAATCCACCGCCCCCTACCATGATGGAACCCAAATCAGTAAATCCTGCCCAAGCAGGGATTAAAAGTATAATATACTTTTAATAATATAATATACTTTAATAACTCTCTTCTCTGATTTTATGATTAAAAAATGGAGTGAGATTAAATATTTAAAATGCTGTATATCTGAGATAATAGGACAATTTCCCTGATGAGATCATTATGCATTGTATAAGTGGATTGAAATGCCACATTTTATCATATAAATATGTGCAATTACCATGTATCAATTAAAGAAATATTTGAAACATTTCCACTTTAAAATAAATATAATTGGCTGGAGTGTCAACTGACTGCCAAAATTTTCTACAGCAATTTAAAACTATTCCTAAGAGCTTTAATTTCCATTATCACAGAGTTAAATGACAATGCCATCAAAATATCTGAACAACAGAACTGTACAGATTCCCTGCACAGTATTATAGGGCCCTTAATAGGGTGATGTAGAAATTGGGACCTGAGGGGTCCCTAACAAGCTAATATCAATTACTTTAAGCATTTATACATATATGATATTCAGGTGCTACAGCGGTTTGAAGTCTCAAATATTTGATATATTTGAATGCTTAATCACCAGAGAGTGGAATTCTTTGATATAATTAAAAAGATTAGAAGGTGTGGCTTTGTTGGAATACGTGTGGCCTTGTTGGAGGAAGTGTGCCACTTGTCACTTGGGTGGGCTTTGAGGTTTCAAAAGCCCATGCCAGGCCAAGGAGTGAGCATTCTACCCACAGCCCCATCTTCTCTCTGCCTATGGATCAGGATGTACCTCTGAGCTACGCTCCTGCATGGACTAATTCTCTGAAGCTTCAACGAAGAGCCCAATTAAGTGCTTTCTTTTAGAGTACCTTGGTCATGGTGTCTCTTCAAAGCAATAGAACAGTGACTAAGACAAATGTTTTGTAAAACTTTCAAATATTTTATCTCATTTGATACTTATCCCCAAAGACAGGCAATCCCAAACATTTTTCACTTTGGAAGATGAGTTCAGAGTCACTTGGTCCCAAGGTTCTGGAGCAGGTAAATGGCTGCCAGAACTTGATCCTAGTTTTTAACCTCAGAATCCTGGGCTCTGTTATTCAATAATTCCTACAAAAGAGGCTTACTTATATTTACAGAATAGTTCTGTAGTTTGAAGGAGTATCCAAAAAATATTAATAGATGACTTCAGTTTACTATAATTGAGAACAACTTTTATGACCAGTTTTACATTTTAATCAGAGTTCAATCAACATTTTGGCTTAGGCTCAAAATATTGTATAAAGTTTCCTGCTTATAGCATCCTACATATAACCCCCAAGCCTCTGTAAATATTTTGCTGATTAGCCACTAGCACTGGAGTGGTTAAATACATCCTTATGCAAAAATGCCACTCCGGACCACTCTTCAATTTCCCATTAAGTGAAAACATAACCTAGACTTAAGTAAAACCTCAGGAATGACATTAGATCACTTATCTCTACCATTTTCAATATCAACAAAATAAATTAGGGAACTCCATACATCACACACACATGCATGCACACATGCACTCATTCACACACACTCACACACGCACTCACACATGCAACACACTCACACACACATGTGCACTCACACTCATACACATGCACACACACACGCGCGCGTGCACACACCACGCACTCACATACACGCACACACTCACTCACACACCACCCTCTTGCTATCACACCGCAACAATGCAAGCCAGATTTCTTTATCATTTGCACCAGGAGGTCTTCATCAGATATTTCCCCAAACACTTATGCCATGTAACATCTGATGTGAGCTGCAGGATTAGTTTCTTAGAGACTAAATGTGCCTAATATCAACAGACTGAAACAGACCCACAGCTAAATACCTACCACAGAGCAGATAATTTCAGGGAAGCCCCAAATATACATTCAGCTCATGAATAAAACATTCCAGAAATATCTTTTGCCTTGATTTGATTCCATTAAAATCAACTTCAGAAAGAATATGTGAAAAATATCAAGCATTTACCAACTGTGTATCATGGGGTTTAACCATGAAGACAAATCCTTTCACTACGTGTAAGTTTTAAGTGGCACTCAAAGCGTTACATGGTCTGGGGTTGCTCCTGTATTTCTAGCCAGGCCTGATTCCTTACATTTATCTGTAGAGACATGGGGTGTCACATTAGTGGGAGTTTGTAAAGAGCTCTGTGTATAAGGGTTATTTCCAGAATTTGCCTCATAAGACTAAAACTGATTAAAAAAAAATTCCTATCAAACTCTCAGGATCCTCACTTGAGCTAATTTTAAACTTTTTGAACCTAGTTGCCTAAGTAAGGTCTATCAATTTATTTATTATGTTTACCCTGAAAATCAGCCCTTACCCCAAGTTCCCTTGAGTGTAGTTTTTGCTCAAAAATGAGGCTATAAATGCCTGTAGACTGCACAGGTCCCAGCATTGTTTGGTTGCAGTTCATTGTTTTATAATTGGGGTTCCTGGGGACAGGGCATTGTGGTTAGCAAATGCTTTCTCTGCTGTCATAATGAGCTCCTAGGGGATTCAGAGACTCACTTTTGGCACGTGCGGATTAAATTCCACAGCTCTGTGAATGGCCTCTACTGCATTCATCTCTGCTGTGCTCAGGCCCCGCCGAGATGCAGCCTCGGGAGAGAATCTGAAAAGCAGAAAGACAAACATCATGCAGTTGGGACCACTGCTTGGACAGCTACCCAGGGAGCAAGTATACATCAAGGGCCCCTATGAGCATAGTGAGCCAATGGCACAAGCTCTCCAAACTTCCTCTACAGGGGACCTCTGAGCGACCCCTTCCACCAAGACCAACAAAAACCCCAGCAGAAGCATAAAGCGTGCTTACATTGAATGATTCAGCTGTCAACTCACTGTCTAAATAGCTAATCTACATTTTCTGCAAGGTACTGCTTCGGTGGGAGCAGAGGGAGGACTGACTAGGGCAGACAGTGTAGGAAAAAGAGAAAACTAGGTTACAGAAGAGCTCACTGGGTTAAAAACAGAACTGGGGGGATTTAAGGGAGGCTCCCAACCCAATGTCAGTGCTGTGGTGGAGGCTAATGGCCACGGCTCCAGCCACAG
>LOEQ01000437.1:272042-282970 GCA_001685075.1 Bramus lutescens | reverse complement strand
ATATCCAAAGGATGCTCAATTGTGCCACAGGGACATGTGCTCAACTATGTTCATAGCAGCATTGTTTGTCATAGGCATAACCTGGAAACAATCCAAATGCCCTTTGACCAAAGAATGGATAAGGAAAATGTGTCACATTTACACAATGGAGTACTACACAGCAGAAAAAATAATGACATCTTGAATTTTGTAGGCAAATGGAGCTAGAAAACATTATTTTGGGTAAGGTAACCCAGATCCAGAAAGACAATTATCACATGTATTCACTCATAAGTGGTTTTTAAACATAAAGCAAAGAAAATAAGTCCACAAATCACAATCCCTAGACAACAAGAACCTAGACAACAATGAGGACCCTAAGAGAAACTTACATAGATCTAATCTACATGGGAAGTAGAAAAAGACAAGCAGTAAATTGCGAACATGGGGACCTTGGGAGAAGGGGGGAGGGCAGAGGCAGGGAGGTGAGCAGAGAAAAATGTAGAGCTCAATAAAAATCAATTAAGAAAAAAAATGGGGGATTTCTTACACAGGCATACTGGTCACAACCCCAGCTTGCACATGCTCTCTTTTGCATCAGCATGGCAAGTTGACTATCCACTTCAGTTCATTTCACGCCTCCAGGAAGTAGCTCCTCCCATCTTGCTGGGTGAAGTAGCCTTTCCACCTCCGATTAAAACTACTCCCACAATCCCTATTCCTTCCTGTGGCTGTTTCTTCCCATATTTACTTAATTGGTGTTCTGTAGAAAGTAAAGGCTGTGTAATTTCAGTTCTTTGTAACCACAACACAAAGCAATGTCTGAAACATACTTAGTAATCAGTGTTTACTGAACAAAATCTAAATTAATGTATCCACAAATTTGACAACATTCCTATCGAATCTCACTCCTGAAAGACAAAAGTAATCACTGCTGATGGCAGCTTAAGAGGGAACCATGAACGGCTTTATTTCTTAAGATGTGTGTCTTGCAATTATCTTCGCCTGCAGTGTCCCAACAGGACGTGTGACAAGTTGATAGTACTCTTATCACGATGCCTGCTTGAAAGAGCAGCAGAAAGAATTGGGCAGGGGAGAAAACAGTGAAGGTTGAAACAGAATGAAAAGAAGAAGATGCTTCATCCTGAAACAAGGAAGGTGACCACACCTCTTCTGGCTCCTCTTAACCTTTTACTGGAATGCTGCTAAAAGGAGGTCATTTAAGGAAGAATGACTCTAGAATTTTCCAGTTATAAAGGGCTCATGAGAGCAAAAGTTCAATGCAGTAATCTTGAAGAAGAATTCATGGAACGAAACTTCAGATAAAACAATTCAAGAGGCCAATCACTTTGATCTCATTTTTTTGTTCATCTACCAATGATAATGATCAAGATGTGGTTTAATGGATCATTACTGTGATCAAGATGTGGTTTAAAGGGTCATTACTGTTCTTATGCATGAGATAGGTCAAATGGGGGTCAACTCTCTTATCTATGGTCTAAAAAGCTTTGAAGGACAGCATCCAGCAGATAAAACCAACTGACTCACAGATGATAGTACCCCATAATGGCATCTCCATTTCCGATTCATTCATTAACAACAGATGTTTCAAATGTCTACTCCATTATTCAGGGGCCCAAGAAAACAGGACATAGAGCTTGTTCTCAAAGACATTCTTTCTCTACACGGTCTGTGGTGAGTTCAAAGTAAGTGCACCCAGTACTGGCTAACCTTCATCAGATATATCATATACGGGGTGTACACACACACATTACATAACACCTTTCTATACTAGAGTAAAAACAAAGTGACATGGAATAGGTCACATTAATCCCTGAATCCAGATGCACCTAAAAGTATCTTCTACGTAATATCTTTTAATAGATCTTTGATGAAATTTGAAAAAGTTAACCCACTAATTCTCTGTGATCCAGTATCAACTACAGGCTGAATAACTATGCTCCAAAGTCCAAAACTTTTAAGCACAATTCAAAAAGCTTTGGATTTTAGAAATTTTCAGACTAGGGACCACTCAATTAGGCAAAAATTGTAAACTGCAGACTAAAAGTCTCCAAATGTAACACACACCTGGTTCCAAGCATTTCAGATATGGTATCCCATGTCCCTCCTCTTGTCTGGCAACAAACTGACATCACCTCCGTGAGACTCACTTTAAGTTCACATTACCTCAACAAAGGCAGCGTTCACAGATTCTCCTAGAGCCCTAAACCAACAAGTAGAAAGGAAAAACTAAAGGAGAAACTGGTTGCCTGTTTCACTTCCATAACTGTTTATGGCCTGTAGAACGCTATTACTGCCCTGTTATATGATGCTATCATCCATGCAGACTGACTCAGAAGACTTTCTACCTTTACTCCTATTCACGGTATGATGGAAACAACAGCGATGTAAAATCCGATCCTTAAAATCTTGTTGTTGTTAGTCCCAGGCAGTGTGAGGTCTTTTTGCCCCACCTTCAAGAAAGTTAATCCAAAGTCCCCTTTCAACCAAAGAGGGAAGTTCACTGAAGAAATAAAAAGGATTGATATACAAAAACCTCGAAAAATGTGCCATCTGGGATTTCAATGATTCAATCGGGAAATTCTACATGGCCTTAGTAATTTTGGGCAGGGGGAAGAGCAAGGAACATGCGTTCAGCTACACCCAGAAAAATTCATCTTATGCTGCAAAGCCAAACACCAGATGTGATTTGCAACTTTTGGACTGAATTACCCTAGAAGTTCTGTCAAAGGGCCCTTCTGTGGCTGGTGCCTTGGAGCCAAACACGGCAGTTTCAGTGATGGTAATGGCTGGCTGGGGAGGAATGTGACCTTGGAAAATTATGATTACTGGGCAATAAGGATTACCAAAGCCAACATAAATTTAGGGGTGTTGTGAGTGTGCCAGCTATGTGAATTACAGATGTATGCGCTTATGAACACTCTTCTCCATCATCAGAGACAGAATTTCCTCATGCATGCAACCCTTGTTGAAATGACATTCATTATCAGAGCTCATGCTTATTACATACATGGCCCATCATCTGACAGTCTATCGTTTGTTCTAAGTGATCTCAAAGGCCTAGTCTGCTTGGCAGTCTTACCTCCGGTATCCAAATCAGGAGGGCACCTAGTCCAAAGCTCTGCAGGCCTATCGCTCTCAGTGACTTATGCTTCTAAGACTGAAGCCACAGCTCATGGTATCAGTGGTGATGATTATTTTCAGGTCTGAAGATCAATTGGCTCATTGACCCATCTTTACACTAAAATTCTCTTTAATCAGTTGCCTAACATACTTGATCTTTTCAAGTATGTGGAGCTGGACAAGGTTTAGAGTCACTAAAAGAGATGGACAATGCTTCAACCTTCATCTGCTAAAACAGCCTAATTTTGTGGTGAATGTTTCAGATGTTGTATGTGTGCAGTAGCCAACCCTGAGTCTACTGTTTGACTGCAGTGCTCTATTTCCAAGGTCTGAACAATCCAACGATGATGACAATGGAACTTACTCACTGTTTCTCTGACACCTCAGACACCTGTTGTCTTCAAAGACAAACAGAAAACAGACTAACCACAAAGGCAGGATGTCTGGTGACCATTTCAGAGCAACTGTGACAATGGTCAGATAGTGTGTGCTAGCTACAAGGGCTTGGACAATGAACAAACCGACTTCAAAAGGACTAGCAAAGGCTTGTGCGCTGAAATCTCAGCACAGAAGGACTTCTCTTTATGGCCTGTGCTCTCATTCTGTTGAGATGAAAGTATCCCCTCTAGTCAGACCATGCACTGTTCTGGACATACCTTTGTAAAAATCAGCTGGCAGGCAATAAGGCTAATTTAGAGTGGGCTCAATGTTATTAGTAATTGTTGCATTTATACAGTTTCGACTACTAAAAAGGTAGCTTTTTCTTATAGGGAAGTTTATGTCCCTAAATGTGGGACAACCACTAAAAAGGTAATAGTGTAAATGTCCAAAAGAGCTGTGTTTCCTTCATGCACATTGCCATAAGGCTGGAGAGCTAGGACTCTGTTGTGCTTTGACTGTGAAATGTCCCCACAAGCTCATGTGTTTAAACACTTATGTCTCTATCTAGTGTTGTTTGGGGAGGTTTTAGAACCTTTAGGGCATGGGGCCTACTTGCTAAACATAGACCACCAGCTGCAGACCTTTGATGGTTCTAACCCATCCCCACTTTCAGTCTAAATGCTCTGCTTCTTGATTCTCCAAGATGCAAGAAATGGCAGCAGTAAGCTGCATCTCCACAAACCAAGCAGCTGCACCACACCTTCCCCACATGGCAGAGTGCAGCCGTGAGACAAAATAAAGCCTTGCTCCCTTTAGCGGCTTCTGAAAGGTATTTTTCTCATACCAATGAGAAAAATGACTAATATTGAATCCACAAGAGCCAAAATCAATAACACTTCTATTTATAACATTCCAAGATTTTTAAGAAATATTTTTAAGTGAACCTAAGCAATTCTGTTTTTATAATTACATATCTCTATATATGTTCTATTATCTCTATAATTAATTTCTATAATAGGCCACACCAGGCTTTGTGGGGGGGGGAACAGCATTGGCTCTTATCCTCATATTTAAACTGCCATTTTAGACATAGCTTTCTATTGATATGAGGTTGATCAAATCTAGAAAAAGTGGGGAGCAGTGAGCTGGTCTCCATAGAACCACTAATAGTTTCTCAACTCCTAATCTGTGTTACATAGCTCTCACTACTAAGATGAATTCTACTTCTTTACCTCTCATGGGAAACTATCTGCTGTGTTAACTTGAACAAGTTACTGAACCTCTGGGCATTGATTCCATTTCTGCTGTGGAAGAATGCTCTTGTACACTGTAAAGATTTGTCACTCATATTGGTTTACTAGAACACTGATTGGCCAGTAGCCAGGCAGGAAGTATAGGTGGGACAACCAGCCTAGGAGAATTCTGGGAAGAAGAAAAACAGAGAGACAGTCATCAGGCAGATGTAGAAGAAGCAAGATGAGAATTGCTGCACTGAAAAAAAGTTCCAAGCCATGTGACTAAAGATAGACAAGAATTATGGGTTAATTTAAGTTGTAAGAGCAAGTTAACAATAATCCCAAGCTAATAGGTCAAACAGTTTATAATCAATATAAGCCTCTGTGTGTTTCTTTGGTACTGAATGGACTGGGTGGGACAGAAACTCTGTCTACAAATGGTGCCCAAACGCTTGGCAAAATTTTCACATAAAGCCTGAGAAAGCTTTAAAGGTGGATTAATCAAACCTATATATTTTGAAAATGCCTTGACTTCAAAATTTAAGATTAAAGATATGTTACTTTGGAGAAGAGGTCTTGCTTTTGTTTCCACAGAGACAAAGTACCAAACAATGTGGCTAAACATAGACAAGAATTATGGGTTTAATTTAAGTTGTAAGAGCATGTTCATAATAACACCAAGCTAACAGGCCAAATAGTTTATAATTATTATAATCTTTTGTGTGTTTCTTTGAGACTGACTGGCTGTAGGACCAGGCGAGACAGAAACTCTGCCTACACATTTCCACATAAGGAACGGAGATGTAGAAGGTTAAGTACTCCATCCATGATGCCTTTTGGAATCCCCAGGGATCATTAACCAAAAACAACTTATCTAAATGCTTCTAAATGTATTGCAAAGTCAGCACAGGCACACCTATTGGTGCTATGAGAGTCTACTAAAGTTGAAATGCACAGATTATGATGAAAAAGATGCATACATTCTTTTCAACACTACCATCTTAAGCTTCGAGACTAATGTTTTCAACTGAGGTGGCTTATACATTTCCTTGAAAGATGATCCAAAGGCTGTAGTAGCTTTCACAATGAGTTCTAAAAGAGTTTCTCATGACTTCATAACAGTGAAAATATTCCATGTTCAAATTAAATTAATGTTATATATAAAATCCTTTTAGTAATAAATTAAACAGATTGATTGGAGATGGAAAGCCATATTTTTGAAGATAGAATCAGAAAGGTAAGCAAATATAGATATACCTATTTCCTAAAGAATGATTAAAAGGCAATTTAGCATTACTGAAACTCTGCAACACTGTCCTGTCGGGGACCAGCCTCAACAAAAACAGCTCTTACCAGAGTATGGGAATGGGGATCGGAAAAATAAGTAAAGAATACAAAAATATGAGTAGAATAATAAAAAAGAAAACATAGGATAGTATCAAGAGGGAGTTCCACTGAAATCACCCATGTTTAATTTTCCATACACTTTCATATGCTAATACAAAAGGGGGAAGAAGACAACAAAAGACTTCTTTAACATGATACAAAAGACAACTCGAACAGTAAATTGCTTCAGCACTTTGAGACATTAAGTCATTAGCATTCTGTTGTTTATGAAGTGAAGCCACCCTAGACCAAGTATCCTGAAGGCAACTATTCCCCAGGTAACCTCCTATTACAGAAGAAGGAACAGAGGTATGCTCACATATCCTGACCATCTGTCACGTGGAGTGGATCCACATATATGAGCCATCTTAGTGTCAAAAGAACCAAATAACGACATCCTGAGTCAGGATGTGTAGCCCTAATTGTTGTCATCAATTTTGAGCAACCTCCAAACTCTCTGACCATCAGACAAGGTGGAAGTAGGCTAACATTTTTGGGCCTCCACATTGCCCCAGCCAACATAGTTCATGCCTTTGTTCGAGAAGCAGAGTTGACCAATGTAGCAAGACTCACATTTATAAAAAATACATGAATTTTAGATCTGACTGACCTTACCTGTATTTGAATCCCAGATCTACAGTTGTCTAGGAATGTGTGTCCTTTCAAGTTACATAAAGTCACAACACCTCAGTTTCTACAGCTGCTGAAATGGAATAACCAACTCCTTTCAGGGTTACTGTGAGGGTATAGCTAACGTGTATAACATGTTTGAAAAATGATAGGGCAAAAAAAAAACATGGTAATATTTTTAAAAGTTACAAATACTGCCCCAAATAGATAGTAAGTGATGGTGAACAGGGTAGGCCTAGAATAGACACCCATGGCTTTTATCATTGACATTCTCTTTCTTATAACATTTACAACATTTTAAACAATGATTGTTCACAATTGATCTCCTTTTTCTTATACTTTATGTCTTTACTTTGAAAATTTAGGGGATTCCTGTGAACAAGATACTTCTTAGACACAGCACAACCCTAGATGAGCTAACAGTGCTTGCCAAATACACAGTCATATATGAAAGCTTCGACAACGTCTAAGACCAACATTTTATGAGAACCCAACATATGGTAGCTGTTACAGCTGCTGCTGTTACTTTAGTCATCGTGTGGAGTATGGAAATGACAAGGCAGCATTTGAGACAAAAGTTTAGAGTAGTAAAGCATGAGACATTATCTCAGTGACAAAATCAAAACTAGAATGCAGATCACAAGGCAGTGTGACAAAGCAATCTGTAATCCTAGAAAAGACAGTTTTCCAAAGGCTCCATTGTAAGAAGAATTTGTGAGTATCAAGGATTTTCAAACTCAAAACTTTCAAAGTCAAACTTTCTTCTTTTTGTAATAGTAAAGAAGAATAAGGCAAGGGGAAATACATTTTGTCCTCTTCTTTTTCCCAAAGCCTGTTATTTCTTAGGGTTTTTTTTTTCCCTCCCCATTCTTGCCATTTTTCGAAATCCCCTTTGCAAAGGTCAGAAAAGCATCACTAATCCCTTCATATCACTTCCCAGAACATGACTTATAAAACTTAGCCACTTAACAAACAATAAAGGACTGCTGCACCCATAAACCATCCAGAAACAGCTATCCAACCAGTACATTCCAACTTGCAGAGATAACATAATCCTGTTGTTTTGGGTGTGACTCTATGAGAGGGATGGGGGGCTACAATTCAAAATGCTGTCTCTAGCAACTTAGATAAGAATGACTGAACTTGAACCAGGGCAAAACACAGGATGCCCCACAAGCTGTCTACTCCAAGCGCTCCAAAGTACTTGCTTCCTTGTCCCGGGCCAGATAAAGGGGCAGCAGCTTAGTCAAGATCCTTTAGGTCTCTAAAAAAAAGCATTGGGGGATGAACTTGAAAGAACCATGCCATGCGATGGGATAAAGACCAGGAGACATGCTTTTCCACAGTCTTCAGTGTCTGTAGCTCACCCTCAAGAACACAACTGCAGCAGCCACTTCATTATATTTCTGTCAATGACAGAAGCACTAGCCAAGGCAGCACCGAAACTCCCCTCAGAGTTCAGTGGGGTTAGGTCATCTGCACTTTATTGACAACTGGTGAACTCAGAGCCTCTAATGAGGCACCTCAGCAAACTATGTGTCCTGCCACCAATGAGACTGTTTTTCCATGAATAATGAACAAGAACATCATTTCTGTTGCCAGGTACACAACATAAACAAAGCTCAACATGGGCCTTGATAGAGTGATTTTGTCCATTTGAAATAAGGGAATTTTTCAAAGTGCAAGCCAAGTCTTAGTAAAGGGTGGGACAGGCTGTTGTAACAAGTAATACAAACATATGTTATCAGAATTTAATAAATCAATTTTTGATTGTTGGAGAGTGGGGGCTGTACAGTGGGATACATTGAGACAATGAACAAATCCAAGTGAGTTCATTTCTTTATTTGGCCATCAGTTTTATAACACAAAGCTGATGATTTCTATAGTGAACTGAGATCTTCATGAAATGAGTCTTGAGACTTGTGATCTCAAAGGCTTTCTCAGTTAAAGCTTTGCTTCTTAAGGCGTATCAGATTGAGTGCAGGTCAGAACTCATGATGAGAACACGACCTTTGCATTGAAGTCCATTGCCAGGTAGACCCATGGCATAAGACTAACTCCTTTGGTACTAAAAGACACTCACTATATGAACATTCTGCCTACAGCGATGTATAAGTTACATCGAAGCTTCAACTGAATGGTGAGATTCTGGAGAATAAACAGAATAAAAATGAGCTGATGTGAAAGCCAAACAGTCTTCAGTTTGTTTACCTTAAAGTATTCCACAAATATGTTAAAAATCAGTTCCACACTAAGCCATGTATATCTTGTTACATGAGATGTACATATCTACACAGGCAAAGGATGCCATCACTGGCTGAAGGCTTTTAGTTCTCATCATTCTCAGCAAGATTTTGAGGAAAACAAACAAAAACAGGCTCATAACTGAGCTTAGTTTCCTCAACAGCAGGGGCTAACAAAACCATCCCTTAGGAACAGTTTGTGGGTCAAAAATAAAATCCAAATGACATAATTTGCTCTCTGTGTTTGAAGAATACCAGGAAATCTGTGATCTGAATAATTCTTAAATGGACTAATGAAACTTACTAAAGAAAGAATTTTTGCGATGCAAACAATTGTTATTTAGTTAGTATAAGTAATTATACCTTAATATCAAACTTATAAGTGAACACATTTTATGGAGAAAATTATTGAAATAAGTCAGAAGGGTATGGTGTTTTACAGAGAATCTAAGCATAGCAGGTAAATATGTATATAATTTTTATACTATGAATCAAATACACAGATACCATGACAGACAGAATAGTTCTAAGTTCTTTAGACTGTACCAGTTTCTTTCCCTGACTCACTAGTAACAGGCAAAGTAGAATAAGTTCACAAGGAATTAACTAGAATGGCGAAGGATCTTCAAAGGCATTGTGCAAAGAAATGTGCAGCTGTTATTGAGGAAGACCTGTGGGAAAGGGATCATGAGTGGGTCTTCATCACTGTCACCTGTGCATGGCAACTAGCTGTTCTCCATTGTTCTAGAGCATCAACATCACTACCAATAGTGACCGCAGTGAACCTGCAAGGTGTCATGGGAAGACCTTGGTGCTGCCCAACTCCATAGTGCTGTCCCTTGATCAGGAGGGGATCAAGGGAAGACACACAGCTGCCAGGGTGTGAGCGTATCAGCAGAGTGTGTGGGAAGTAAGGCTAAGAGTGGAGCACAAGTCACTTAAAGTTTCTGCCCTGGTCCACGCTAAATTGAAGGCGCTAGAAAATAGCCATCAAACGCCATAGGTGATAATTCTTAGACTGTTCTCTAAGTCCCACTTGAAATTGTCATTCCTATCTAATCAGTGGATTATATATCAAGGAGAAAGGAGTTCTCAAATGCATAAAAATACCCAAGGACTTACCATCATACTTTGCTAAGACTGCCTGGACATCGGCATAAGCTTGGAGCTCCAGAAGGGCTTCTAGAAGGTTTTCATGGATATTGAACATGCTTAGGAGGGGGAATTCCTTCATTAACTAGGAACCAAGAGACCAGAGGAATAATTAATATACATGCCTTATATTTTCATATTTATACTTAAGGAATATAACATTTGTGCAGTAAACGGATTTCTAAGGTTGAGTATTTTAAGAACTAGTACTCGAGGCTAGGGGAAATGGCTTAGTTGGTAAAGTGCTTGCCATGTAACTTTAAGGACTGAGTTCAATCTCCAGAACCTTACGAAAAACAAAGCAAACACACAGCTCCAGTGTATGACTGCAATCTCAGTGCTGTGCTGGAGAGGCAGTCAGAATCCTGGGGCTTGCTGGCCAGCTAGTTCAGCTGAATCAGTAAGCTTGATGTTCAGTGAGAACCCCTATCTCAAAAAAAAAAACAGGAAAGGAAAGGAAGGAGAGAGGGCAGAAGAGAAGGAGGGAAGGAAGAAGGGAAAGAGGGAGGAGTGCAGGCAGGCAGAAAACGAGATACCAGACATTGTCCTCTGTCTTTCACACGCACATGCACACACACAAATCTGTACACATAGAAAAAGAATATTTATTTTTACAGTATAACTGATACTTAACTATCATATATTTGTATAATATAAAAATATAAGGACTAAGAAGATGGCTGGTTGGGGCGGTGCTTAGAGTGTGACCCTCATCAGCCTGCTTGTGTGAGTCAGCACTGAGGAGGCAGAGACAGGAGGAGTACCCTGGCACTTGCTG
>LOEQ01000437.1:225090-247871 GCA_001685075.1 Bramus lutescens | reverse complement strand
TCTCTCTCTCTCTCTCTCTCTCTCTCTCTCTCTCTCTCTCTCTCTCTGTCCCAGACTTTCTCTTTAAACCTATATATGGGCTAGATCAGTAAGTAGAATTGTAGATAGAAAATAATGTTAAACCAAAAGCTAATCACACTAAATACAGGATGGATATGGTGATTTTAAGCATATGAAATTTTATATGTGTACACAGAAAATAAGCAAGAAAGATGAAGGAAAAAATGAAATTAAAATAGCCAGAACTTGCTTTTCCTATGGAAATGCTTAAGCACATAATAAGATCACTGGAATGTATTCCTCTGTGTAATATGTCTGCTCCAGGTTAATCAAGGCTAAGAATATGTAAGAAGAAGAGGAGGAGGAAGAGGAAAGGGAGGGGGAGGAGAAGGAGGAGAAAAAGGGAGAGGGGAGGAGGAGAGAAGAAAGAAGATAAGGACTGAATGCAGCTAGACTAGGTTAAGATGGACAAAGGAACAGTCATCCGTTGTTAAGGTCCCAACTCCACCAGCCAGAGTGACTGGCAGTGTTTCTTTGCTGTATCAGGGAATGGAATTTCTGCAAGCTGAAAAGCTTTAAGAACATTCATGTCTCCAAAGAAATCTCCCAGTCTTAAAATTAGCTCTTATGTGATATAAAAGTTTTTTTTTTTAATTCTCTCTTCTGTTAAAAGAATTCCATCATGGATGAACACATATTTCCTTCATAATCTTCCTCCCCTATCCCTGTCCTCCAGTCTGGGACTGTCCAGCTGTTTAATGGAGTAGCAGATCCAAGCATGGGAAGCACACACCTCGCTTGGGCCTTCGCACTGCTGTGCTGCAAACTATAAAAAGAACCGGGTGAACCTGGAGCCCACCCATGCCCCATGCTCCACAGACAGCCTGAAATTCATGGGAACAGCAGCCTTCCAGAGGCAAGCCAAGAATGCACAGGCCTATGCACAGCCCGTGAGCTCAAAACTGAGCAAGATGCCGCCACTGTCATCCAGTTCCTGGGTTTTTGCTCTTACAAAGGCTCTTAGTTATGTATTCTAATTAAGGAATACAGTAGAAGAATGAGGGGCAGGGATGGTTAAAGAAAAAGGAATGAATGAAATGTTGACAAGGGACTTTTGAGATTTTTTTAAAAAAGAAAATTACAGATGCAATTCACAATTGATGTCAGCTTTTTTATGAAAAATAATTCTTACTAATAATGACAACAACCAAAAATAGAGACAAAGTCCCTTAAACCATTACATGTTGCTTTTCTTTGTTGTTCTTCCTTAAATTTTATTTTTTCTTATTACAGTTTTAGCACATGGACTGGAACCCAGGGACTCCTCCATGCTCTGGGTGTGCTCTGCCAATAAACCAAATCGCAATGCCTTTTGTCTTCTTTTTTTTTTTTTAATCTAAACAGGCTCTTTGTCTGAATGTATGCCTGCTCTTTGCCTGAATGTATGCCTGCTGACCAGAAGAGGGCATCAGATTGTGAGCCACCATATGGCTGGGAATTGAACTCAGGACCTCTGAAAGAGCAGCCAGGGCTCTCAACTGCTGAGCCATCTCTCCAGCCCATCTTCTTAGTTCTTATGATAACTGCAACTAATAAAGTACCCTGGTTCTCAAGAATCTAGGGAAAGTTATTGAAATTGCTACAGTAGGATTAGTTTATTGTACTAAATTTGAATATAACATTTTGACCCACAATTCATTTCCTAGTAACTACACACTGAAAAAGTAAATCTCCTAGCCTTCTGCAGAAGACGGGCAGAAAGACTGGCTTCGGGCACAAGCAGAGTGGATGACCACAATGAAGTGGTGTGCTGCATACACAACTGGGAAGCAGGGCGTATCAGCTCACAAAGATAGTGGCGTCATTCATGAGACCTGTGCAAGAGCCAGCCAGACAAAACCCCAATATGGGATGAGTAGACACCAAGTCCCATGAAATTGGGGGTGGATAGAGAAGGAACCAGAGCAGAGGGAAAAGGGAATAAATTCAATAAAACACACACAATATGTGTATATGAAATCCTCAAGTAATAAAAATAATTAAATTACTGGACACTAAAATATCTTGAAACAAGATTTAAAAAAATATAAAAATAAATAAATAAACTAAAATGGCTAATCTCATTATTGGTTTCCCCCAACAGTCTCAAAGGTTGACTAAAAGATACCTACTGAGATTCTTAAAATTATGCCAGCCACCCTATAGTAAATGAATGTATTATCCCGTTTAAATCTTACAGGACTCATACAAGGTTATTGTGAAAACCACTGTTACCTTACAGATAAGGAAAACAGAGGGCAGAAATGAATTAAAATGCCCCAGGTTGTTCGTCCTGTCAGTTGGGACCTGGTTTTGCCACCCATGAGACTCCTGTGTTATTACTGGTTCTGCATTCAAGGTCTATTCTGTCAGGAGCATTGCTGCCATGCTCAAGCATCAATGTAAACTCACATCTCTCATCATTTTCACAGCTTCTCTGGTCCGCCCCAGTCTCCGGGCACACATTGCCAGCCTTCTCTTGATATAGACCAAGACATTGGTGTCTCGTCCTGAGAAAGGAGAGATAAAAAACATTAACATTTAAAAAAAATCAGCAAAAACCAAGAGCTTTAAGTTAACCAGCAAGAAAAATGCAGAAGCCCATTTGCTTACCCTTAAATAGATCCCTCAAGGAGGACAGTTTGCTCTTTTGGCCTTTCCTACTGCCAAGAGCACAAAGAACTAATTTTGTTAATAATAGAATGAATACAGAGTAAAGCAAAAGTATTTAGATGCCCAAAGGCCAAAATCATGACTGTTTACCTAATCTGTGCTTTTGAGTTAGTTGAATATTTGATAATAAATAAAATCTCTGTCACACAGGCCTAAGAAAATGAATACACTGACATTGCAAGAAGTTCACAAGCAAAAATCTCATGTTCCACAAGTGTGCATGCTTTTAGTAAAGATACAGAGGTGAACCTCAGGCTGCATCCTGATGAACTATTTTTTCCCGTTCCTGACATTAACTCTGGAGAAGCCTCATCTTGAACTTCTGGTTCATATTACTCTTTCTCTAACACTAGTGACATCATAATTATCTCCAGGTCCCCAAAAACAGTTGGTTTTAGATGGCAATATAACACATTCCAGATATGACAATAGAGCATGCACAAAATGAAAAACTACCCTAGTGTCAGAGAAAGCACTGACAAGCTACACAGTTATAACAATAGCCACTAAAACGGCCCTAATAAAGTATATTAGCAACTTCTTAGCTTAATCTTTTATTTAATTATGTATTTTGGATGTGTTTTCAGACCAGTGAGAACATGCATATGCTTAATCCTCAATAAAATTACCATGTTTGAGAAAAATATGACACACCTGTTATGGATTAAGTACATGTAGATACTCCGCTATAAAGATGTTGAGACCAAAGTCTGAACATTTCAAGTTTTAAACAATGAGAACAAGATGTGTGCTGAAAAACTGCCAAGTACCTACAAATTACTTTAAAGACGTGATTATATTTTTGGATAGATTTAGGCAACAGGTTGAAAGGATTTAATTTAGAGAAGAAAAGAAAGAAAATGTTTTATGTTACAGTATAGGTTGTGTAATTTATGTATTAATTAACATTTAGTTCACAAAATAGACGTTTACTGCACATCTTCAAAATACACTGTTATATTTTTATAAGGATCAGAGACCTTATTGCTGTATCTACTAACTGCAGAATAAAACCAAACGTGTGTGTCGACAGCACGTGTGGACATGCTCCCACACGTACGGACCATAATGTAATGACACTGCTGGCACCTGAGACCAGAGACTGAGTCAGTCAGGGTCTATACCAAATCCAAGTTTAATATTAAAATTTAATTATATAATATCAAGTATGAAGGACACAGATACCCCTACTTTCCAAACTAAAGGAGAGGGAGATGAAGTGAGAGAAATTCTACCTAAAGGAAACAACTCACATTTTTGTCAGACCATGAAAACCCTTTTCTCCCACAAGGATCCTGGATTTCTGTTTAAATAATCAACCAAGATGAGCCCAGGGGCTCAGGGGACTCCAGGAATTACTCTGTCCTACTTCTATACTGTTCCCAGAAAGCATCAGAGATTCTCAGGTTGGTTACTGAAATAAAGGGCCTCAGCCTTTAAGGAGTTATCTTTAAAAATGTATTATTTTAATAAAATATCAATAATTAGGAACTCATGGTGCTTCCTCAAAGACAATACTAATGCTTTTTAAATAACTAAATGTTGATAGACTATAACCAATAAAAAAGTTATATTCTAAATTTCCTTTTCAACCATGTTTTTACACATGCAATGTGAAACTTAGAAGAAAACATTTTTATGATACTAACAACAAAAGCTGGACTTAAAGTTATGAGATGGAGTAGCAACAGCCAAGCAGAAGAACTATGTATGAATTCTGGGGAGAAATGAGCATTAACAGTTATTGTGGTGGGAGCTACATGGGAGGATCTGAAGAAAGGAAAGGGAAGGGGGAAGTGATGGAATTATAATCTCAAAACACTGCTTAAAAAGTGATTAATGCTTGTTTATGGCAATGAAATTCTGGGGGCACAAATAAGAATGTGAACACAATGACAACCAAGTTAGCTGTGTCCTAAGTGCCTTGTCTAACAGAATCCAGGTCTGTGCTGGACTGAACCTTTGTTCTTGCTAACATTTTACCATTCTAATTCCCCAGTGCATCACCCAGGAGGAAACCTTACTGTGTTGAGCTTCATACTGGGAGCCATGGTGCTGTAGCTGCTGAGAACGTCGATAGCAACCATCTCCAGCCTTCAGGGCCTGCTTAAAGAGTTTTTCTGCTTCAGCAATAGTTGTGGCTTCTTCTTCGGCCAAGAGAATATAAGCAGTTGCACACCTGTCCATTCAGACATTACAAATTACAAATCCAAGGCCACTGAGTAGACTGTGGGAGTTCATGCAGAAGGGTAAGGAGTTACACCAAACATGCAGCATGACCAACGGTTTCATGCACCTGTTTGTAGCTGCTGACACAGTAATGGTACAAAAGAAACACCTATAGTTTAGCTTAAGAGGTAGGATGCGAAGTGTTAAGAGCAAGGGGCTCATATATGACTTGGCCCCTTATTAATGTGTCACTGGGGCAAGGTATCACTCTGCCTCCCTGATGTACATCATGGGATCTATTCAGTGTCTTTGTGAAGGTTCAATAAAATGCAGTCTGGGAAGTGCTCGGTGTAGCAGCGTCAGCACCAAGGACATACCCGTTGAATGTCACCTAATGACGATGAGTATAAGAGCTACTAGTGAATGTCTCCTTCCAACACTTGGAGAGTGACATATAAGCTTCCTTTTGTTTACTAGATACAGATTATTTTCAAGTCAATAATTTCTTCAGAGTGTAAAACTCATTAACTCATGTTACTGACTGAAAAAAAAAAACAAAATGAAACAGTGCTTGGAAATCCCACGGCAGCACTGATTTTTGGCGTCAGAGAACACAAGAAGAACCTGCAAAAGTAGCTTCTGAAAAGTTCAAACTCTGACGCAGCCAAGGTCCCTAAGAAGAGTCCATTCTCCTGCCTCCAACAACAAGCTAGCATTTGCTGCTGTATGTACAGTAAACACTATACCCGGCACTAAACATCACCTCATATAACCCTTCCAACAACCCTCTGAGGTAGGAAGCCAGAAGGGATATGCAGTTAACTCAGCAACACAGGAGGCTTTTAGAGATGCAAACCTTCCAAATCATACAGAGAACAGCCCACTGACAGAGAAATGGAGAGTCTGAGGGGATGATGAGGCCAGAACAGACAACAGTGGTGTTGATCCACACTCATCCCTTCTCTCTCCTTGTCAAGTTCTCTGTGGCCATTGCCCTATTTCTCTCCATCAGACCACAAGAGAGGATATAAACAGAAATTAAAACTGTTACTGTGTGAAAACTGCAAAACCAGCTGGGAGAAAGTATGAACTTGACAGATAATACTAGGTTTGGGTCCATCTGATCGATCCTTGGGGGTTGAGGGGAGACTTGCAAATTCTTTACCCCATCCGTTAATTTCAAATAAGAACCATCAGTGCAGTTTTAGCTAAATATGGAAAGGTAGGGAGAAAATACCTAAAATAAAAAAGCTAGAAAAGCAATTACTATGGAGGGCAGAATACATGACTTGGGAAGAACAACAGCAATGCTAAAACTGTCTCATGATTTACTGAGAGGAATTACTTGGGTAGGCATCAGAGGAAATACTGAAGGCCTCAGGCGCCCACATATTAATATGAGTTTAAGTAGCAAACTGAATGTTGAGATAATAGTAACTGTAGACACAATATCAAAGGAACTAGATATAGGATTGCAGCTGGTGGATTGGGAGCTCATGAATAGTTGGGGCTAGACTGCTGGCTTTTTGTGTTCTTACTTCAAATAGTATTCTGAGGACAGGCAGAGTAGCAGTACTAGCCAAGAAACGTGTCTTTGTGGAAACTCATGAGTTCTGGGTAAAAACATGCTAAGAGCTGGTGAGTGGAAGAAAAAGGAGAGAGCAATAGAACTGCTAATGGTTGGGGGCACAGAACAGGACTCTCAGCTTGATGGAAGATGTAGATGATGCTTTTTGTCACAACACAATACACAGACAGAAGCAAGAAGTGTGGTGATGGAGTGTCAACCATCCAGATATCTGCTAGAAGTCTTGTTTGGTTAGAAGTAGGGTACCTGACAGGCTCTTGACTTACTTCGGTAACAATTTTATCTCCCAGATGGTAGAGGAAGCAATTAGGGGAACTTCAACTCTGGACCTAATTCTGACCAAGAAGAAAAACATAGTTGGTGAAATGAAAACTGATAGGAACAATCAGCGAGAGTTACTACGTCATTCCAGAGTTCAGGGTAATCAAAGAGGCGGAGGTAGACTGGAAAACTCATAGGGAAGAGGCAGGACTCAATGGCACGAGATGTAGTATGGAAAATGACTCAAGAGGACATTCCAAATATTCAAACAGCTTCCAAATATTCAATTGTAATCATAATGACAAAAAAAAAACTCTCAGGAAGGGCAGAGGGCAGCACTGAAGCAAACAGCATGGCTTCACAGAGATCTAGCCCAGGTCAATTCTTAAAGTACATGCAAACAAAACAAAAGATTAAAAGACGGCATGTGATGGATGGCAAGAAGTGAAATGGATTCATAAGAATAACATCAGGAGAGCCAAAGTTCCAAATTAGCGAGGCTTCGCTAGATAAATAAAATGAGCAAATGTACAAAAACCACTAAAGACAACCATTCTCTGTTTTAAAATTATGTCTATTGCTCTGCCTCCCAATTTCTCCAAAATCACCACAAAAATAAATAAGCAAAAAAGACAACACGACAACATTAAAACAAAGGTGTGTGGTTAATAGTGGCGGACAGTAAAGAGAAAGGGAAACTCCCTCACTCCCATCTTGCTCCTGGCTTCTCTATCAATGAGAATGACTGTCAGAGTAAAAAGGAGAGAAGAAATTAACTCTAAAATGAATAAAACGATGTAAGACAGCACATCAGTAATACATTCTAAACGAACTACTCTTCTGGGAAGGGACACTTCTAAGAAGCCAACTGGCCGTGCAGGCAGGACACGGAATTGCACTCTATGGGGTTGTGGGATCACAAAGAATAGAGACTACAAGATGAGACAACAAATGTGGGAAGCCTTCACCAGGAGAGAAGGCTGACTTCCCAAATGACAGACCAGTGATTCAGAAAGAAATTCCAATGAGTATTAAAGAAATTGTCTCTAAGCACATTAAAAAAAATAAAAATAAAATAAATGAAGCAGAAACCACTAGAAGTCAGCTTAAATGGCTAAGAATAAATAACACAGGCTTGCTAGCTTCATTTTCCCTGATAGACTTAAAATATCTATTAAAGCTCTCTAAACAGCTGACAGACTTAAGATCAAAATGGAGAAATGTGGGCTGAATCACAGCGTGACAGGGTGCTGGTGACTCGCTGAATAATACCAAAGGAAGGTGATTAATGAAGACATGAGCCTGTAGGGTAGTTTCTACATGTCATGCCCCAGGGTTTTGTAGTCCCGATACTTTTCTCAGAAACACGAATGACACACAAAAGGCGGGCGTATTAAACTTGTAGATGGCAAGAAAGCAAAAGGTATGTCACATGACAGAGCCAGAAACCATGCAGGTCCAGCATTGCAGGGACAGGATTGGAAACTTAGTGACCACTGGAGAAGATTCTGTAACTTTCTTGAGAAAATTATAAAATAGTTTAACAATGACCACTTGGCAAGAACTCTGCTGAGGTGATTCAAACACCAGATGGGTGGTTGAGCTAACTGACCTTTAAGGTTTCTGCCAACCCTAACTTCTAATGACTCCAATATTAAGAAACTTATTTTCTCAAATCTCCAGAAGAAATTTCCCAGTCTTCCTTGATAACCCATAGAATAGTTGCAGCAGTAAGGACAATGCTTCCTCTTGCTTTCATCTTGACAGTCAAACATTTTAATGTTGTTTTTTGTCCCGTTTATCTATTTTGTAGGCACTGTTTGTCCTACTAGCAGAGGTTACATCTAGAAACAGGGATGCACAGATGAGCCTTCTACATCTAAAGAGAAAGACCTCTGTCAGAATGTTCTAGATATGCCAAGAACTCTTCTTAGCTTATGTTCTCACAATACACCAAGTACATCCCTTGAAGGGTTTAATCTGGGGTCACAGTAAAGACACTTTGTTCTAAAACAGCTAATCCCTGCAAACCACCCTCCATGCCCTCGACACGGCTATCCTTCATAGAAGCAAAATTTTAGAAAGTAATGCCCTTAGAAATAGCCCTGCAGTTCAAACGCACAGCTTAACAGAAGTGTCCCATCCATGGTGACTGAAAACATTCAGCATGAGACATGACGTCATTTTAATAGCAAGTCTGTTCCCTACTTACTCATTTATCTCCAAGGCTTCATGAGCTGCAGAAATCCTGGCTTGAGGGTTCCTCTCTCTCCAAGCTTTTTGCATTACTAGTTAGAAAATAAAAGGAACAATGCAAGTCAGCTGGTGCATATAAATGGGCTGATGGATATAAGACAATAGTGGTTGACAGCTTTATTTGTAAGAGAACATTTTATTACCAAGAAAGTCAGCCCATACCTCCAAAGTCACACAAGTATTCTGAATTGCTATTCCATTGTTCTTCAGTTGCCAATAACAAGCTTTTTGTGTGGGTATTAAATTACAGATATAAATATCATACACCAAAAAAGTCAAGAAAATGAAGATTCCATGTCTTCTGACTTCAATAAACATTTGCTGTTAGGAAGCATATTTTACATATTTCAAAATTATTATTTGATAGTCAGCTCATCCTGAATGTACCTGCTCCCATCTGAAAGTGACTCTCTCATGCTATTACTCATTCCATAATACATAGTTTCTATGCAACATGTTCTAACGTATTTGCTACAAACCCTGGATCTTTGAATATTGGAACTGTGTGGAGGATGTGTGCTAAGTTAAAGTGCTGTAGGATTTCACTTGGAAATGACTTTTAAAAACAATATTCTTATATAGTTTGATAACTCATATTTTATAAGTCAGTTTCTTAAAAGTATGTAGAAATTGTTTTGTTTAAAGGTGTTGTCCTGGCTGGTTTTATGTCAACTTCACATACCTAGAGTGATCTGGGAAAAGGGACTCTCAATTGAGACTATGCATCTATAAAACAGGTTGTGCAAGTATGTGGGACATTTTCTTAGTACAGACAGGGGAGTGCCCAGTTCATGGTGGGTGGTGCCATTCCTGGGCTGGTGGTCCTGGCTCTATAAGAAAGCAAGCTGAGCAAGCCAGTAAGCAGCACTCCTTCATGGCCTCTGCATCAGCCTCTGCCTCCAGGTTCTGGCCCAGTTTGAGTTCCTGCCTTGGTTTCCCTCAATGAACTCTGATCCAGGATATGTAAATAAACTCTTTCTTCCCCAAGTTGCTTCCCCAAGTGTACCACTATAGTAACAGCAATCCTAACTAATTCAGGAGTTTTCAGCTATTTACTTTTGACCATTTAATAACTCAAAACGTACCAGTAGGCAAGTAATGAACGTGAAATGCATGTTAAACAAAGTCTTCTCTGAGGTAGAAAACATATATGCGCCCCTACAGTCAAAGCCACGTGTCCTTCCAGTGCTTGTAAAGCAATCTATTAAGTCAGTAAACTAGCCTGCTCATATACAGTCAGTGCTCCCGGCTTCCAGTTAGAATGTGATCAAGGGACTCCTCATTCCACTTCACCATGAGTTAAACTCCAGTCATGTAAGAGATAGGCCTTCAAAATACACAGCGCTAACTTTGGTGTTCTAAAATCATGTTCTAGATAATAATAAGCCTCATTCCTACATAGATAATCATTGTGAATAAATCTGATATAAGTATAAGGGTTATACTCTTCAATTTAATATTTTATTTATTGGAGAGAGAGGTGTGTGTGTGTGCCCTAAACAATATCCTCAGGTGTCAATCCTTCATCCCCCTTCTTCTTTTCCCTCTTTTTTTTTTTGAGACAGGTTCTCTAATTTGGCCTGGATTTCATCACATGGTTTCAGCTGACTGCCCAGTGAGCCCCAGGGATCCATATGTTCCCATCTCCCCAGAGCATGTGCTACCACATCTGGATTTTGTTTCCTTCCCACTGAGCTATCCCCCCACCCCTCATTATTCTTTTTATGCAGTCCAGGCTGACCTGGACCTTACTATGCAGTCCAAGTTCGTCTCAAACTAGAGATCCTTCTGCCTCGGCCTGCTGAGTGTTTAAGATTACAGATATTGTAAGATTACAATCACCAAACCTAGCTGTAGAGCAGGTATTTCAGAACCAGAGCAATGATTTGGAACAAGCTAAAAAGCTTCCCCACCCTGACATATCTGAAGGACTTTCCATACTTGCATCTGCAGGACGAAGATGGTCCGAATCACAAGTAAAGAATGTCTGGTGATCCTGGGCAGAGAGATTCATGTCATAGTATGTCAGAGGTTCTCGTCCTGTGACCCACGTGTATCTGTCAAGGGCAAACATGATTGTCAAACAGTTTAGAGAAAGGAAAGACCTACAAAAGAGGAAGCTGCAGAGCAATCAAAATGCAAACCACTGCTGAGTGTTGAAATAACTTTGCTCGTGAACACCAAAACTTATTTGTAAAAGTCATCCGGCTTGGGGATCAGTGATTAGGAGCACTGACTGCTCCTCCATAGTATTCCTGTTGCATTCCCAGCAGCCATGTGACAGCTAACAACAATCTGCACCCCCAGTTCCAAGGGGATCCAATGCCATCTTCTGGCCGTCCTTGGCATTGCATGCACATGGCACACAGGTATATGCGGACAAATCACTCATAGACATAAAAATAAATCTTAAAAATCTTACTTCAGGAATTAATAGCACAAATAAATACGAATTTTCTCATATATTTTTGTCTTAATATTTCAGTAGTCTTTGATAATGAAAACTTCTTTAATTAATATTACAAATAGATATTTTCCCAAACTATGAAATTCCTAATTTGCTTAATTAGTTCACTCAATTAAGTTGCAATAAATATAACCTGTCTGGAGCCAATATAATCAACTTTCAGGGAACCTTCAGAATTTGGGAGCTGAAGCTAGCCTAAAAACCCAAGTTCAATATCTAGAACCCTCCTGGTGAAAGGGAAGCATCATCTCCCACAGTTTGTCTATGAGCATTACATGCACCATATACATACACACATACGTACAAACACACTTACTTTTTTTAAAGAATAAGTGCAATAGAAAAAAATACAGCTTATAGCTTTGTATATTATTCCCAACTAGAATGTCAAAATACCTTTAAAACAGAAAAACAAAAATGCTTTAAGATACTATCAGAAAACGAAAGCTGCTGGACATGGTGATACATGCCTACAATCCCAGCTCTCACTCAAGAGGCAAAAGGACCAGGAGTTTAGGGTGCTCCGCAGCCACACAGCAAGGTCTGGACTCTGAAACCCTGTCTCAAACAAAAGCAAGCAATAAAGAAGAAGTAGGGGGAATAAAGAAGAGAGGAAATGGAAAAGGAGGAGGTGTAGGGAGGATAAAGGGAGGCAAGAGGAAGGCGGGAAGGAGGGAGGGAAGAGAGTAAAAACACACCAGTACATGGCCCTAAACGAACCAGCAATAGCACTTGCTATTTTTGCTCCCTAAGCCATTCACTCACTTGTTTCCTGAGCTGACAAAAGACTCACCGATTGTATTCCGCACCCCTAAACAAATTTAGTGGATTTCGCCACACTTTGCACTCTGTAACAAAGAGAATATAAAAATGTTACATGTAAGTACAGTGACATGAGGAGCTAATTAATTCAGTAAAACACCCTTCCGGGCCATTTGATAAGATAATGTTATTCCCTATCCTTTATATAGGAAACTGAAAAACAAAAGGCAACCCCTGAGGTTAATCAGGTAATTGAGGCCAATCAGTCCCTGGGAAGGGGAAACTTCACCTAATCTCTGGGCCCCAGTTTCCTTGTTTTCTCAAATCATAGTACATGCCCGTGTCAGCTACTGCGTGACTTCGTGTGCTTATTCTAAGAGAGCTAGTGGATTTTATGAATTTATCTCCAAAAATATAGGGAAGGGTACATTTGGAGATGAGACTATATTTCCAGTACTCTGGAATCCAGCTCTACATAACACAAAGAACCCTAGACTCAGCCAATTAAGGACTACGCTAGTTTTTATTTGGAGATAATTTGCTAGACTGGTATTGTCTTCCCAGGAAGGAAAATGAAAATTAATAAAGTTACCACAATTACAGATAGAAGTTCTATGAAATATGTGTGTGTCTATGTGTGTGTGTGTGTGTGTGAGAGAGAGAGAGAGAGAGAGAGAGACATCACATTAATGTCATAATGTTAATTACTACTAACATTATACATTTTTGTTATTCAGGGAGCACAGAAACTTAGGACCAAGGGGCTTTTACCATGAGAAGTGCATTAATAGCTTTAAGACTGTGTCCTATTAAGCATGTGATTAATAAGCTATAATTGTTTGCAAACATCCTATTGATCAATACTTTCTAATGATTTACAATATTAGATCCCTTTGGATAAATAAAGTTTTATTAGAAAATAAAACCCACTTAACCAAACCCAAAACATCAGTACCCAAGGAACACACCCAATGATATGTACACTCAAACGATGGCAGAAATCCAAGAGCTATTAAGGCCAGATGATGATTCACTGGGATTCTGCAGTAGGCCTGTTCATCCAACTTCCATCCCTCCACCCCTCTGTCCTTCTACCTATCCAGTAGGCATTATTTAACTCTTGGTGCAGGAAACATGTGAAGCAGTACTATAGTCCTCTGTATGCAATAAAATAGAAAGCACATTGTAATATTCTGTATGATCACAGTACAGCATTGCTGAACTAGTAAAGCAAGCATGTACTAATAATGGGATGTGTGTTTCCATTTAAAAGAGATGAGCTTATCTTTAAATTAAGACAATATCTCATTTTAAATTTATGCGATGCTTAAAATGGCCCTAAAATTTTGTCAGCTTAATTTGTCATTTAATGCAACATCTCTGGATTCTGTTAAGAAACTGAAATTTGATAGTTATAACTTCATAAGACACAAACTAGGAAATTAAGTTTCTTTTAGTTAATTATTTGCTGTCCAAACAAAAGTCTATTAGAAGGGTCATGAACACTGTGGTTCCAGATCTTGGCTTGAAACACCATGGTCAGCCAAATGATCATGGTTACTATCCTAGGGCTGGAGTAACTCTTAGAATGTCACCACTGTCAACTTCTCCCCCAGTTAAACCACTGAGGTTCAGAATGCTCCTCTTGACACTTCCCAAATCGTGCAAGGTTTATAGTTAGGCTACAATAAACTTGTAGTACAAGGAAGTACACGTTAGAAATATTTACAATAAAACAGGAATATCTGAAAAGATAGTTCTCCTATTTAATTTGATTGGGAATATTAAATTTTTTAAGAAGTTTGGCCAATGTTTTTCTCCAAGTACATTATTACTGTGCCGGGTGGGGGGGGGAAGTACTATTCAAAATCCAATTGGCAAATTAAACTGAAAATTATCTCCAATTAAACGTTGCCTCTATTACATCAGCTGGAACTTAAAATATTTCTAAGGAAAAATAACTCCAAAAAGAAATACTGTGTACTTTAAACAGTCACCAGTCAGTGCCTAAAAGGACACTTTATTTAGGAATTTCCATAACAATGCCAGCAGGGGGTGCTGCAAACGTTCTAAACGTTACATTTATCACTTAAAGAACAAATCCTTGTTAACTTGATGTTTCAGAGGTGTTCAGTACTACTCACTTTTAAACTATCCCTGAAACTCAGAACTCAAGATGCAAGTATCTATGGAAGATGTAAAGTGGGGAAAAGCAACCAAAGTGTACAAAGCAACTTTGCGCAGGGCAGGGTTATTTTTCCTTAAGAAATAAGCAATATAAAGGTCATCTGTGTGCACACATCTAGTTTTTGCCTTAAGTGACATCAGAGCTACATAAATTTCATCTTTGTTCTTCTATTCCATAATCTTTCATGTAGAAAATTTTTTTAGCATGGAATCACTCCAGAGAGCACACCCCATAAATATCAATCGCCTGACGTGACTTAGTGTATCATGAAAAGGGTGTAAATGCCAAACATGAGGATTTCAGAGAAGTGAACCTCCACGGGGTAAGACAGCGTACACATATGTTCTTTTCTTATGTGTACTCTTGAGGAATAAACTTATTGCAGACCACATTTCAATTTTTCCTTCAAAAAGAATGTTCCATTCTTCATTATCTTACACAATTTCTGTGCCACTGGGAAGCACTGAAAGTTGCCATGCTGCTTGGAGTTGACTATCGTCTGCCCACCACACCAAGCACCAGATGGTGACTGCGAACCTCCAGCCGCTGTGCACTTGTCCCTCCAGAGGAGCCAGCCTGGACCGGACACCATGATCCCACAGAGCAGAAGATGGATGGGACCGTGGAGCTGAACCACAGCCCCACACCCGCTGCGGAGCCTGTCCAGAAACCAGAAAGGGGCCCAGCACGAGCCCGGAGGTGAACCCCTCGGAGGCCACCCCACAGCACCACAGCACAGAGGGGGCAGGACTGGTCTGGCCTGACCTTGCTTACAACGGTTGGGAGTCAGAGCCACTCTGCACTGGTCCCGGCCGGGGAGGACTGGGCGGGCTGGGTGGGCGCCATGTTTGACTTCCGCAAGGTGCAGTTCTCCACAGACCCGCCCAGTCTCACAAACAGGGCTGTCTCCTTATGTCTTCTGTAACATCTGATTTCATTTCAGTTTTGATGTCAGTATTTCAGCGGGGGTAAAATGATACACTTGGTGGGTAAATCCATAGGGATCTACCGTGTGGGCTTCAGTGGGCTTCAGGCTCCCCACAGCCCTGAGCATCCCTGTCCCTTGCACTGTTCCGTCCTCCCCACAATCCCCCCTTCTCCAGGACCTGGGCTGTTGCTTACAGGCCTCAGATCCATAGCCTTCATGTTTCTGTGGCATTTTGTAGGCATCATGTTTAAATAATGCTCATATAAAGAAAACATAATTTTATTTTAAAGAAAATTTGGCAAAGGAAACTTGGATAATGTTCATTCAACAAATTTTGTTGCTACAAATCCTTGCAGGGAACACAAAGAGGAATTAGTGAGCGTGAGTTGGAAGGCCATTTTTATTGGTTTGCTTTATTGAAGATAGAACCACTTTCTCCAAAGGTATTATGAGACAGCTAAATCTTTTCATTCAAAGGCTGTACATTTCTCACTTACCATTTCTGATGACATCAACTCCACCAAATAATATATTAACCCTGAAACAAGTCTTAAATATATGCATATGCATAGTCATGAGAAAGTAAAGCCATTTCAGGCTTTTTCACCATTTAACTAGAATTCTTGTCTGTATTAGAATATAATTTTTAATGCCAAATGATTTTGAAAAGATGACTAAGGAAATCACTTTCAGGCCATACACTAAATTTTGGCATGTATCTATCTATCTTTTTATCCTCACTGAGACTATTAGCAAGCAATCCCAAAGGTCCCTAATGCATAAAAGTTCCTAACTCTGCAAAGGGAGACATGTACTGCAAGCTCTGAAAGGCTTGGGTGTAAAAGTCACTGACCACGTGGCCATATCCCTGAGTGGTGGCATTTTCCCAGATCTATGTATAAAGTTAGTTTATCTGGGAGGCACTGCTATGTAAAAAGCTGTCCCCTGACTTGGTATTTCTGTGTGGCCTCATTTATTAACATAATATTCCATGAAATTGACATTATGTTATTCCCATGTTTTCAGATTAAGATAACTAAAGTTTATTTAGGAAAGTTAAATGGCAAGCCTTAGGTCACTGACTGTGAAAGTTACAGAACTAGAGCAACCCAGTTGTCAATCATTGCCACTAAGCTGCTTTTAAAGTCATTTAATGCCCTGTCATAAATCTTGTCATGCACTGTGTTAGAGTATTAATACTATTGTTATTAAGGTTTTTGAAGCCAGTTGTCACTCCATTGATGTGGGATTTCCCTCTGTATGCTGTGATTAGCATTGATAAATAAAGGAACTGTGTTGGACCTATAGCAGGACTATAGGAGAACAGAACTAGGTGGGGAAAACTAAGCTGAATGCTGAGAGAGAGAAGGCGGGGTCTGGAGAAACCATGTAGCCCCGCTGGACACAGACACTGGAACTTTAGCCGGTAAGCCACAGCCATGTGGCTATACACAGATTAATAGAAATGGGTTAAATTAATATGTAAGACTTAGTCAATAAGAATCTAAAGCTAATGGGCCAAGCAGTTATTTAATTAATATGGTTTCTGTGTGATTATTTCGGGGCTAAGTGGCTGGGAACCAACAAGTGGCCCCCTCTTTACAACACTCCATAGATTAAACTGATCTTAAAATTTTCAATTTTCCTGGCTTTGCCTACCTAACACTGAGATTACATGTGTGAGCCAACAAGCCCAACAATAATCTTTCAGTTACTGAATTACTGAATTAATTACTTAATTACTGAATTTCAGTTACTTATATTAACTTTGGCCTTATAGCCCTTATAGTCACTGGGGCAGTCACTTAAAGTATCCAACTAGTCCTTAAGAACCTGGATTCATATGGTTGTGCATATGAGGGAAAGGCTGAAGGACTCAGAGTTTGAGACCACCCTGAGATATAGAAGAAAGTACTGCTCAAGAAGAGGGAAGAAAGGGGAGCCCAGAAAAGAACTACCCAGGTGAGTCGGCCATGGCACATATGCCTCCTGGACCCAGCTTCCTCAAATTTAAAATGGACATAATAACAGTCATCTGCTTAGTGGGGCTATTGTAATGATTAAGTATGGTAATATCACTTAAAACTGATTGCAAGTACTAAAAGTGTTCAATATTACCAGACCTTCATGGATTTATATGAGTAAAATAGTTTAATTGTAGGAATTTGCCATTTATGACAGTTTTAGGACTTTTTTCACTTTCCCCAAGTTTGTTATTTCCAATGCTTCTTTGTTGCCCTTTTAAAATCAGTGCTTGAACTGCCCTTAATGTTCCAATGAACATTAATTTAGAATGCAGAATATATATTTATACAGCATGATTAGATTTAAGTAGAAATTAGAATTTTTATAACTAGGATTTGAAATATATTGTGAAAATCAGTAAGATGGCGATGAGATGGCTTGGACAGGAAGCCTGGTGGCTGTGTCAGAGCTGTCTAGAGGTCCAGTTCTCCTCAGGCTTGTGAAAGTGTCTCAGAGTGGCTGAGCCTGATTTGGCACCGCTGCTCACAGGATGGAGCAATTGCACATTCCCATATCTATCTGGCAAGAGACACATGTGCAAACCTTGTCTCTATGATATTGTGTTTGAGAACAAGAATAAATTATCAAAACATGTTCCACTAAAGCCAAACTCTAGGTTTCAGTGGGCTGTGAGAATCCCTTCTCTCAGGAAGAAGTTGGCCACATTTTAAACTGTGTGCATCACCAACTCATGAACTACTTTGAATTAATAAATGACAGTAAAATGCATAGTGATGTGGCAAAGTACGTCAGTAGAATTGATCAGAAATCATACATTTGGAAGAAACAAGTTCAGTTCCCAAATAAAGTCAAATAAAGTAAAACAAGAATGTCCACAAACATGACCAAATCAGATGAAGTTTGACTAAAGTAAGGAACTGTACAATCAACCATGTTTCTCCCCTGGAACACACAGATAACAGTCACATAACAATATGAAGAAGTCTGAATTCTGTCCACTTTGCACAGATAGGGGCTTTAAATTCACTCACAGCCTGCACTCTTTTCCCCGTGCTCACACTACCACCTTCATCCCAGATCACCATCCGCTGGGCCATGTCTGCAAGATTTCAGTCACAGCAAATCATATTTTAAGAAAAAGGCTCCAACTAGCTTTCACATGGACCAATGCTTATAGCTAATGGTTTCATTTTATTTTTAGCTTTGTCCGTGATTTTATTTTTCAAACAATGCCCTAGACTTCCTTTGCCCACATCTATGGATTTTACTTGCCAGGTTACAGTCCATGTAAAGTCCAGTGATGAAGTCTATGTATGGCATTTTAAGGAAATGACATACTCTACCCTCTCTTATGAATTCAATAGCCCTTTATTAGGTTAAAGCAATAAGAAATTTAAGACAAACACATCTATTTTAAGAAAATATATGAATTATTCTCAGATCTAAACCTTTTTCCTCCTATATACTGAGCTGAAATTAGACTATAAACAGAAAGTTATCAATAATAGAGATAATTGCAGATAAATGTATTTTTACTTATTCAGAAATAAAAACCTGCCAAGCATGGTGGCTCTTGCCCATAAATTCAGTATTCTAAAGGAGAGAGGAGGAATATAGTGAGCTAGAGGCTATTCTTGGCTACACAGTGAATTTCAGGACAGCCTAGGAAGAGACTGTCTGAAACAAACAAAAAGTGTACACACACATGCACACAACAGTCAACACAAGAGAATATAAAGTGATGTTAATTCCATGTATCTGGTGTTTCATACCTGCATACATGTTTGTCATACTGAGTTAGCCACGTATTCATACCTAAAAACACTTAGACAAAGTAATTTCCATTTCTCTAAAGGTATCCATTTAAACATTGATGTAAAATCATGTCATAGATGCTATATATACATAATTCAATAAATTAGTGGAAACTAGATGCAAAGTAGTAAACACTAGTGTAACTGTGTCAGTAATAATAATCAAAACTTTCATCTTAGACTGGTAAAATCCTGATATATGTAAACCTGAGAATGCCTATGGATATTATTTTTTTAGTATATTCTTATTTTTTATTTAGTTTGATTTTGAGACTGGTTCTAGACCAGTCTTGAACCCATGGACTCAACTGATCCTTTGGTCTTTGCCTCCCAAGTATCTGGGACTACAAATGTATACCTAGATGAATATATTGTTTAAAAGGATTTGAGTCTTTCTTGCAGATGATGACATTGAGATTCACTAATAAGTCATGCATCTACTCAGAAAAATTCTAATGATGGCCCAGCAGGATTGCTTATCAAACCTGTTAACATAAGACTGATGCATCCCTAGAACCCACCTACAAGCAGAAGGAGAGATCTGACCTCAGAGTTGTCCTCTGACCTTCACACATAGGCTGTGCATGTATCTTTCCACCCCAATTATACACATACTTGATGATAGATAAATGTAAAATGTAATAAATGCTACTAAGGAGGAGAACCTGGACTTTTGTTGTAGGAATTCCTACCGTCAGTAGCCTGTAAGTTACCGGCGTACTTGGGCGTGGCCTCTTATACTATTTATGACAATGTAAAGCATGCAACCGGTCTCTTTTCCGGGATTCAGTTGCTGTTCCCCGTTCCAGCAGAGGATTGTGATCTGTGAGTCTACCCCTAAATAACCCTCTATTATACTCAATTCTGAGCTAGTGTCGGATTTCCTTTAAATGTCCTTCTTCAGACTTTTTATTGAACTAAGAAATGTCAAGAGCTTTAAGTTGTGCAAGGAGAAAAGAGGGGCTTCTGTGCAAATATATATGTAAGCATTTAAAGATCTTAAAGAGGCATGCTCTCTGTTTGCAATCTGTTAGCTCTCTGTTCCATGCAAATATACAGAAATTAAGTTCAAGTCAGTTCTGGAGTAATCATAACAGTTACAAAGTGACAGCAATTACCTGCCACTCCTTATGTGATAATGATTAGATGGTCAAGATGATCTTCTTTGGAGCAATGAGCCATAATCCTTTGCACTGCTGCCTAATGCACTATCTTGCTGTACTGGGTCTCTTTCTGTTCAGAAGGTAGGTGTTTACAGAGTCAGAAACAATGTTAGTGACTGCATGGTGTCACTTCTCACGTGTGTCCCATTAGGATGAAGTAAGCACACAGTGGAACCTGCCCAGTACCCTCCATGTCAGGCTGCAGAAGCAGGGACTAAAAGCACTGCCCCAACATCAGGAACAAAATGTTCCTTGGTGTTTACAGCACAGCTAAGAAAGGTATAAAATCAGATTGATTCATGAAGGAAAAAAAATTCTAACCTAGATCCTGAATGTCTTCCTTTCATCCTCAAATCTCAGACCTAATGGGACCCCTTCTCTCAGCTTGGTTGGAAATTCCCACCTTGCTTTTCTATAGCACTGTATGTATATCTAGTGCAATCAGAACCCGTATCATTTTGTTTCCTCAAATAATACAATGGAGATGAGGGCAAGGGCATCGACTTTTTAACTCATTAGAACCAACAGAAACCAGGCTCGTGATAATTTAGGAATTGTTTACCGAGTTGACCTAAGAAATTGGATGCTTTCCTCTTGTTTGAACTTGTCTGCTTATTGACTTTCAAAGATACAACAGACAATTGTATAGTTAATACACTATAGATGCTACAAAGAAACACCCCCCCAAAAAAAAACCACAATGCTATTTGATAAGTATCCTTAAGGTAAAATTATCAAAGTTCCAGAAAGTAGAGGCAGTATGTATGTCTATTAGAAAACGCATTTGACTTTGGTGGTAACAGATGAACAGAGGAACAGAAGAAACATTTGTAGGTCAGGTCCTAAGGAACACGGCAAGCACAGCATTGAAAAGTAAACTGAGACAGAGAATATTTGATGAGATGGGTTACACACATTCCTGCGCTCAGGACCGAGAATGTGGTTTCACCATCACTGGAACAGGAAAAGTCATGAAATCAGGTATAGTCAGACTCAACATTCAGCCACCATTGTGGAAGAAAATGTGATTGATGAGTACTCTATATGTTATTCTATATATGACATATACTATATGCTTCAAGTCTATGCTATTAGCATTTGTTATGTTAACGCTAGTGGAAGCAAAAATAAAATTAATAGCATACACATTTCCTGTCGTCAGGATGCTTGCAGCTACTTCCCTAATACAGCTTCCTTCAATCTCTTGAAATTTAAAATATTTTTCTCTGAAACATAATCTTTTAAAACAGTTTAGCTGTGTTAATTTCACAAGAATTTTGTAAGAGACATTCCATACCTGAGACACTCTGTCTGTTGGAATCTGAGTCCCCATTACTGGAATTAGAATTATTGGAAGAGTTGTTGTCAACCCCTCCCAGAAGGGGGCGCAAGTGGCTTACTGAGACTTGTTCAATGAAAGATGTTCCATACTTGCGAAAATACCACCATTCAAATATCTAGAACAAAAAAAATGTGTTTATGAGCTGTTTCCATTTGTAATCTCAAGATACATTCCTCTAATATATGTTTGTTATTTCTTTTCTCATTTCAAATAATGTTTATTTCACTGTAAAGGTAATAGATTTGAATAATTAACCCCAATAATATCTAAAAATTAAAAATTAGTTAAAAAATGGTTGTTCTCTGCTGAAGAATTGTTTTCAAAAAGAATCTATAACTACAATGACAGATAAAAGAATATTGTTAAGATGTATTCCAAATTTCTTCTAAGTCAATATAATATTCAAATACAAAATCATCTTACTTGAAAGACAACTCTAGAAATATGACAATTTTCCCAAAATAAACCTCATAAAATTTTTAAATTCTTGACATTTTATATTTTTGTAAAATGACATCCACTATTTAAAAAAAAACTTTTAAAAATGTTTTAATTATAAAAGTAAGACTTCTTTTGAGAAATGCTGTTTTTAGCAAACAAAAGAGTGAGGGGGTTCAGAACTAGTGGCACGCTGCTTGAGAGGCTGAGCAAGAGAATCACTTGAGCTCAAGAGTTCAAGGTCAGCCTGAGCAACATACTGTCAATTGGTCTTAAAAAAGGGAAAAGAAAAAACTAGTAGCCATTTTATGCATGGAAAGGTACTCAGTTCCTGAACCTACAGTCCCCTTCCTGCTAAGTGCTATACAACAAGCATTTGCTGTGTATCATGAATGTTTCTTAGTTCAAAAGCTTCCCGGTTGTTTTTAATTTGAAAGAAGAGAAGTAAATGTCCTTAATAAGAGACAACCCAGGAGTTTGAGCCCAGCCTGGTCCACAGAGTGTGCTCCAAGACAGGAAACCCTGTGGGGTGGGGAGAAGAAAAGAAAAGGAAAAGGAATAGCTGCTAGCCAAACATGGTGCCCAGACCTTAATAGTAGCACTCAGGAGGCTGAGGTAAGTGGGTCATAAGTTCTAGAACAGTGAGATCCTGACTCAAATGCACAAAAGGCCAGGTAAGGTGACTCACACTTATAATCTCAGCAAAA
>LOEQ01000437.1:198646-223088 GCA_001685075.1 Bramus lutescens | reverse complement strand
GAGTTAGCCAATAAGAAACTAGAGCTAATGGGCCAAGCAATGATTTAATTAATACAGTTTCTGTGTGGTTATTTTGGGGCTAAGCTAGCTGGGTGACCGGGACAAACAAGCAGGCCCTTCCTCCTACACATGGTGAGCTGAGTTTTTGGTGATGCAGCTGCCTTTGAGTCATTCCTGCTCCTATAAATTAACCTCTCACCTAAGCGACCCCAGAAGGTTCGTTAGTTTAGCAAGCTTGACTTACATAGTACCCCTGTTAGTCTGTCACTGAGTCCATGTCTGGGGTGAGTAAATGTTTCCTCATTTCCTCAAGAATAGTGTTGTGCAATCCTAGTCCACAGTCAGGTTAGTGCAGCATCTTAAGTGTCACTGGGGTCTTAATAAAAGCACTGTGACAAGGTATACTCAGCTACAGTACTGAGAAGACAACAAAGCCTCAATTACAAGAGGACAAATGTCCCAAGACTCCCCTCATCATTGGTCACAGATTGAACCACAGGCAGTGGTTCTCTCTTAGTAGCAGTGAAGTTTTTGCTCTGCTTCCCCCTGTGCTATGCTATTGGAACATCTACTATGCCATAGCCTGCTCATGTCATCCCACAGCGCCAAGTATTCCTACCTACCCAGGAGTGATAGCCCAGGTTACACAATCAAGTACCCGCCCTACAAGTCCATGCTGCAGACCCACAGTGCCTCTGACGTGCCAGTATCAACTGCACACACAAAACCTTGAGATTCAGATTCCTTAGTTCCTCTAGCAGAACCATAGATCAGCTCTAAAATGGACCTTAAGGAACGATGTAGGGAATCCACTTACAGATGAGGAACAAAGCCGTTCAACAAGACGCAGTGGCCTGACCTAGATTGCAAAGCTAATAAAATTGTTGCTTAGCCTGAAGGCCCAGCTTTCTGCTACTCTTTCTAAAACTCTTTATTAAATAAAATTTTAAAAAATAATAACAATAATAACAATGCTTCATTTAAACCAGAACTGACACACAGGCAGCCCTTCAATTCCCTCTGACAGTGTGTCTATGCTTGGTTGTAAAAACCAATTCAGAAGCAGTCTATCAAACGTGACCAGATAATTCAGCCCACGAGGAAAATTACTTCAACATTTGCATTAGAACACAAGACAGCTTCTCCCTAGACCTTCCTACCTTTTCAATGCAGAAAGACAGACACACAGTTTACTCAGGAAGTTGTTTGGGGACAGGGAGCTATGTCTTCCCAAATTTGTCATTAATCAATACTACCGTCCCATCTGTGTAGAGGGGACACTAGTATCAAGAATGGTCCCTGTCTTTATAGTGTGTACCAAATGAAAAGGAAAAAAGGAAGGACTTGCAGCTGTCCCAAATGTCAAACCAAGCCCTTTAATTTGAGGTATTAGCAAAACAATCTTCCACGTATTCCAGAACTCAACAGATGTGGCAGGAACACTCTGCAATATTTTCAAAGTGCTGAACAGATACAAATGGGCAGATGGTGTTATTTAATGCAGACGTATTTGGTGTTACTTTGAATACATTTTCCTGGTGCATACTGACACTGTAAACAGTAAAGCACTCATAAACAAATTCAGATTTTAAAACAGTTCTTAGACATGCTAGTTTAGCAGCCCTGATGTACTGAGAGGCAGGGGTAGTCTCTCTAGTCTACCAAATAATTTAGAGTTTAAAAGTAAAATTATGCATTTCTTAGCTTTAAAACCTTAACTCTCTACTACCCTTTCTCTAGCCCGTGCACCACCCCTACAGTAATACAGATTAAGTAGGATGGGAATTCAAACCATCAATGGGGTGTGGCATTTAGGAAGCCAGTGTTGAGTCTACCTAGTTGAGGGCAAAATCACTCTTTGTTGAAAGCTAGGATCAATGACCTTGGCTGGTTACCTGGATTCTCCTAGGGTGTGCTCAGGTCAGGGAGAACCCAGTTAACACTGGGAGGGGAAAGACTAGATGGAAAGCTGATAGTGATGGGCCAGTGGATTAGTTACATGTAAACCAAATAAACAGCAGAATCATAAAGGTTTGGGGGGGTTGTAGGGTTTTGGTTTTTTTATTTGTTTTGTTTTGTTTTGTTTGCTTTTGCTTATTTTAAAAAAGAAAGGCTCACATACACTTTTGAAAGGGAAGAGAAACCATAAAAAAAGAAAATCTGAAGATGTAAAAGTATAAATGACCACGAGGCATGATGCCGAGATCCCAGGAACCTTAGCCATCCTCCCATGGCAGGAAGGTTACTGTGTATGTGAGTGCACACATGAGTATGCTTTGGGGGTGTGGAGATGGGATGTGTGTGTGTGTGTGTGTGTGTGCACTGTATGCCTGTGCATGTGGGTGTACTCACTCATGTGTATACACATTTTCTTTAATCAGCAAAAGCAGATCACCTGAGAATATGAGATAAACCAAAGCAACTGACAAGCACTGCTGTGATATCCAAAACTATTTTTAATCTCCCTTTGAATTCTTGTGTGTATTCTTTTCCTTCATACCCACAGACCCTTTCAAAACCCTTTCCTCACAACTCAAGACTGACAGTAACGGGAAAGAAAAAAGGAAGGGATGAAGGACTGGAGAGAGGGAGGAGTAAGAGGAAGGAAGGAAAAGGAAAAAAAGCAAGCAGCTCTCATGTGTGCTGTGTTTATAAATACTGTACAGCTACTGTGTGGGGTAGGCCTCCTGCTTCCTAATGCTCAGCCAATCCCTCATCAGCCACCTGTTGCTCTGAACAGCTGTGGCAGCTCTGTGTGGAACTGACACTCAGACCCGCTAACCCCAGTTTCTGGGCCCCTGCTGCAAAGACTGAAAGAGGCAGGAAGACAAGGTACTCTTCAGGGTCAAAAGGCCTCCTACCTGCACACATACTCACTGGGTAGGATTTTTCTACTGTAGCATTCATTAATGTGGCCTGGAGATGAGGGGCTAAAGAGCAGCCATGGAGTACTAAGAATGGGAAGGATTTCCTGTAGCTCATACTGTGATGGTACCTGTGCCCTAAGACTCTACATATTCTGATTGAGGCAGCCCTCAGAATCCAAAACAAGCTCCCTAGATCATTCTGATTCAGCTAATTTATGCACTCACTGTATTATCTGTAACGTCAACTGCTAACCATGATGTTCAAGGCACAGAGAAGTAAATAAAGACACAAATATGGGGGCTGAAGAGATAGCTCAGTGGTTAAGAGCATTTACCACTCTTGCAAAGGACCCAGCACCCACATGGTGGCTCCCACCCATCTGTAACTCCAGTTCTAGGAACTTCAAGTCCTTCTTCTGGCTTCTGAAGGCACCAGGCACAAACATGATAAACATAAATTTGGGCAATTATTTCCAGTTTAGAAAGGAAGAGGACAATAAATGATTGCAAAATAAAATATAAGCTATGCTAAGTGTTGGTCTGTGTTCTAAACTGGCCACATCTGACCTAATTTTCATGGTCAAATAGGAAAAGAAAAAACTCTCTCCTCTTAAAAACACTGCAGTCTTCCACTCTCCGCAGGCCTCCTTTAGAGACCAGATTTTTCTTCTCTTTTCCATTCCCTCACTCGTCTATTTGATATCTATTTGGTCCATTTCTGTGGGTCTGTGAAAATGAAAAATATCAACTTCTCTAAGCTGCTGGTAGCCACCTTCCCAGGCAGCACTTTACTGAAGGCATAATGGCATGGCAAAGCCATGGACGGTGCATGTGGTGGCGTGGATGGGGGAAGAGATGCCCTCCCCCATCAACACCTGAGGCAAGTAGGAGGACTGGCCCCAGGACCATATGAGCTAGAGAGCTGTCCCTGCCTCCCATGAGTTTCAACATTCAGGAGGTGCTCATTGCTGCAAGAAGTGAACTAGCCAGGGTAATGCAGGAGAGCTCACCCTGGTGGTTAGGACAAGGGAGAGCTGGTGGGCTGACCATCCCTGCAACTACCCAGGCCCAGAATCAGGGTTATCTATTGGCCCATCCCAATATCCACCCTATCTGTGATCTGCTGGAGCATATGAAAGGACGGGTCCTGCAGACACAAAGTTGCAGGATCTTCATGACAGGGCAACGATAGGACAACCCAGAGGAGTTCCAGTGAGGGCCAGCATCGATAAAGTAGCAGAAACCAGAGGCCTCAAACCAGACTCATGACTCTGCAATGACCACTTGCAAGTAAAGATAGGAAGGGTTTACTGCGTGTGTGACTCACTGTGTCACACCACTGCTTCCATGATGAGATTTATTTTATTCTTTTTTTTTCTCTTAAATTTTATTTTTTTTGGGGGGGATGTTGCAAAGGCAGAGGGTAAATATGAAGGGATGGGGAAATGAATGGGATGGAGACACATGATGTGAAAGACACAAAGAATAAATAAAAAAGAAAGCTAAAAGAAATTCTGGAGAATGAAATCCTATTGTCACTCCACAGGGCTGAGCAGCCCTTTCTGAATCTCTGGTTTGCAGTTGGTGACTTCTGGGTGTTCTGGCTCTAGCCCTTCAATTGCACAGCTTGCCAGCTTACAAGTCTGGGCTTTAATGCACATTGGAAAAGATAAATGGCCGTATCTATCTTCCTGTCTATCGCTAGTTTATCTTCTCCTGTTTGGCTGTGTCTAATTGTTAATCAAATCAAATGCTCTTCTTCACAGATCCTGACTAGCGTGTGTGTGTGTGTGTGTGTGTGTGTGTGTGTGTTTGTCTGGCTCTTGTGCTCCCTCAGAAAATCATTAATTTTCATGGTGAACCCAAGACATCATAAGTTGATAGGGCTCAATAGGCCTCCTCTTCCTTTCATTGTCTGCAGGCTCCCCTGCAATCTGGGCCCCACAACATCTCTCATTCCATATGTTAGAGCTGAGAGACAGGTTGCTTAATTCCTGACACAATCTGGCATTTATGTGCTACTCTGAACAATTTAAAACCCCTCCTGCTCGAGTGTCCCCAAGTCTTTTTCTTTTCACCCTGAGTTCTGAATTGTCATCATTCACTCTCTATGAATAACAGGTCAAGTTCTTGAGATGAACTGTTGAAAAGAGACAGAATAGCCACCTCGTTTTGTTACTGTGAACAGAGATAAAAGAGGACATAGTCAGATGAGGATTTGAACCTTGCTATTTACCTGCTCTATAACCTTGGGCCAAATGACTTAATCTTTGTGTCTGTTTCCACTCAGCATAGGAACACATGGGCAATACCCACCTGTTTGCATTTTAATGAATACAAAGTGAAGCAATGCACACGAGGTGCTTATTCAGTACCTGGTCCAGTAGGAACCCAACTACTGTTTTTGCTTTTTTTATTTGGTTGTTCATTTGTTTTTGTTGTTTAACTGATTGAAAAGAATTTTTTAATTAAAATATGATTACATCATTTCTTTCCTTCCCTTTTCTCCCTCCAATCACTCTCACACCCACCTTGTTCCGTCCGAAATTCACGGCCTTTCATATTTCATTGTTAGCACACACACAATCATAAATCTATGAAGACAACTTGTTCAGTCCAGCTAGCATCATATGTATGTATACAATTTCAGAGCTGACCAGTTAGTGCTAGATAACCAACTAAGGGCTCATGCCTGAGGAATACTATTTCTCCCCAGCTCAGCATCCCTCAGTTCCCTGGAATTCTTGGCTTAGGGGTGGGGGTTCCTTTCACCCCTGATCAAAGAAACTTCTCTTTAAAACAGAGGAGACCATTACAGGAAACCGTAACTGATCCAAAGGCAGAGAACACACCATCATGGGAGGCTTACTCAGCGAGCATCATGGAGGAGGGATGGGAAAGACTGCCAAGCCAGAGAACCAGGAAATCAGTTGTGAGATTGTATCTTCTAGAAACCACAACCTATGACAGCGCAACAACGTGGCTTCCAAACCAAGATCTGGACAAGGACAGCACCAATAGAGGCAGTTCACTTCTTACAATTAAATTCTTCTGTGTCCTCTCTTCTGCCACTCGCCTAAATGATGCTTCTTGTACATCCAACCCACGAACTAGTATTTTTAATTTACTTTCCTCCTTTTCTTTACTTTGTTACTTATTCTAACTTTTAAAAGTACGCCTGGCATGCTTTTTTACACCTTTCCATATAACATATATGCATGTTATATATACATAAAGGCAGAAGGGCACATCTACACACAAGTTAATACGGATACAATGATCCATGTATAAATTTCAATATCATATACAGCAATTTCTCTATCAATAATTTGAGGAAATTAAGGCGATTATTTTCTCTACATGCCCACCTTTTTATTTTAAAGCAAAAACAACAGCCCAATATTTTCTCTTTTGAAGTAAGCATTGCCTGGAGGTGCTGCTTATGCAGACTGGACACACCTTGATAGCAGGTACGGAATGGACCTGGCAGGCTCAGAGTATGAGGAAGAGTGCCTTTCATGTGGCAGGAGCCAGCCTATGTGGGGGAAAGCCCATGCCGGCCAGGCAAAGAGGCACCATGAAGTCAAGCAGGAAGAGGCTGCCTGCATGGGAGTTGCCACAGGAACCACAGAAAAGAGCAAGTGAGATGCATAGCAGGGCAAATTCACCACCAGTCTAAACTAGTCACGAAAAACTACCAGTCAGATATGTCTAGTCAAATATGTATCTATTTTTAAAAATTAAGGTAAAAGCAGCTTTTGCCAATTTTATTGTTGTTGTTTTGTTTTTCGAGACAAGGATTCTCTGTAACTTTTGAAGCCTGTCCTGGAACTCACTCTGTAGACCAAGCTGGCCTCAAACTCACAGAGACCCACCTGTCTCTGCCTCCCGAGTGCTGGGATTAAAGGCATGCGCCACCACTGCCCGGCTGTTTCACTCTTCACAGTGGAAATAGAAGGCTTTTGTTTTTATCTGTCTTCTTAAATATTAAATGACATGGCGATTTCTGACTCTAGCGTAGGAGTGTGAAAGGTCTGAGACACCCAGTTTCCCAGGAGCAGCTCTGTACTCTGTGTGGCGTGCACCCATTGCTGAGGAAAGCAGCGAGCTGTCTCCCTGATGCCTAGAAGCAAACTGCTCAGCATTCCACGCACACAGCCATGTGCAAAGAATCTAACTCTCTCCTCCTCCTGGAAATGCACTCAGAAGAAAAAACAGTGGCAAGCATAGAAACCTCACCCCAAATCCATGTTAAAGCCAGCAGAGCTGAGTCCCTAGAGGCAGTATAATAGACACCATGGTCAACCATGTCTAAGGAAGGAAGCAATCAATAGCTATTACTGCCCACTATAGCTATGCCCTCAGAAAAGGCCAATATACTGTAGAAAGGCCATTCATATCCTTCCTATATGACAGGTTTCTCTGTTCTAGAAATTTCAGCAGTCCTAAATGGTTTCTGCTTCTACCATGTAGCCCAGCAGTGACCATGCAGCTTCAGCAGCTGCATTCAAACACAGGAGAAGGTGTGGCCAGCCCGGGTCTGCAATAGCAGTGGAGAGGCCAAGGGAAATCCCTTTACTGGTGGGTTCTTCAACCACCACTGAGTTAGAGGACTGACAACCCTCAAGCTGACTAACCAGAAAGAAAGGATTAATTTATAGCCTGCAAAGCCCCAGCAAGAGCCTTCTAGAATGAAATTCAGAAAGGCCAGCAGGCAGCAGGCTAGAGGCAGCTGGCACTTAACTGGATGGGCAGTGAAATGAGTGAGGAAAGACAGGCAATTGCCGTGTAAGACAGCCTGGGTTCACTCCTGCTCTGCCCTTTGCCAGCTATGGAGCCCAAAGGCAGTTACTGATGCGCCTGGTTTGAGGCACATAGAAAGGGCAGCAGCAATTGTGCTACTGAGCAGAGGAAAAGAGAAGCTGGAGTCAGTGCCAGGCAAAGCAAGCATCACGCAAGCAGGCTGGGTTCTCAACGGAACCTTCTGAGAACAGGAATATGTGAACAAAACTGCCTTTTCCCCAGTCCAGTGTGTTACTGGATTCAGTATAAATCATAGCCGCCCCAAGTTTGCCTTCCCTATTTGTTTAATCAAAAGCATTTCAAGGCTATATCATAAAAGAATGTTAAAAATATATTATTTAAAGTGGGCCAGGCGGTGGTGGCACTTGCCTTTAATCCCAGCACTCAGGAGGCAGAGACAGGCAGATCTACAAAGGAGTTTGAAGCCAGCATGGTCTACAAAGCAAGTTCCAGAACAACCAGGCTACACAGAGAAACTCTGTCTCAAAGAAATGAAAATTAAATAAATAAAATAAATTGTATATGGTAACTATCAGATATTTAAAATACCTGTCTCCACTTCCTGCAACGTATATGTGTGTGTGTGTGTGTGTGTGTGTATTATAAAAAAATCTCCTCAGAACATTCTTAACAGAAATTTATCATGCAAATGAAAGCATTTTCCATGTAGACAGTTTCCTTAGTCAACTGGCACATTAGAATGGGAATTTAAAATGTAGATTGGAAGCTTACTTTACCACAAAGAGTCCCAAGAGTTTCTTTTCTTTCCTGGAGAAGTCTCAGATTTCCCACCTGGAAAATAGAAGGCTTGGACCTAATGACCGGGGAGCTCTAGAAAGTCCACATTGCTAGGGCCTTTGTGGTCTTCCTCCTCAGTCACTGGGACGCTGGCCATGACTCTCTCTTTGCTACTTTCCACTATTATCCATGACTCTTCTCCTGGCTATTGATCAGCTCCCAGCAGGCTAACATAATTCCCTACCTACACACAAGTAGCAAGCATGCAACCTCCTAATGAAAAACCTTTCATTTAATCAATAAAATTAGAAGCTTTTGGAGTGATTCATTCTGACCCTTTTGCTGTTTAGCTGATTTCCCCAGCCCCGAGGTTTCCTAGCAATGCAGTTCCTACCGACTTTGGTCAACCATCTCACCATTTTTCTCTGCCATAAGTCAACATTTAGAGATTAACAAATTATTTTTCTCCTTTATTCCTTGTCCTAGTCAGATTCAAACTATCTTCATGTAATTTTACCCCTTTTTTGTTGATGTTCTGGGTTACCCTACAAGCTCAGTTAAATTCTTGCAGGTGGTGAGCTCTCAGCACAGTGGTTTTCAGGTCTCATGTTCTATTAAAATCTCCTCAGTCTCCAATCATGTTACCAAGGCTGAAAATGAATGTGGGATTTCTGCAATATCTCTGCTGAGTGAAATAGCACCATCCATAGTCACTATTATTTCACAAGAGAATTTTAACATTAAAAACCAGGAGGAAGCCAATGTTAGAATAAGATACAGTACCTGGGTAGAATAATTAATAACCAACCTCATGGTTTTATGAACAACTCTCCATAGCAGCATCCTGACTTTTCTCAACTTTCCTGTACAAAGATGAGATGTCAGAGATGCATGTGTGGGCCATGGATGCTTAAGAGGCTGGGGGCTATACACTACAGCACCTGCCGCTTATGGATGGGTTTTAGGAGATGGCCGCTTGTCTCGGGCTGACGTTTGCACCTAGATTTGGGCTTTCTCCATAGAGTTCTACCTTGGGGTGGCTCCTGCTGATTTTCTTCATATCCCAACTCCATAAAGCCAACTTTGCACATTTCACATAACCCATGTGATACAGGCATAACAAGTTGAACCTAAATATGCTCTGACCTCAAAAGGATGCACCCATACTGCCATTTTCTACTTCTACCTGTTTGTAGAACCTGCCTTTCTCCATGTTATATGCTCAGGCTTCTGAAATCTTTCATTGTTCCAGGTAGATGCATCCTCTTTGCTTGATATGTTTGTATCCATCTTCCCTTGAATTTTTTCCACTGATAGTTTATTTTATTATTATTAACTATGTAATCTTTTATGTGTGCCTATTTCTATAATAGTTAATAATAATAAGATTATGCACAGTGAAAAACATCTCTTGAAAATTTCTCTCCCTTAAAGATCATTAAATTATGTGAGAATGGTCTCATTGAGCTTCAACAGTCCTATAATATTCTCTAAAGTGAACTATATTAGGTAATAAAATCTTGCATATATACAGCCATTAGAGAAAATAAGATAATAAAACTGTACAGGTGATATTATTTTTTTAACCTATTTGAGGTTTTTTAAGGAAGCAATAAAGAAATAAATACAAACATTTAGAGAAAAGAAAATAAAGGGAGGAAAAGTTTAGGACTGCCAAAATCCATGCCAACACATTTAAAAGCAATAAGCAATATTCCTGCTGATATTAAGTCCAATAATCTATTACAATCAATACATGAAGAATGGTCTTAGTTGAACTGAGCCACTTTTATACATCAGCAATAACTATCTATTTGTCTGTCTAATTTTTGTGAAGATGGGGACTGAAACCAGGGCTTCATGAATATGATGCAAGTTTTCCACCACTGAGCTACAGCCCCAGCATATTTTACATGGTACGACACTGAGATTTGTCCTAGAAACATCTTCTCTTATTTTCCTTCATATTAAGAGTTGTTTTACCTTTCAACAAAAGAAAGGATTGATGGTCACATGTCTAGAGCATGTGACCTGGGTAGTACAAATCTTCTCTTCAATCCTATGCAACATGTACACACATGCAAGATGAACGCTGAAAACGACCTGTGTATACTCTCCAAGATTCACTAACATACATGCTAATAAGTTTTTATATCAGATTTCCATCACTTACCAAAATAAGTCCCGATATTAGTGAGGAAGTGCCTGTCAGGGCCACGTAGAACTTCGGTGTTAACGTGTTCAAAAACATGCTCACTGGAAAAAAAAAAAACAACAAAAAAAAAACAAAAGGAAAAAGGGAAAAGAATTAGAAAGGCATGACTGTATCAGTAAAACTTGCTCTTTGTTTTTTATGATTATGAGTGCATGTGTTTGTGTGTGTGTGCGTGCATGTGTGTGCGCATCTGTGTTTGTGTGTGCCTGTGTGTGCTTGGTCTACATGTATGTATGTGTACTACATGCATGCAGTATCCAAGAAGGACAAAAGACAACATCCAAATCCCCAGAACTGCAGTTACAGATGATGGTTGTAGCTGCCACGTGGATGCTAGGAGCGGAATCCCTACCTTCTGCATGAACAATGAGTGCTCTGAACTACTGAGCCATCTCTCTAGCACCTATCTCATGTATTCTGATTCCTTGTGAAATCACTTGTTTCTGGTGACCAGAATTCCCAGAACCATAGGAAAGTCCAACTAAGATGAGAAACTGGTATACTGATTCAGAAGGGTAGGTATCAGGTTATACCCTAAATGATACCATACCTGCCAGAGAAAATGAGCCTATTGGTACAGCAGTGGTCTGACTGTTAGGGGTGTATCCAATGGTTTTCTGGTTAGAGTGAAGCCCGTTCCACAGAAAGGGATTTATGCCTAGTTATTTAAACCTGGTCAGAGGCTGAAGAAGGCACAGGTCTTAGTTACCTACCACTATCATTTTGCTCAATGGAAAATTCAAACTGACTTCTAAAATATTAACATTTGTGGCCATTGATTAGTGCTACTCTCAAATTGAGTCAGATAATTTTTTTTTTTTTGCAGTAGATATCCAGCAATTCAGAGACTCATAACTGGTCAATATGCTGAGAATAAGTAGCAGCTGAGTGTTCAACCCCAACTTGGATATTTATTATACCTTCAAAGCTCAGGGTATATCACAGAAGAAGGGAAGGAAGGAAAATAAGGAGCAGAATATGGGGAAGAGTGCTGTAAATTCTCTTCTGTGTGGGGCATGACCTTTGCACTTTGGAGCTCACGGCAGCTATGGCTACCTGCACAAGACCTAAAGAGGAAAGTCAGTCAATATTCCCATCTGGGTGTCTGCATGGGGCACGGGTTCAGGAGGTTTCAACCCTAGTTGAGGTGGTGCTACTAGCAACTGATAGCTGCTAAAGAAGGGTGAGTCATTTTTCCTTGTGTGTGATATTTCAGAGGTAAGTTTAAAGACGCTATTGGGGTTGTTTGCTATTTTGAATTAATATTATGTGGTTCTGGTTAGCTGGGGTTGAAAAAACATTTGCAATTAAGAGGAGATCAAAACCACTAAGTGAAACCTTTGGTTTGCTGGGATACTCAGTGGTGGTCAACTGGGGCTGAGAAATTATCAGTGATTAAGAAGACACCAGCATCATTTAGGTAAAATCTTCTAGGAACTGTTTCCTCAGGGTCAGCATACAGCATCTATGGTCCAGAGGGAGCCATGGTGATAACTTGTGCTGGCAGTGGAATTTGGTCATGTGTAGAGTTACCCTGGTGGTTCTGTGTTTAAAGGTACGAAGGGGTCATGGAGAGCAGCACTGAGAAAACACCAGGCGAGGCCATGGGTGAAGGTGCAGCCTCAGTGGCAGTTGAAGGCCCAGGACTGAAGGAGGTTGAGACTTGGCATCATAAAGAAAGCCCGCACTACTGGTGCAGCCCAGTTGCTGCAAGAGACCCCAGCATTTAGGAGCCTTTAGCCTGACCACCAAGAACAGCGGCAGCAGTAGAGAGGAAGCAGCAGGAGCTTAGAAGACAAGCTGTGTGTGCTGCAGAAGGTGGAGTTAGAACAGAGACCACAGCCCTTTGGAGGAATGCAGAAGATCCTGAAGGAATCCCTTCACTTGGATATGGAACATTTAGTTATTCACACAGAGTTTGGTTATGTTCTGTTCAAAATTGTGACTAAACTCTGGTTCTTCCCTCTTGATGTAAGAAAGTATTTAACTTAATTTTGATTTTACAGAAATCCTCAGTAGAGAGATATTGAACTTTTAAGAGAGACTTGGGATTTTAAAGAGAATGAACTTTTAATGTGTTTGAATTTATAAATATGTGGGACTTTTAAACATATTCATATTTCATGTTGTGAGTTTTATATTAATATGTCATTGGGGAATAAGTGAGAAAGAAAAGATTCTAATTGAAAAACGATGCACTTGTGTGTCAGGTTGACAAGGGGTGAGTTGTGCTTGCTAGTTTTATGTCAACCTGAAATAAGTCATCTTAGAGGGGAACCTCAATTAAGAAAATGCCTCCCAAAGATCTGGATGGAAGCAAGCCTGTAGGGCATCTTCTTAATTAGTGACTGAAGGGTGAGGGACCAGCCCATTGTGTATGGTGCCACCTTGGGCTGGTGGTCCTGGGTTCTATAAGAAAGCAGGTTGAGCAAGACATGAGGAGCAGGCCAGTAAGCAGCAACCCTCCATGGCATCTACATCAATTTCTCTCTCCAGATTCCTACCACATTTGTTCTTGTACTGACTTCCTTTAGTGATGATGGAGTCTAAGCTGAATAAAGCATGTCCTCCCAAAGTTGCTCTGGTCATGGTGTTTCATCACAGCAGTAGTGACCCTAAGATAGGCAGCAATGTAGACCCAAGGCAGTCACCAGCACAGTAGTTTGGGAAAATGAAAACCAACATGGATATTTGGTAATGCTGGTTAATTACAGGATGCCCAGAATGAATGATAAGGAAAACCACTGCCGCACCAAGAGCTTCGTTCTTGGCCATTCATAAATAAAACATAACTCCTGTCTCTGCTGCCATTTAACATGCTGAGATGCAAGGCTATGGAAATCTGCTAAAATTGCAGCTTAGGGGATGCTTTTTTAAAAATCTGGGAATAAAGTATCGTAATAATATATATGTAAATAGTCTTTTTTCTAGGGATATTTTACTATAGAGCATTTGTATAACCTTACAAAACCAGTTTTCCATCCAGTCAGTTCAGCTGGGATTAAAGGCGGAGCAGGAGCATTTCTACTTCAGCTCCAGCTCCTCCCCAGATCCCCTCCTGCAGTGGGCTCATAGCCTCAGCTCTCATGTACACAGGCCTCTGAAGAAACCCTATGGCACTTATCTTTGTGAGGGAGAAGCACGGAGATTTATTTTTAGACTCATTCCTAAGGTAAGAAACCCTCATAAATCATTCTGTCTACTCTTCTTCTACCCTTGATGTTGCCTTGGCAACTTTACAGGTATACTGTTTCTGCTTTACAGAGCATCCAGCTCCATCTGAACACATTCTTTCTTTTCTCAGCTGTGACCCGAGAAGGTATTGTTGGAGCATGCTATATTAGTATGAACAATGCAGCATTAGGTTTTCATGGCACCTTCTTCCTTCCTAGGGAGAGGTCATCTGACACTTTCTCCTGTCATCAGACTCAAAGCCTCAGTGAAGCAAGATCCCAGATGGTGAGTTCTCTTTCTCTTACAAATGCATACTGCTGAAGATCTGCATCCTGATGGATAACTAGAGAAAAACGTTCACACATCATATTCTCAGTCATTGCACTAGGTTTGAATCTAAGTTTAAATGTGATTTTTAAAGTTAAATATAAATACAGCAGAAGTAAGTTTCTGATGCCTGGTACTTTGTATCCTCCCGACTATATCTCCCCGCCCAGTATGTGTGTGTGTGTGTGTGTGTGTGTGTGTGTGTGTGTGCAAGCACGTGTGTACTTTCTAAAGTACACATGCAAGATGAAGTGCACATCAGGTAGATCCAATAATTACCTCTTCAATAAGCCAAGAATTTCCTAGATATTATGAGATGCTATGCCCAGAGAGCATGACATTGGCTATACATCAGCTTTAAATTTAGTCATTTCAGAGGAAGGGGAAGGGAGAAATAGAGTTATATTATAACCTCAAAATTACAAGAAAAACTTTTAAGAAAAAAAAATTGGTCACTTAGGATAAAGACTTACCCTACCAAACTCCAAAGACACTTTTCTTTTTAAGGCAATTTTATATGCAAATAGTTTCAAAATGCATTGCGTGTACTTGACTTTGCCCTTCAATAGAATGCCTCTAACAAGTTTCATTCCTTCAGTAGTAACTCTACCAACACAGACACAAACTGTGCCACTGTTAGCATGCAGTGACGTTTCCAGAAACTGACTTAATTCTTACATCAACACTATTTCCCTCCAAAACTAAGACAGAAGTATTCTTCAAGCCTTTTCACATTCTTTTTACCATTTGGTGTGTCAATCCAGGAGTAACTATTATTTTCACTGTGTGCCTGCTCTAATGTGCTCTCTCTCCCTTAAGACGTGCTATTTAAAAATCTGTTGTAAACTCAAAGGCAGATAATCAACTGCGGTTCAGCGAGCTATATATGTCCAATGTGTATCAGGCACTGCATAAAGTTCTGAGGACGCAACCGTGCTTGACATGTAATTCTTGTCCTTAAGGAATTGGGTATTTTTTGAGAAGCAAACATGGGAACAATATAACAGTCTATTTGCTTCCGAGAGCCACGGAGGTGCTCTTTCCTCAGCCCTGGCTGGAGCGGGAGACAATGTGCACCAACGTGCTCCTTTGAGAAAGCCTCAAATAGTGCCCCAATGGACATGCACTGGAAACATGCAAAATAAGAGCTGTGATTGACAACCAAAATGAAGGGGTTCTTTGGTAATCCTTTGAGGCTCTTCTGTGTGCTACGCATTGGCTTTTTTTTTTCTCGTTTAATGCCTGTAGTCTAATTGGAAAGGCTAGACTGCTGGATTCTTGGAGAGCAGAGAATCACTGGCACGAGTGACACTTGTCATGGGCAACTGTGGTGAATGATGTAAAAACACTCCCAGAATTCCTTGTGTTCTCACTGGAGGGCACCTAGAGTGTCAGCAGTGCAAAACGTTTTCTATCTTTTTGAGAGAAATTTTGACACTGACTTCTCACTAATCTCTCCTTCACTGGAATTTACACAGAAAATATTGTAGAGACAGCTGTGGTTAGGTTTAGGAAGAATGCATGCTGCAAAGTTTAATATAGAAATTTATTACTAGTGTGCCAGAGATAACTGCCTAACTGGAGGTTAACAATATTGGCAACAGTAATGTTCTATAGCAAATAACTTAAATATAAAATTCATAGAAATAACAAGGCAGGCAAGGAGGATATTAACAAGAGTAGAAAAAGTACATCTGTACTTCCTGATAAATCTTCTACATTTATTAATATTAGCTAATTCATTTAGCTATATAAATGGGCCAAAGAAGCAACTGCAAGTCATAGGGTGGTAAAACCCAAATTTAATTCCAGGTTCCATTTCAATTTTTCTTCCTTGCTTCCCCTTTTCTTTCTTCTTTTTTTTCTTTCTTTCTCTTTTCTTTCTTCTTTCTTTTCTTTCTTTATTTCTTCTTTCCTTTCTTTCTTTCTTTCTTTCTTTCTTTCTTTCTTCTCTCTTCTCTCTCTCCCCTCCCCCCTCTCTTTCTCTTTTCATTCCCTAAAAGTTCAGAAACTAACATACTTCTCTTTGGGGGTAGAGCTATCATCCAAATGAAAGTCTGCTGGGAACTTGTTGTGTATGATCCAGACAACAAGTGGTTCTCAACCTGTGGGTGGTGACCCCTTTGGGGCCAAGTGACCCTTTCACAGGGTTTGCCTACAATCACTCGAAAACATAGAAATTTATATTATGATTCACAACAGCAACAAAATTACAGTTATGAATAGCAACAAAAATAATTTTAAGGTTGGGTGTCACCACAACCCAAAAAACCATATTAAAGGATTGCAGCATTAGAGTAATCATATTTTCTGCTTTGAATGTGTTTATTAAGTAATAAACTGGGAGGGAAGGTATTGGCAGAGGCTGCTCATTCATTTCCCGGCCACCCAGAACTGAAATAATCACACTGAGACTATATTAATTGTAACACTGCTTGGTCAATGACTATAGTATATTCCTAGCTAGCTCTTACATCTTAAATTAACCCATTTCCATTATCTGTGCATCATCACAAGGTAGTGTCCTTCCAGTAAGGTTATGACACATCTGTCTCCTGCAGTGGCTACACAGTGCCCCACGAACTCCACTTACTTTCTCCCAGCAATCAGTTTAGTTTTCCTGCCTGGCTCTTTTCTGCCCAATCACAGGCCAAAACAGCTTCTTTATTCATTAACCAATAAAAGCAACACATGAACAGAAGGACTTCCCACATCAGAAAGGGACAGAGAGAAAAACATTATCTAATTAGGCACTTAGGTTATCCATCAGAAACTCACTGATAAGCTCCCCAGTATAAAGAGTCCAGGCAGAGCCAAGTGTCCCCACACAGGATGCTTTTGAGTAAAACCAGTAACAGAAGGGGGAATACCAACTCCAGTAGAAGTGGACTGGGAAGTTGAGGCTGTCTGCTGGACTTACTAGCTGAGTTTTATGTTGAGTTCATGCTGAACCTTCCCACTGCTGGCACTTTTATAAGTGGGATCAAACAGTAACGTCTTCTGCTGGAAGTGGTTCATCTTCTAGCTGTTTTCCAGGATACAATGTGCTCACTCTGGGGCTGCATTATTGTGCTCTTCCCTCTATTACAGAATCCAGTCCATGCCCAGACGTCAGAGGATACAATGGACTGGGTCTACAATGGAGGCGGGACAATCCCACTTCCAGACCCAGCTTCTTAGTAAGGCCCAACAGAAGTAACAATTTCCCAGTGTAATGTCGATTACAAGTTGTTGTAGCCATGTCCCTTTGACCCCTGAGTGTACAATCTTGCTGGAACAACCAGGCAGGCTAGGACAGAAGAGTTTAGCTGCTCCCCTGCCTGGCTGCTCAGAATAGGCCTGGAGCTTCACTATTTCCAATTATATTAGTATATTTAGCTTTACGTTTGCACCAAATACCCAATTTCCATTCCAGAGGGCACCAAACACTATCTTTCCAGGTCTATGACTGGGAGTGAATCTCTAAGGGTAAATCATAAATGCAGCTTGCTCCACAAATTACTATGAATGAGAGGCAATGAAAATTAAAGCACTAATATTTTCAAATATCAATAAGCCAGTTTCTTTAAAAAAAAACTATAAAAGATGCATCTAAATACCAGATGCTCAGTGCTGCCTCTGATAGACATGTTCCCAGTTCCTGATGTGACATTTTTCATGTTCATCTCTATTCTTATTGTCTCAAATAATATTCAGTCATTGCTATCCTTCACTGGGATATGATCTATTCATCTGTGACAAAGAAACAAGTTGTGTATACTTAGGACATACAAATACCTGTAAAACCAAGGCAGTTATTTTAGAGATAGGTAAGCATTTAGCTAAAGCCCAATGTTAATGAAGCCACTACCACTAAGTCCGACTGTGGCAATCAACTTCATACCAAGAAACTGTAGCACAATCTCAGAAGGGACCCATCTAAGCAGTAATATTAGGAATAGGTATTGCCATGGTGCATGGGGTGTAAAACACCTTATCACTATGACAGTAGCCCAAATCAAATCTTTTAAAATGGTAGATTGACCAGGACCACATCAAATAAAATGATAACAATAGTAAAAATAATCCTAAATACCCAAAGTTGCCTTGTACAAAAAGAACTAAGCATTGGCATTATATTAACTAAATAAAAATGCACTACAAACTATTAAAATTAAAATAATATAGCTTGTACATAAACAGATATTTAGACAAATAGAAGAGAATGGAGAACTGAGAACTGAACCCACCTACCCAGAGCCAGCTTGATCTTTACCAAAGGTGCAAACAATATTGATTGAGAAAGGGTATTTTCAGTAAATGGCTGTGGTAAAATTGGCTGTTCACATGTAAAGAATGAGACAAGACTCATCTCCTTCAGCTCTTACAAAAATCAACTGAAAACAAATTAAAGACTTACACATTGCTGCAATGTATTATGATCAAAATAACTCCTACATCCTAAGACAGTGGAACTTGTGACAGACTTCACAGGCAAAGTTTATACTGAATTCTGAAATCACAAAACGCTATCCCATTTGTACTCAACCTGTGTGCCGAACCTGCCTTAAAAAGAACAATTTAACATCCGACCTCAGTCGCCTTGCCTTTCCCATGTAATCTACTTTTTTTAAAGATTTATTTATTTATTATATATGTATGCCTGCATGCCAGAAGGGGGCACCAGATCTCATTATAGATGGCTGTGAGCCACTATGTGGTTGTTAGGAGTTGAACTCAGAACCTCTGGAAGAGCAGTCAGTGCTCTTAACTGCTGAGCCATCTCTCCAGCTCTGTAATCTACTTTTTAAGCTAAAGCATCACTGTAATCTTCAGTTATGTATCTTCCATGCCCCTGGTCTAGAGTAATGCATGTGTGTTATGATAAGCATTTGCTGGAGATTCCAAATATAAGCTGAAAGTAGTCTTAAAAATTGAATAGCCACCATAATTGTTGAATCCTACACAAAGATAGAGCTTGATAAACAATGATATTTGTAATATCTGTTATCTGGAGTCAGTTGGAATCAGGTACTTAATTCCTTGTAAAATATCTTTAGATATTCCTACTCATTCCTACTCCATGTTGTACTTTCTGGGCCATTCAATAAAAGCAAAGTCTCTTGTTGGGGACAGACACACAAGAACAGACCCAGGGAGAGATTCACAAGACAGCCTTCAGGCAGAACCAAATCCAGACTTACACGGCAGACAGACAGGAATAATGGAAGACACTGGGATAGTGAAGTAAGGGAGCCAAATCTGGTTAAATCATACCACTGAAAAGAAGGATCAAGCAGTATAAAAACCATAGATACTGTTCTGTAACAGGAAAGGACATAAGTGGAGAGACATCACATGACATGGTACAACTACTGGTTTAAACATCTTCCAAAGAATGAAAAGCAAACAGACACAAAACATGTACATGATTTAAAGGATATTTTCCAGGCTTCATAATAGACAAAAACAAGATTTAGAAATGATGGGAATGTGCAACCGACCCACACCTGCAGAGAAAATCAAACAAGAACCTTATTGCTATAAAGAAATGTTTAGAAAAACTCCAGCTTGAAGGATGCTGGAGGAAAGTGTAGCTTTGTTTGCCTGTTGTTGTTTTAAGTGTTTAAGATTTATATGTACACGAGTGTTCTGCCTGCATGTATGTATGTGCACCATGTGCATGGCTGGCACCTGTGTTTAGAAGAAGGCATTGAGGCCTCTGGACCTGGAGTGGGTGCTGGAAACTGAACCTGGGTCATCTGGAACAACAAGCGCTCCTAACAACTGAGCCCTCCCTCCAGCCCTGGCAACTGCATTTTAAACCAACAGTTATATATGAGGTGACTGCTGTTCTTCCATCACAGCATCAGCTACAAAGGGTGCTTTCTGTCTCCATGTGCTCTCTTCCTTCTTTTCCAGCTCACACAGAGTGGGTGTGTGCCCGTCTCCTCTCCCACTTCCTCGGAGTTTCTGAGGAGTCACCCTATGAATGGTACTGCATGACAGAGAGACACACCCGAATGACAGAGGACAGGAGCCTACTATTCTAAACCAGCCATCTGGGGGAGGAGGACAGCTGGAAATCAATTTGCTCCTATCAGATTTCATCAAAAAAAAAAAGAACATAAAATATGTTTCTATCCCTACCATACTACCTGGTTATGTTCCTGAATTAAAAACCTTCTATAAATGCAATTTCTAAAGGGCTAAAAATGTCAATGACCCTAATATTTTGCTTCCTCCCACAAATGATGCTAAGAATAGCAGCAACTACTCATGGGAACTTCATGAAACATCCATGAATGAGTTAAATGCATTGTCTTGATTTTAAAATCAACGAATTTAAACAAATGTAATTACCCTGTCTGTTTTTACAGGTGAGAAAAGTGAAGTTCCGATCACGTATTGTTCAAAAGCACACAGCTGGAAGGAGCAGACAGATCCAGCGATAAATGTGGACAAATTTGCCCTGAAGGCTAAATTCCAACCACTGTTCTGAGGGCTTCTCTTACTGGATCCCCATTCTAGGTTTCCTCTCACTGGGTTTTTGTTCTGAGGGCTTCTCCATCAGACATTCCAAGGCAGGTCTCGTCCTAGGTGCATACAAATACTGCACCCAAACATCTGTGCTGAGATCATCCCTTTTCACCTGCCTGCCCGCAGTGACCAATCTCTCCTTCACCTGGGCACAGCTCAGACAGGCCTCCCAGATGATACTGTTCAGGATATAACCTAACATAATATGCTACAATGCCACCCTAACCGCCTTTCCGAGAACTCCTGAGTACCAGATTAAAGATCACTGACAAACGTAATGCAGGGGAAATTAATACCCAAAGATTGTGTTATTATAGGTCTTTTTTCCCAAGGACTAGAAAAATCTACTAGTTTCTGACCTATACAAGAAATTGATTGCATAATATTAAAACAGAAAGTACAACTTATGCTGCTTAATTGTGAATCATGAATTTGAGCACTTGGATGTCTATTTTTTTTTCCTGCAGTTCTGGGGATTGAACCCACTGCACAGGGCATTTAGAACATGAGTTATACCATTGAATTATATACCCTGTGTCAAGTGTTTGGATACCCAGGATGTTTTATCAAATGGCTACATGCTCTACATTGGTTCTTAATAAGTTTTCAGCCTCCTTTTCATTTTATTATTATTATTCATGAATAAAGAGAAGAGAGAGAAGGAGACAGCCAGCCACAAAGCTGAAACATAAGTCCACTTTATGATGCTGCTCGTGTAGCTTACAATGACAGCTCAGCATTGACCTAGGTTTTGTGCTTATATCAAGCCAGGAAAAGACCTATTGTTTTCTCTTTTTTGTGTGAACTGAGGAAATGTACATATTCATACAATACATATTTGTATATATATATATAAAACAGAGGATTATACAACAATATAATATTTAAAATATAATATATAATATGTTTATATACTATATATTATATCTATGAAATATATCTATACATCTATGATACACATATATCTATGAAATATATTACATTATTTGCTACAAAACAAATATAATACTCTCAAATATTATAGGTTACTTCCTTATTCCTATACTTGTTCAGATTCATCCACAGTTCTTATCAAAATACCAAAAGCAGAAAGAATTCAATAATAGTTGATCAATTCCTAACTTAGAAATCATGCTGAAATATATCCCTTTTCTTAGTTACTTTTTTATTTCTGTGATTAAAAACCATGACTATAACAACTTATAAAACAAAGTGTTTAACTGGGTTTACAGTTTCAGAGGGTGGCTTTCATGATCATCACTGCAGGGAACATGGCAGTGGACATGCATGGCTCTGTAGCGTAGCTGAGAACTTACATCTTTATAAATAGGTATGAGGCAGATAGAAAGCTAACTGGAGATATAACACATCTCTCCAATCTTAATCCTTTCCAAACAGTTCTATCAACTGAGAACCAAGTATTTACATACTTGAGTCCTTGGGGTATATTATCAGTTAAATGACTATAGTGGATTAGTGTCCCTAATGATCAAGTAAAAACATGGTGGCTGGAACATCTTATTCCACAACCCAGAATCAGAGAGAAAAAAAGAATAGTAGAAATTTTGTAGTCTTTTGAAATCTCACAACCCATTCTCAGGGTCACACCTCCTCCAATAAACCCACACCTTCCTAATCCTTCCCAAACAGTTCTACCAAGTGGAGACAAAGTATTCAAACATATGAGCCTATGGGGCCATTCTCTTTCAAACCACTACACTCTGTCATTATAAACATATGGCACCATAAGCATAATAAGCCATAGACAAGCTCAGTCTTCATTGGTTATCACCAAATTAAAAACACAGTGCACTGCCTATGTTAGTTAGCAAATGGAGTTTGATAAACATCATCCTATCATGTCTGGCTGCCTTTAGACTAAAACATAGGGGTTAAACCTGTGGTTCTCCACCTTCCTAATACTGCAACCCTTTAAAACAGTTCCTCAGGCGTGGTGAGCCCCAACCACAAAATTATTTTCATTGCTACTTCATAACTGCAATTTTGCTACTGTGGTGAGCTGAAATGTAAATATTTTTGGAGACAGGTTTGTCAAAGGAGTTAAAGACCCACAAGTAGAGAACTACTGAGTTAAAGAGTTGTGTGTTACATATAAAGTATCCCCACCCTGACCCTAAAGGCTCTTGTATTGAAGGCCTGATTCCCAGCTAAGTGACCATATGGGTGCTGACTTTATCGCTGAGCTCTAGGGAGATGAGCGCAGTTTTAGGAACTGAATCACTGAGGGCATCCTTTGAGGGGTATATCTTGCCACGGTTCCCTCCTATTTGCCAGGAAGTGAGCAACTCTGCCCTTCACATCTTCCGCCATGATGTTTTGCTTCACCAAGTTCCAGAAATAAGGGAGTTGTTCCTATAACCAAGACTTCTGAAACCATGAGTTAAGATTTTCTCCTTTTAAATTGTTTCCCTAAAGCTGTTTTTCTTTCTCTTTTTGTAATAAAGCTAAAAATGCTTGGCATATGACCCTTTACCAAAATAATGTGCTGATTCCTAGTTTATAGTAAGCAAACCAGGACTTCCCTGGTATTTCCTACTAATGTACCTTAGTGACAAAGCAGACAGACAAACAAACAAAACCTGTGTGACCTTATGCGAGATATGAGCAACAGTTTGGAAGCACAAAGTTAAGCATATATTTCCCCTTTAAGTCCTATTAGGAAATCACTCTCTACCAATTTCTCAATTAAAAGGATAACTGTACCTTGGCAGTGGTGGTATATGTCTTTAATCCTAGCCCTTGGTAGACAGAAGCAGGAGGATCTCTGTAAGTTTGAGGCCAGTCTGGTCTACAAGAGCTAGTTCCAGGATAGTCTCCAAAGCTATAGAGAAACCCTGTCTCAAAAAAAAAAAAAACCAGAAAAGATAATTGGACAATTGTGATTGCAGCCTTTTAGCTCTAATAAATAGCAATACTAAAAATGTATATTTTATTTCTATTTCCATAAAATATTTTTAAAATGTTATATTAGACAATAGCACTGTCATCAAATTTAGTACTTCTGGATTTTTAGCATGGATACACCATGGTTTTACATTCATGAAGCTGATGTCTTTATATGGGTCAAGAACTAGTAAAGAGATTAAGCTATTTAGATGGTGGCATTTTAGTGTCAATTGGATCCTCATTATTTAGCTAAACGTAAGTACTGATTATGTTTATAAGTAGATATAGCTATAGTGCATAATCAATTGTAAAGATCATAACAGATAGGCAGGGTGGGCCTAATTCAGTCAGTTGAACTGACTTATAACAGGCTTTGCTCATCAGAAATTCACTTGTAAGTTTAGCTTCACTTGCTTGTACTCAAGTGTTCTAGCCCGTCCTTCCCGCCAGCCTGCTTCACCCACTGAAGACACCTAGACAGTCCCCGTAGTCTTGTGGGACCATTCCTTGTTTCCTCCCACTCTCCTTATCCATGTCATGAGTTCTGCTTGTCTAGTGAAAGTCGAACACAGTAAGTATTAAGTCTGAAAATACTTCAAAACTAAATTTATCTCTTTATCATTTTAAAGAATACCAATTTCTTGAAGAAAAATTGCTACCTAGAAACAAATCTTAATGTTTTATACTTATAGTACTATATAGTCAGTACTATATATGCTATACATATACAGCACTATATAGTCAGTACTATATATGCTATATATAGTACTATATAGTCAGCACTATATATGCTATATATACAGTACTGTATAGTCAGCACTATATATACTATATATACAGTACTATATAGTCAGCACTATATATGCTATATATACAGTACTGTATAGTCAGC
>LOEQ01000437.1:177181-198624 GCA_001685075.1 Bramus lutescens | reverse complement strand
TAGTCAGCACTATATATGCTATATATACAGTACTGTATAGTCAGCACTATATATGCTATATATACAGCACTATATAGTCAGTACTATATATGCTATATATACAGTACTATATAGTCAGTACTATATACAGTACTATATAGTCAGTACTATATATACTCTATATACATTACTATAGTCAGTACTATATATGCTACACATATACAGTACTATATAGTCAGTACTATATATACAGTACTATATGCTACATATACAGTACTATATAGTTAGTACTATGTAGTCAGTACTATGTATGATATATATACATAGTACTATATAGTCGGTACTATATATACTATGTATACATGGTACTATATAGTCAGTACTATATATATCTATATATACACAGTACTATATACATGGCACTATATAGTCAGTACTATATATACTATATATACACAGTACTATATATACTATATATACACAGTACTATTTAAGTCAGTACTGTATATACTATATATATGGTACTATATAGTCTGTACTGTGTGTGTATATATATATATACACAGTACTATATAGTCAGTCCTACATCTCAGTCCTTATTTCACCATGGCAAAGCATAAATTCTAAGAGAAGGTAATGCTCAGCTAAAGAAAGAGGCCTCTGGAGTCATCCACACTCTGTAAGACCCCAGGAGTGATGGAGTCATGTCTGTAATCCCAGGACTTCAAAGGCAGAAGAAGATCACAAGTTCGAGGATAGACTAGGCTACATAGAAAAGCCATTTCAAAAAATGTGTAACACTTTCCGTCTCGGATTAGTTTATCTACAGCTGTACAATGAATGGAATGAATAAGAATTTAGCTATAAGTAACATTTAAAACAATTTCTACAAAAACATTGCGGCCTAAAGGAAATAGTTAGTAGCCTAGTGAAAGGTTAGTAAATATTTTAGATGTTTAAACATTTCCAGGTCCAAACCATTAAAAAAATAATTAGTTTAAGAAATACTTAAAACTCAAATGCTCAAGTATGCTACCTGTAGATGATTGTCCTGAGTGTAATGAATTTTAGGAAGAGGAACAAAGATTCCTAGAGCCATGTCAGGACCTACTATGAACTAAGTCAAAAGGAGGGAGTAAAGCTACTACATTCACAAAATTGTAAATTAATTCCAATCATATAATTATTGTTTTATAAATATTTTAAATAGAAGCCTTTCATATTTTTCAAGTAATGGTTGATATTTTCCTATTATTTGGAAACATGATAACTAATATAATTTTTTTCCTACTAAAGACAGAAATTGAGAACCTGTTGAGACATCATTGGATCTTTTCTTTCTAACAACATTGACATAGAATTCTGAGCATTTCATAAAACCTGTGCTTGGTTATATTTTGCATTTTGCATTTAGTTTAGGGATGATATTCTCTGTTCAGCACAGTCCATGGATAGAAAAATTAAGTGGAATAAATAGGGGCAAAATGAGAATGTGTTAACAAGCATCTCTTAAATACAAATACAGTGTTTAATTCTAGAATATCAGCTATTTAAAATAAAGCCTGAAATTTTGGGCTCTAAAATTTATTTGCTAAAATCACTCTATAAATCTGATGAGATCTTGCTCATCTATTTCTCAATCCCAGAACTTTTTACATGGGAATCAAGTACCTTTCTGGGATTCTTTGACAATCTGTAGACAGTTAAGAAACAATTTTAAGGAGATAATAGTGGCTGTGTGAACACATTTATCTTCAATATTCATGAACTATAACTATATAGGCATTATCTGTAAAACCAAATAAAAATCTACCTCAAAATGCAAAGGGGTAATATCAAGCAATAAGACATTTTCTAAAGCAAGAATATAGAGAAAATTTTAAAATAACACTTAAATTTATTTTAAACTAAGATATTTAAGAATAATCTAACAGAACAGAGCAAACAAAATAACAATGGCAAGAAAAAGACCTTCCTGGCTTTTCGAAAACAACTAAGAGAACAGCTGCACACGTGTCTGTGCAAATCCCAGCTTTAGAAAGATGGAAGCTGAACGCTGAGACATCTTGACATTACAGTCAGTCACATGCTTCCAGAGTTCTTTGTTTCAATACATTTAGTGCTGCAAATGGATGCCACAGAGATCTATTCAGGAACCTGAAAGCTGTTCCTGTGCCAGAAAAAGAACCACTTGGGAAGCCAGCATATGATTTAATATGCACAGAGTGCACTGCACAGTGTCACCCACCCAGGCAAGGTCCCCTTCCTTCGGTGCTACTGTGGGCCGTGTCACGACTTCACTACTGAGCTACAGCTAATTACAAGGCAGATGAAGTGCTAAGAAAGAATTTACTCTAGACAATTAACAGACTAGACATTCATTGTGTTGGAGTGTTCTGCATATGCTAATTCAAACTTCATCATCCACAAAAGCATCCATGCAACCATGACTCTTTTGGTTCTTCTCTTTCAAGCCTCATAATAGCAGGAATGACCCTGACGTGAGCATCCTGCTCACACCATGTAGCTGCCATTCATCTCCATCCAGCTGGGCATGAATTTCTGTCTCACTCTGGGCTTTAAGCAGGCACTGTTCAGTGCAAGTTGCTGTGTAGTAATAGAGTGGCAACTGCATAATGATCCGAGTACAAAGAGGGTAGCGCAGTAACGTGGGTTCATGATGCTCACGTGATAACTCGGTAAGTATAGCAAATCTGTGTCACTATACTACTGGACTATCACATCTAAACCAGTATTTCCCTTAAATGAAGGCTGTGGAAATGTGATCATAATCACTCAAGACCTTCTATTCTACTGTTAAGCGGTGGAAGTGCTCACTCATAACTTTTTCTTTTCTTCTGTGGTACTAGAGAAATGGTTCTCAACCTGTGGGTCACAAACAATTTTGGGAGTCGCATATTACATATCCTGCATATCAGATATTTACATTACAATTCATAGCCGTAGCAAAATTACAGTTATGACGTAGCAATAGAGATAATATTTTGGTTGGGAGTCACCGTAACATGAGGAATTGTACTGATGGCTGCAGCATTAGGAAGGTTGAGAACCGCTGTAACCGAGAGTGACCCTAGCACCTAAGCTACAGCCCCAACCCCCTTTTCAGTTTTTACTTTAAGATAGAGCCTCAATAAGCTGTCCAGGTGGCTAGAACTGATTTTGACCTTACAATCCTCCTGCCTCAGACTCCCAATTGCCTAGTTTACAAGCCTGTGACACCAAGCTCTGTTGTATTTTCCACATAACAGAGCTACGGACTAAGCCTCAAACTCTGTCAATGCTGTGTGCAGCTGCTACAGACACATTAGCTGTGGTTAAGAGGGCTTTATTCTGCCCTTCAGTCCCTTACAGTGGTGTGCTTTGCTATTTCCTAGAAAGAAAGGGTCAAAGTTGGACTTTCTCCTGAGTCAATAATCTCATATCTGTGCATCAATTTTTCTCATAACAAGTTCAAGGATTCAAAGTATGAAGTTCTTTTTAGCTCTACAATAAAGGATAAGTCAGGAAAGGAATTAAAGTAATAGCTTGCAGGTTTGCATAACTCCTTTAAAAAGTTCTTATAAACCAATCTCTTTCACAACCTGCACTGTGACACCCCTCCCAGAGATTATGAAATCCAGAGGCCTGAAAACATGAATTTTTCAGATTTGCTTATGATTTCGTCGGCTGCATATTCTCTGATCTAGTTGCTAAACACATCGCAGTCTCCTCCAGAGCTTTCATGACTTAGAATACTCGGCTGCAGTGTGATCACAACATTCTAAAAGCAAGTCATTCCCTCTCCAGTTTGTGACAGTCCTTTAGGCTCTTCAATAAACTTGTGTGTCAGTCACAGTTAGTATTAAATGTACAGCTGATACTTCCATGTTTCTTGAAAAGTGAGGCAATGTTTACAAATTATTCAGAATTCTCAAAAGAAGTCTAAATGGAGCTTGGAGTATAGGTACACATATACATACAATAGATTGACTAATTTCTAAATAGGTATCTTGATTAGTTAATTAGTAAATGATAATCTGGGCAAGAGATGTCTATTTCCAGTTTGCTACCAATTTATCAAGATTATTTTTGTTTCTTTGCTTAACAACCTACTTTAAAATAAGGTGTTCTGACCTTCCCTCCCGTGCAGTGTGTGCAGCATGCCCTCCCCTGTAGTGTGTGCAACATGCCTCCCCTGTAGTGTGTGCAGTATGGCCTCCCCTGCAGTGTGTGCAGCATACTCTCCCCTGTAGAGTGTGCAGCATGCCCTCCCCTGCAGTGTGTGCCACATACCCTCCCCTGCAGTGTGTGCAGCATGGCTCTGGGACACACTAAGAGCAGAGAGATGAGAAAGCAGGGACCAGCTCTTCTGTGGATCTGTACTCACCCTGCAGACAAGCTGGATCCTGGGCGCATGAAGAGCACAAAGTAACAGGAGCACAAAGGCATGGTGGGACAGATGCCCTCTGCTCCCAGGCTTCCAAAGAGTTGGGTTGCAGGGAGACAGCAGGCTATAAGGGGGTCTGAACTTCTGTCTTCTAATTAGCCTACACGTCTTAACATGGTACCGTGTTCACTCTACTTCTTTCTCTTCCTACTTTGGACTCTTCTAGATGCCTCTGGCTGTTCTCTCTCATATCAACAATTAAAACCCTCCCCTCAAACATTCCTTGGTGCGGTCATGTCCTCACTTTACACACTAGGTACTAATCGGTCCTAGGCACTCACACATAACATTTAAACTTGTATTCTTTTTTTGTCAAGCTTGCTCATAGTGTGTTTACAAAGTTGGGGGTCTGGACAGTTTGGATGTGGTTTATTCCCCAAATATCAGATTGTAGGAAGATCTAAAGAAAGGGTTAAATAGCTTGTTGATTTCTCCGGTTAATTATCGATGTTTTACAGCAGTCATTACAGGCACCTGCTTTTTAGTCCAGCCCTTTCCAGGAACTGAAGGCTCTGCCTCCGAAGCCCTGCCTCCCAGCTTCCTGCTAGGTGCTGGCAGAGGAGTCCAGGCTTCTAAACCTGTGAGTCTGGAGTTGTTAGTTCACAGGCTCAGCTTTCCTTGTCTCTGACTCCCTCTGCTGTGTTTCTTGTGGTCTGACTACACCTTATGTCTGAATAGGATTTTGAACTCAGGACGCGACCTGACCGGTACATTGCAGTGGGACTAGCAGAAATGATTGTATTTCTTCTTTCCTAATCCTGGCTCCTACCCACTAGCCTTGCCTACTAGAAGGAAATAGGTCTGCCTGGAGAGATGCCAAGAAGTAACAAATCAAACAGTCTCAATAGGTGGTAAATAAACTGTTGGCTCTAAAGCCTAGAATAGGTTGTCAATGGGACTTTGCAGTAGATCCCCTGGCCGAGCATATAGAATGTTTCACATTCTGTTTTAGAATCTGAATTCTCCAATAGGATGTCTGGAGAAAATAATCAAGAGTAAATGAAGTAAAATTAAAAGGTTTTCTAAGAGATAACAACACCAATTACAAAACATGATCTTGAAGGTGCCCGGCATTTCTGAAATAAAACTGTCTATGCATCAAGACTATTTAACTTGGTTTCCAGCTGAACTGAGTAAAAATGCTTAGTTGTTATAACATACATCATTTTCTTTTTTCATTTATTTTTGTTGTCAGCACATATTAATTACATGGAATAGTAGGCTTCACTGTAGCTTTTTCATATGTATAAAACATACCTTGACTGTATCCAACCCTGTTACTCCCCCCTCACTCACGCCCTTTACCTTCTCTAGTAATTCCTCATCCACATAGATTCGGAATCTAATCTATTCTCTTGTTACTTCTTCGATTCCAGAATCTCTGTATCAGCCATTTGGAAGATGACAATGACACCAGCTGAAATGCCTTCAACATTAGCTGCTCCATAACACATTTTAAAGTGTATTAATATGAATATGCTTTTTCCCATCTACTCCATTTGATTGCTCATCCAGGAAATATGAATTTGATTATATATATACTCTTTTTCTAAAATGCCAGGTAGCAAACAGAGGGGTGTTATCAATATTCTAAACTTAAAAATTACTTGTAGATTTAAAAAATGTAATAATCATTTTATTTTTTCATTTTAGCTGTGCTTATATATCTGGCGTGAAGCATTTGGCAGCCTGATAGCAAACGTGCTTCCTGAGGAGTACTACATGCCAATGCAAGTTGGTCCTCTGCCATTCCACAGGGCTTTTTCTTTTCAACATGCATCAAAGGAGCTGTATCAATATGCTAGTCCTAGCATTGGGCTCTGGGTATTCATTCTTCCCCAGCTGTTCTCTGTTCACACCCTCGAAAATCACAAAACCAAAATGAAAGGCAAAATAGCATATTAAATACACAGAATGTAAGAAAAATGCATTTTTTGAGACCAGTTCTCCATCAGATGTGGAGCTGGTGAAGCTCTTTTCCCATTCTGTAGGATGTCGTTTTGTTGACTGTGTCCTTTGCCTTACAGAAGCTACTCGGTTTCATGTGGTACCGTTTATTAATTGTTGCTCTAAGTGTCTGTGCTGCTGGTGTTATATTTAGGAAGTGGTCTCCTGTGTCAATGCATTCAAGTGTACTTCCTACTTTCTCTTCTATGAGGTTCAGTGTGGTCGGTTTGATGTTGAGGTCTTTGATCCATTTGGACTTGAGTTTTGTGCATGACGATAGATTTGGATCTATTTGCATTCTTCTTCATGTCGACCTACAGTTATGCCAGCACCATTTGCTGAACTCAGGAAACTGGACAACAAAATATGAAATAATCCAATTAAAATATAAGGTACAGATCTAAACAGAGAATTCTCAGTAGAAAAATTCAAATAGCTGAATGACATTTAAGGAATTGCTCAAAATCCTTAGCCATCGGGAAAATGCAAATCAAAGCAACTCTGAGATACCATCTTAGACCTGTTAGAATGGCTAAGATCAAAAACAATGATGACAGCCTATGTTGGAGAGGATGTGGAGTAAGGGGAACATTCCTCCACTGCTGATGGGAGTACAAACTTAGACAGCCACTTTGGAAATCGGTATGGTGGTTTCTCAGAAAACTGGGAATCAATCTACCTCAAGATTCTGCAATACCACTATTAGGCATATACCCAAAGGATGCACACTCATACCACAAGAACATGCCCAACTATGTTCATAGCAGTATTATTCGTAATAGGAAACAACCTAGATGCCTCTCAACTGAAGAATGGATAAAGAAAATGTGGTACATTTACACAATGAAGTACTACTAAATGGTGGGGAAAAAACGCCGTCTTGAAATCTGCAGGCAAATGGATGGAACTAAAAAAAAAAAAAAATCCTGAGCGGGGTGACCCAGAAAGACAAATATTTGTACTCACTCATAAGTGGATATTACTCATAAAGCAAAGAATAACCAGACTAAAGTTCACAGCCTCAGAGAAGCTAGGGAACAAAAAGAATCCTAAGAGAAACATACATGGATCTACCTAGTAAGGGGAAATAGACAAGACCTCCTGAGTAAATTGGATGTGTAGAAGTCAAAGAGATGCCATGTACCTACTGAAGGAGAAAGATGCCAGAACCTTACCGGTAAGCCACAGCATCATGACAATACACAGATCAATAGAAATGGGTTAATAAAAGATATAAGAGCTAGCTAGGAATATGCCTAAGCTGTTGACCAGTGTTGTAACTCATATAGTTTTGTGTTATTATTCAGGTCTGGGTGGTCGGGAAATGAAAGTACAGTCTGCTCACAATAGTTACCTTAAAAAACGCATCAATTCCACTATTTGCTATAAACCCATGCAAACTAAAAATATATACCAATGCCTTCAGAGAATACTTTTTATTAAATACAGAGTAGAAGTAACTCAAATGTTCATTAGCTGATGAATGGAGAAATAAAATGTGATGTACCTTTATAAAATTCAGCAATAAAAAGCAGGAGAGCACCAGTGCATGCTGAATACAGATGGACCTTGAAAACATTAAATAAAACTGTTCAACATGCATTGTATAATTGTGTTTATACAAAATTTCCAGGAAAAAAAATCCACAGAGACACGAAGTAGATTGGTGGTTTCCAGGGAATGCAAGTAAATTCAATGAACAGGAACTGCTCGTGGGTATAGGGTTTCTTTTGGAGTGATGAAAATGTTCTATCATTAGGCAGTCATGCTGGTTGCACAAGTCTGTGAACAGACTGAGAACCACTGACTTGAACATTTTAGACTGTAGCTTTGCTGTGTGTAACTTACATTTCAATATAGCTATTACTTTAAAAGTCACTGATATAGGTTCATTTGCTAAATACATGTTTGTCATGAGTCTACTATGTGCTACCACATATATAATGTATGAGCACAGCCTCTGCCCTCTTATTTTGTAGTCATTCAAAAGAAACATGATGGCTAATCATTATTGCCAACTCAGTTGGACTAATGTGAATTCATGTGTTATTTGTTGATTTATAATTACTTGTTTTTATGTATGGTACATAAACATATGTGTTTATATGTGTGCAATTGTTCATGCATGTGGAAACCAGAGGTCAAAATCAGATTTCTTACTCAATAGCTGTCTAGATTACTTTCTATGATAGGGCTTTTCATGGAACCAGGATCCTGCTAATTCAGCTAGACTGACTGGCCACACAGCCTCCAGGATCCTTCTATTTCTGCCTACTCTGGGATTACAGGTATACACAATAGTACTGGCTTTTCTATTTTGTTTTACACATGTACAGAGGCTCTGAACTCTGAGTCCTAAAGATTTCATGACTAGCATGCTATCTGCTGAGATATCCCCTGAGCTTCTTGCTGGATGTAGGATCATCATGAAAACACAGCTACGGATATATAGATATATAAACAAGGGTGTTTGCAGACAAGTTTAACTGAGGAGGGAAGATCCACTCTGAATGGAGACCTGAACCATCTCCTGGGCTGGGACTATTATATTGAATTAAAATAAACAAGCAAGAACAACACCTGTGTTCATCTGTTTTCTGACTAGAGATACAATGTGACCATTCACCTCATGTTTCTTTACCTTGTCTTCTCAGCAATGATGAATGGTACCCACAAACAGTAGGTCAAAACAAACTCTGCCTTTTAACTTTAAATTACTTTTGTTGGGTATTTTGTCACTGGGTCAAAAAGAGTAATTAATACAAAATGTCTACTTAAATCTGCAAATGCTATGCAAACTGGAAGAGCTTGTTAAATGACTGGTAGTTTAAAGTGATAAATACCAGAAACGAGGAATGAGAAAAATGAATAAAACAGGCCTTAGAATGGGAAATGGGAAAAGACAGTTCTTCAGAAATAACATTTCAGCTGAAATCTGAATGAACTTGAAGAAACAAACAAAAAAAAAAGACGCAAGTGGTTCTGAGACAAGAAAGAGCTTGAGGCATTCCAGGAACTATGGTTAGATGGCACTGGACAAGTGAGGGACAGATCAGCAGGTCTGCTTGCAGCCAGATCTTATGAAGGCATTGGCGTAATTGAAGTTCCCTCCTCTCAGATGATTTTAGCTGTGTCAAGGTGACACATTAATTATCCAGGCTCAAGAGGCAGAGGAAGGTCAGTCTGGTCTACAAAGCCAGTTTCATGACAACTAGGGCTGCTACACAGAAAAACCCTGTCTTGAAAACAGTGCGCATGCATGTATGCATGTGTGTGTGTGTGTGTATGTGTGTGTGCAGTGTGTACACATATGTATAGAAGTGGCTATAGAGTCTCAGGTAGCATGCTATTATTATGTTAGTATTCCCCCTCCAAAAAAAAACCCAAATCTCTATTAATTCAATTTCCCCATCTTGAAAATAATGTGTTTTGTTTTGTCCAGCATAAATTAAGCTTTTTAAAATATACTATTAACTTCTGGTTTCTTTAAAGATCACATAAGATCTTTCAGCTGTGGAAGATACAGAAGGTTCCATCTGCTCCTGCCCTGTGGCATTTTCTTGGTGTTAAGAGTATTTAAAAAATGAGTCACAGGAAACCATTCTCTTCCATTAAGCTCCAGAACTGGGCCACAACAAACCTGCCCAAGTGCAGATGGAATCACACTGGAGCTGTGATCACAGCCCCAGAATGGAGCTCTGTGTATCTGACCTTCCAAGGAGTCAGTTGTCCAGATAGGTCAGTCAGCTCAGGCCACCATAATCAGGAAGTTCCTTCTGCCAGAAGCTCAGATAGCAGAGGTCAGGTGAAATAACCCCACGCTAACCAAGAAGGTTTTTTTCTGTTCTTCTGTCCCTGTCACAGAAGAAAAAGAACTTTGGAATGATAACCCACTTTTGTGGGGTTTTATTCCATTTCTGCATCCTGTGGCTTTCTCTTTAAACGAGACTCCTCTGCTTGAGACTAGCTGGAACACTTGATCAATTTTATAAAATGATATGCTGTCCAGTTATACTATAATCTATCATAGTCCTAATATAAGGACAAGCAAAGCCAATTAATATCATTAAACTAAATGCAATTTTGCCTCTCTTAGACCCATCTCCAAGGAGAAAAACGTTTTGAAGAACAAGCATGTTTATAAGAAGCCCTAGGCCAGGGGAAGCGCCATCCAAGGAGGCAGAGGCACCGCCCTATAGACAACTTTGTCATACAAGGGCCTACGAAGCAACTGACTAAGGACTGACATCAGGAGACACTTTGTTGAAGTTCATGCCAAAATAATCTGATTTCTATGTTTAAAATCCCTCTGAACTCATTTAATTCTTGCCAAACTTCTATGAAGTACATTATCTTAGTCTTACCCCTGTGAAGACATCACTGATATACTAAAGCCATCAGTTGCTTCTGGAGTGTGTTTATGCTTAAGGTGCCCCTGAGACATTTCTCGGGTTAATTAAAAAGTATTTTATTCTTTTTTTTTTTAAAAGCAAGTTCTTCTGAGACTGTCCTGGAAACCCCTGGCTGAAGCCAATAAGAAAGTAATTTTTTAATTACCTTGATATGTCATTAACATTTGCTTTTTATAATTGTTGTATCACATTTCTTGAAATTTTCAAAGAAAAAATTAGCTAAATGAAAAGTCAAAGGATGTGTTTATTTATGATGATGTTGAGTTAGGTGATAACAAAGAATGCCCATGTCCATTGTCTCCTTCCACACTCATCTTCAGCAGAACAGCGGAGCATCTTTTGCCATGAATAAAATGCCATCAAAACTATCTCAAAGATAGCCAAACTAAAATGCCTTTAAGTAAATTTCATATGATGTTGTCATAGCTACAGTTATTAATAAAGAAATAAAAGGGAGTCAAATGTTTCCCTGGAAAGGGATTTAATGTTTTCAAAATTATTATATTAATCCTTATAAGAGAATTCAGATATAAATTAATATGAATAAATTACCTTTTGAGGACTGCTACAAATATCGCACAGTGTCAATAATTGTATCCCCTAGTGAAGAAAAGACACTGGAGCATGACGGTACCACAGGTATTTTCCAAGGTAGTGTCCGTCTGCCGTGAGCATAAGTGTTTGCCTTTGTGTGTTTTGTTTTGTTCTTTGATTTGTTGCTTTTTTGTTTTGTTAGAAAGCAAATCCAGAGCCTCACGCACAGTAAATAAAATCTCTATCACAAGCTACAGCCAAAGTCCAACATTTAACTGAATTTGATCTGATAAACCACGGTGACTTTACCATTTGAGGAGGCTACACAAATGTACACTATCATGGAAAGTTTGCTGGGTTAAATCAGTCATTGTTCTAGAGAAGGAGAAAGAACACACATATGAACTGAATGCATATCATTGCTTAAATCAAAAAATGAGCACGTTGCATTAAAATACATTCCATTGGATGCTGTAAAGTCCGATTGAATTTATCACAGTGATCAAAAGTTTAACAAGTTATCGCTCCTAATCAAACAATACTGACTGAGTTCTACCCCAGAAAATATGCCACAATTGGAATAAGCTATCTACTAGGATCTGGAAAGTACAGTATAGAATTCCTGCCAGCAAAATTACCAAAATCTCTAAACTGTGTTCCCCTGAAATTCATGTTTAAGTTTAAGCCCCCAGTATCATAACATTTGGAGATGGGGCCATGAAGACTCTCAAGGTGGGATTGGTGACCTCCTAAGAAGAGACAGGAGAGGCTTCCTTCCCCAACCACAAGAGGGTGATACCCAAATCAGATCTTTACCAGGGAGTCAAATCAGCTGGAATCATTACCTCCTTAACTGCAGCCTCCCTAACGTCTCCACATTAGGTGTCTTCATTTATATGGGTAGTAACTTCCTGGAGTTTGAGCCGAAGTCTATGGCATCTTGTGATGGTAGATCATGCTGACTAATGGACACCAATCAATGATGAACGAATTACCCTTCACCTCAAAATGAACCAGAAATCCATTCTGAAAATACGTTTGTGTTCTTAAACTCTGTCTTAAATATAAATTCCCCGTCTGAGCAGTATGACTGCTATTTCCTTTTTCTGGCACAGCAATGGCTGCACTTATTCTTTTAGTGCCCATGCCACCCTCTAGCACTCACGCTCAGTGACTGCGGACCTCAACTTCCCATTCTCATTACTAACTCAATTTGTACACCGTCGTGCTTTCCAGCAGAAGGACAAAGGCTTCGACTAACATTTGATGGAAGTCGAGCATTTACATGAAGTTTTTCCTCACCACTTAAGGGTTTAGATTGTTCCATACTCTGGATGTGTGATTTCTTTGGGTGTTAGATAACCTACATCAATTACTAGCAAAAAGTAATACTTTGCAAGTAACCTATTCTTCACTCACCTTTCAAGCGTGAAAGTTGTAGAAAGCAAAGTTCAAATAAGCTCAGCAAGCAGGCCAGAGATAGTGCTGGGCCAGTAGGCTGACCCTTGTGATGACTACCCCCCTCCCCGCCTCCAATTCTAGAGTCCCAGGGTAGAACTGTGCAGCTGGAACAGCAGGCACAAAGCCAAAGGACCAATCTCTTGGTTCCCTACATCCCACTCACCTCAGGGACCTCAAGTCTCCATTTCCCATGAACTCCATGATGCTTTCAATTGGCCTCCAAGGGCAAGAATTAGATTTCCTTTCTCACTATTAATAGAAAAAATGCTATTACATTGAACATTATTTTGATTATCTGAAAATCTACTGTAAACTATCCACAATGAAGCTGCTACATCGCCTAACAGTTTTCAGAAACACAGCATTCTTGAGATAATATTATAGGATCTATTCTATTGAATATTATCCTTAAACGTATTTGCCAAGTGCTTTATCTTCATGCTTTACATCCTGATGACCTGATGAGGCTGTCAGTTTGGAGACTATCATGAGGGTACGGGCTCCCTTTCTGTAAACACTGGGGTTCTGCCCGTTGCTTTGTCATTGAGGACAGTAGAGTCTGCTCACTGTGCTCATACATATTTCCTTGGGATGACTCCTTGGGGTGGAACTAGTGAGCCTAAGGATTTGGACTCTTTCTAAAGCCTTTACCTACATCTATCTTCCCCATACGCCAAAAGACTCTACCCATTTTCCTGCTGGTAGCAAGTGACCTTCCTGGTTTTGATTAGGAAGAATGGTTGAAGAATATGATAAATGTATTTGGTGACAATGTACATATACTTAAATATAATAAAGATGGAAAATGTATATATTTTACCACAATAAAATTTCTAAATTTTTACAGTTGCTTAGCAAAATATTCTGTTTTAAGAATTTCTTTTTTGTTTTGTTTTGCAGTTATTTTTGTTTTAGTGGTTTTCTGGGGCGATGATTTGTAAAATAAAACACTGAATGTACTTAGAAATTGTTCTGTTTCTACTGTTTCTCACTTCCTTTTGAGGTGACCAGTGCTCATGCCTACACCCATTTTTCAAGAAAGGTGTATATAACAACAACCTGCAATTTCCATACCCAGTTCTTTACTTCAATAAGAATACATTAAAGACCCCTCACCAATTTTAGCTGCAAATATTTATGGAAGGAGGCAAGTTTTCCCCACACTGCGGGATTTACAGCGGTAGTAGAGGAAAATTAGCTCCGGTGCTGTCATCCGAGGCCTTTCCCTTACGCAATGATTCGCAGTTGCCCATATTCTGCCCGCCTTCTTGGCATCTCCTGCTTCAGCTGACACTGCAGCTTTGGCCAATTTTGACTCCTTATTCAGAGGAGGTTTTGGCAACCATAAGGATGGCCTAGAGCAGCCCATCTCCCTTGTCCACACAGTATAGTAACTCCACCCTCCACAACAGAGCAGATTCCCACTACACTGATGTGACTTTTGCTAGCAAATGGATATAAAATTTCAAAATAAAAATTTTAATTCTTAAGCAAATTTGAAAGATTGATATAAATCTAAGATTAAATCTCAGATTGTATATGAAAACATGGAAAGAATAGTTGATTATAAAAATCTGATATAAGAATACAGAGCCACAGTACTTCTGTCCAGAGACACAACTTACATGAAAAGTGACTTCATCTACACACTGGGGTGTCTAGCTCAAGATGACCTCAGTTAAAGGCAATTCCATATTACATATACACGTGCCAGAAACTGACATACATTTCTCATACACTGTACACTCATGTTCACAGCACTCAATGGCTGCAACACGGCTATGACTTGTGATCATTTTAGCATCTGTGAGATGGGTAGAAACAGCCTTATTACTGAACATCCTTTTCCTTTTAAATACCAACCCATCTGAAGGTAGAAATTATAGCTGCTATTTGCATCATACAGCTGTCGTTAAAAAAACCTGGACAATCTAGTGACTTAAAAGTTCAGGAAAAATTCGTTCACATTGTGATTTCTCATAAACATGTTGATGATGAATATGGCTGAAGATGAATATGAAACTGGACATAACTCTCAGGTTTTCCTTTTGATGGTGCTCTGGTCCTCTTAAGAATTATATACTCAATTCCATCACATGAAAGTCAATGTAAATTCAGCCTTCAAACCATGCCCTTTCATGGAAGAGAGGTCTCCACTAACAACCAATAGACATACAGAATAGCTAGTACTCACAGGATAGGGCATGACTGCCAAGAAACTGCTGTGTTATTGCTAGTGTCTGGCAACCTGGGGAGCCAAGCTTTACATTTCACTGGGAGATACTAATAATAAAAATACTATCAGGCAAATTGTGGGGAAATAACTGCTCTTGTACAAAAAGAAAACGTGCTGTAGATTTTCCTGCCTTAATTTAGATAGATGACTGAATGGCCAAGGAACAGTCTTGTCTCCAAAGAAAAAGCCGGTGGATCGCTAACGTTTCATTCCCACTAGTTTGTCAACATTCTTGATGCTTACAGTTGCAAACACAGTAATAAAAAACAAAGGTAGAATGAGGCATGGCGGCATATACCTGTGATCTCAGCACTTAGGAGGTGGGGCCTGGCCAGGAGGAAGAGTTCAAAGTCATCCTCTCTGACTTCTTGTACACAAGACCAAGAAAATATAGAGGGGAAGGGGAGAGGAAAACAAGGAAGATGGTAAGAAGAGGGGTTGAAACTTTGCAGAGGGTAACAAAACTTGGAAAAGTAAAGGTGAAGAGATGGCTCAGCATTTAGGAGCGTGCACTGCTCCTCTAGAGGAGCTGAGTTCAATTCCCAGCACACACATCACATGGTTCATAACTGCCAGTACTCTAACTCAACACCCTGTTCTGCCTCCACAGGAACTTACATATATGTGGCTGGCACACACACACACACACACACACACACACACACATATGTAAAAATAAATAGATATATCTTTCTTTAATAAAAAAGAACTTTAAAAGACAAGAGAATTTGATTTTTAACCCTCCGACCCTGTAACAGAAATTGTTTGTTCCTGAGAGTTAGTATGATATCATATTTGTCATTATGATAAAACTCAGATTTTTAGCTCTTTCTACTATATCACTTCTCTTTTGAAGCGTGTTATGCAAGGAAGAAAACAGTCAGTAAAGATGGCCTCTGTATATTCTCTAATTGACTAGTATTGGTTTAAAATATCATATCCAGTTAATGTTAGAGGTCTTCAATTATCTACCATTATGTTTGGTCATTTGAGGCCAGGTAATTGAATATAAACATATTACATAAATCAAACAATGTCTCATTAGGAAAGCCCTAATTCAAGGCAGGTGAACAAATATCAGCCCTTTCCCTAAGGCTTAGAGTCTTTTTTTTTTCATTTTGGGGGAGGCACATCAGTGTGTACAAGCACACACCTGTGCACACAAGTGAAACCAGAACCAGATGCTGGTACCTTCCTCCACTACTCTCTGACTTATTGCCTTATGACAGGTTCTCAGTGTCAGCCGCTGTTCTGGCTATGCTGACTGGCCAGAGAACCCTCAGGGTACACCTGCCTTACACCCTTCATAATGTTGGGGTAAGTTTGTGCCTCACATAATCCTTCTTATGTGAGTATTAAATTTAAACTCAGGTCCTTAGAGTTGCAGAGCAAGTTCTCATACTTAATAGTTCATCTCCTAAACTAAGGTTTAGTATTTAATTGTTAAAAGTTCATATTAAATCAATAATATAAAAAGATATGTCTTGTATTCAAAGCCTAATGCTTTTGACTTTGTGGAAAGGAGAAAGGCCAATTACCCATTTACAGGGGAGATAATCATTTGGCTAGAGGGTGAGAAAAGAGTGCTGCGGAACAAACACAAAACCTTGCACAAGCTACACAGGTGCTCTACTAGTGAACAATAGCCCCAGCCCAGCATCATCTTAAATAGAGAAACTTGTATTGACTCTACCAAAAAAGAAAAGAAAAAAAAAAGAATATAAAGCCCTGTTGGAGCTAATAATAAAATACAGTAGAGAAAACAGCAAAGTAGTATATGATATCAATGCACAAAAATTCTTTGTCTATACACTGAACTAGTTCACAGGAAATCAAGAAGGCAATCCCATTTACAATAGCTACAAAATATCTAATATCTAAATATAAGATTAAAGAAGCAAAAGGATTCACAAGGAAAACAATAAAACACTGGTGGAGAAACTGATGAGGGCACACACACACACACACACACATACAATGATTCCATGAGCAAGAACTGCAAGATCTCACATTGTTAACATATCCAAACCACTCAACATAACTTACAATTTAATGCAATCCCTATCAAAATAATACTGATATTCTTCACACAAATAGAAAAACTATTACAAAATTCAAATAAAACTATAAAATACACCAAATAGTCAAAGTAAACATAAATAAAAAGAAGGAGCACAACACCCAATTTCAAAACATAGCATGAGCAACAGTAATCAAACAGCATGGCACTGGAATTAATAAGAACACAGAGCACAGAAACAGAACAGACTGTTAAGAAATAAGCACATGTATTTGGAACAAAGACAAGATACATATTGGAACACGGAAAGCTTTTTTAATAACCTGTGCTGAGAAAACATTTGCAACATTTGCAAAAGGAAGAATGAAAATTGATCCCTATCTCTGACTGCTACAAAACCTAAAAGTCAACTTTAAATAGATTAAGGCACCAAGAGAAGACTTCAAACTGTGAACCCACATGGAAGAACCAGGGAAACACTTCGGGACACTGGTCTGAGAGACAAACTTTTTGGAAATCACCCTAAAACATGGGCAACAAATGTGAAAAGCAGACCAAGCGCAATGGTCAGCCTTGTCAGTGTGATTGCACTGAGATCCCGTGAGGTTTCTAAAGCATTCCCAGTGATGAGAAAATAGAAGAGTCCACCACAACGAGTGATTAATCCATTGATGGGCTAATATGATGGCATTGATACCTGTGATCTGGGCATGGTGGCTCATGCCTATAATCCCAGCTTTCGGAAGACTGACACAGGAGGATTGCCATGAGAACTGGGCCAGCCTGGTCTATATAGTGAGTTCCACAACAGCCTTGACTGGACTACAGAATGTCTCACCATTTAAAAAACATCTCTGTACTCATAAATGCTCTAGTCCAGTTCCTAGGCTACCTAGCTTCTCAGATAGTCAAGAGCCTTCAAATCAGTCTCCAGCTTCCATTCCTTGGATTTCAGTGGAAAATAGAAGACATAAAATTGCAGAGTCTGTGGAGTATTCTACTAATAGATATTTAAAAAAAACTAGGAGAAAATGGGTTTTGTTTGGGGATTACAATGTTTGTACAACTTATTTTTACTTTTGAACTTCTCTATAATAAAAATTTTATGCACAGTAGAAAAGTTATTTATTCAAAAATTACGTCTGATGATAAAAATTGTTTTCCTAAGAAGAACCTACCTCAGATGTACTCCTCTGAGACCCTTCCTTCCTGTGAATGGGGAGGAAGCATCTGAATGCCAACCACACCAACCAACCTATCTTTTTCCTATAAATAGAGCACAGGCGCTGATACAACAAGTTCTGTCTGGAGGCAAATGACTTTCTCAGTAAGTTACATATGCCTGAGAAGGAGAGGGAGCCTGCCTATAATTCGCCTGAAGCCCTTAAGGTTGTTTACATAGCAAAAGATAGTAAACTTTCTGTTTTCAAATCTTCCCTTTCAAATCTATCTGTGACTTACTTTGTATCCTGGGAAGCCAGATTGGTATTGCAAGGCATGGATACCAATCCTTTTACTTGAGGATACCACATAAAATTTTAATCACACAGGCAATACACTGTGTTCAGAGAGTCTGCAGTGACGAAAAGCTGTCATAATAGTACCAAGCAAGGAAATGGGAATAAACACATGTGTAGCTAGACGCTCCTAAGAGCTACCAGTCTTCAAGACTCCTTTGGCTTTTGTTGCATATTCTTCTGTAACAACTTCAGATGATCCCAGCCACCACATTTCTCATTATTTAAATTCAGGTGTAATTTTATAGATCTGTGTATCCCTCACTCCCTACATTAATCCAATCTTCCCTAACAGTTCCACCATTCAAATATATCCTGAATTTCTGCTCTTCTCTCCCTGTCCTCTCAAATGCTCTAATCCAACTCCTGGGATAACCCAGCTTTTCATCTAATCAAGAGCCTTCAAGTTGGCCTCCAGCTTCCATTCTCCCTCTAGTCCACTCTCCATATATTAGCAATGTTCAGCTTTGTTGAGTCATATACCCCTATGGTGGTTTCTGATACATTCAAAATAATAAGCAGATCCCATGACTTGTAGATAAGGCCCCTGTGTGGCTCAGCTCTTAACCATCATCCCTGCCTTGCTCTCTGTTTAACAACAACGCTCTTTTTTCTGAAGGAGCCACAGTCAAGACTTTTCCTGCTTCAGAATCTCACTCAGTTTAGGCCAAGTCCCTATCTGAAATGCTTATATTTAACTGATAAAGCCAGCAAGCAATAGATATGCAACACACACTCTTATCAAACAAGGTGCAGGGGTGGGAAATAATTGGTCTCTGACCCTTAATCGTCAGAGAAAGTCTTTCTGATGGCTTGAAGGCTGAAGTCAAGATTCAGAAAGGCAGAAATAACTCCCATCCTTCCCACTATTGCACCTCTAACAGCTAAACACAATGTTCTAATGAATTGAAGCACATTTGTTTTGCATTTAATTTGCATACTTCTATAATTACTCTATATTATGAAAACAAAACTGAGAAAATAAATCTCTGACTTTGAAGTGGTTCTGTTAAATTAATGCTGCGACTATATTTTTCTTTCTTGGCATGCCTTTTCAGGCCAATGTCTAGTGTAAACATTTGGCACAAAGACTTGTAATCACTCACAAAAATCTCAAGCGTACAACCTGGTGGTAAATCAGCTAACACACATCCAGATTCACATTACATCGGTTTAAACCAGATGCTTTAATTATTGCTCACCTCGTAAGTCTTCTGACAAGGACAGAGGACAACTTGTCAGGTAGTAAATTCATGTAACATTGTATTGGATATCCACAATGGATATGCATAATTCTTCCTTATGGATGATGTCATAGCACAGGACCTTCCACGGAGATTCAGGACATGACTGTTTTTAAATCAAATGATTTGCCTACTCCATCTCATTAATAACATTCAAATTGTTGCTTCTCGTAACTGAATTATCTAACATACAACTTAGAAAATCAGTTTCTTAGGGTTCAGTAAACCCCTTTAATCTCTTCCCCTTCCCAATGTGGACACAATAAATATCTCACTTCTTTGTTTCTCACTTTCTTTATAATTCTTCTGTTGGGGATGATGGGTGATGGAGACTAGCTTGGAGTTACTATGGCCCAGGCTTTTACCAAAAAGCACTCTACAACTTTGGCAAAATAAGCTGGGGATGGGGGATATTTACTTTGCATCAGCAAATTAATCTTGGGTGAAAAGGAAAGACTGGGTGACCCAACCCAGCATGAAATCACTTTTATTCTACTGATTTTTTTTCACTTTTTCCCATTTTGTTCAGAACTGGGCACTTTCAACCACTCTTCAGCAAAGCAGGGAATTGCTTAGATATCTAAGATCTCCCCAATGAGTGTACACTGAGCCATTCTCTTCCTTTTTCTTATAATTCCAAAGCTCTTTTGAGTCTATCTAATCTCTCTCCTGCCTGCCTCTACTACTGCCTCTTTTGAAAAAAGAAGGGAAGGGGTGAGAGAGAGAAAAAAGAAGGAAGGAGGGAAGGAGGAAGAGATAGAGAAAAAAGAAAGAAGAAAGGAGGGAAGGAGGAAGAGAAAAAAGAAGGAGGAAAGGAGGAAGAGAGAGAAAAAAAGGAGGGAAGGAGGAAGAGAGAGAGAAAAAAGAAGGAAAGAGGGAAGGAGGAAGAGAGAGAAAAAAAGAAGGAAGGAGGAAGAGAGAAGAAGGAAAGAGGGAAGGAGGAAGAGAGAGAGAAAAAAAGAAGGGAGGAGGGAAGGAGGAAGAGAGGGCACATTTATTTACTCCAGGTCCTAATCTTCACCAGACCTAAGCGAAATGAAGGCATGTAAGAGTTAACTGTAAAATTTGGGACTGGAGGGGAAAAGCATGATTAGTCATTAAAACCTGAAGCTCTTGTTGCCACTTAGAGACTTGCAGAGGCACCATAACATTGTCAAGTTTGCCCATGATCACAGGTGGCTGTATTCTACTCCATTCTGTCATGAATAGAATTGGGATCCAATCTCTTCTGCAGTATATTTGGGACTGTGGAGAAATGTGTTCTCATAAATTTCCAATGCACAGGAGGGAAGTTTAAGACAGCTTTCTTCCTGCATGCTGGCTGAGCATGAGATTAGTTAGTGTTAAATTTTTAATTAGCATATACAATTCTACTCACAGAAAACACATACGGAATTGATCACGTTTTGACTAAAAAGAAAACTATTTTTAAAGTACATTTTAAGAAACAATTTTGTCTAAACTTGAAATTTTGTAAGCAGGTTCAAAATGAACATTTATCTAATGGGTTTTCTAAGTTCAAATTTTAACTTACTGATGTAAAATTAGAACATAATTTGATATCTAAGCAACAAGAATCTTATAAAAATATTGTTCTGGGGCTGGAGAGATGGCTCAGTGGTTAAGAGCATTGCCTGCTCTTCCAA